>BMAV01010062.1:36434-116565 GCA_019973955.1 Trichonephila inaurata madagascariensis | reverse complement strand
TTTTTTTTTTTCTAATTTTAATTATCATTAAAGTTATTTTGTCAGTGGATATGTTCTGGAGATTAATGTGATCAAGTGGCACCAAGTCTTTTTATTATACATTCAAAACTTGGAAGAGACCAATTGTCATATGAAGTAATTTGAAAGTAGTACACATGGAGGAATTAGTTGGTTTTTTTTTTAGTTGTTGCTAGAAAAAAACCAAAGTCAGTTGGATATTACTTTATTTCCTTCAAGAAAAGCCTATAAATAATCTTAATATGTGTAACAAGCAATTATTGCTTCTAAAATATTGCATCTTTTTCTTGATATTTATTATCAGTCATGTTTCACAAATTGCATGCTTTTTCAAAACTGTTAGAAAGTGGCATCTCCTTTCTTACAAAAGGTATTGTGGGTGTTGATCCAGTCTGTATTTTCTCCCTATGGCTTTCATTGCTAAATGAGCTAGGTGAGAATTTTTCTTTTGAAGTAGATCAGTATTTTCTTAAAATTACTTGCATACACATTGGAAAACCTCAAATCCTAAGGGAAAAGTGTACCAATTGTGAAATTCAAGTATGCAGTTGAAGAACCACTGTCTATAGGGATATTTATTGATATTTTTTATCAATTCATTGTAATGATTTTTAAATTAAAAAAAGAATGTATAATTTTTAATTAAGAATTAAGAATTTTTTTAAAATTGTTTTCTTTATTTTAGGAAATGCTGGAAAAAACCAAAGCTGTGATATCAGCCTGTGTAGAAGCTTTACAAAATTGGTTTATCTCTATTGGCTTTTCAGTGGGTGATGATGTAAGTGCATCTTTAAATAATTCTCTTACTTTTACAAAATTAAAGTTCATTTTATGAATTTCTTTTTAGATATCTAAGTATCTGATATGTTTTTTAGCTAGTACTGGTTTGTAGAGTAAGTATTGGGATTGAAGTTATTAGAAATTTATTATAAATATGTATTCAATATTTAATTTTCAAAATTTGACCTTGCATCAATCCATCAGCTGTTCAGGTATCTTGTCAAAGCCTCTTAAACTGCATTAGTTCTTCCTGAATGATGTTTTTAGACTTTTTTTAATTCGAGGGAACAAAGTGAAATTAATGTGAGACAGATCTGGACATGTAAGGTGGGTTGGAGCAGCATTGTGATGTTGTGTTTAGTCAAAATATATAGTCTATAGTTTAGTCTCCCTCACAATTTGCGATTAAGCACATTGTCGCTAAGGATCATCCAGGTGTGGTGATTTTCCTGTGGGGATGTAGCAGACTCTAATCCCTAAATGTTCAAGCATTTTGCATAAAATTTAGTATTCGCTGTTCATCCTACAGGTATAAACCTCTGTATGGTCTACACCTTTTGTGTCAAAAACATTGAGCATTGATTTCACTCTTGATTTGATCATGCTGGCCTATTTTGACCAGGGAGAGGTACTTGGTACCTCTTGGTGTTTATGTGTCCTTCAGTAGTAGGTATCTTTTTTTTTTAAAGAAAAAAATCAAACATTGAATACAAAGCATTAATCCAATCTGAACTTAAACAAGTTACAGAATATTTTCCCATTTATTATACAGCAGCGGTTGCCTAACTTTTTGACCTCGCAGACCAGTAAATTCATAATTTAAATCCCAGAGACCACTAGTAGAATTTTGTGAATGCTAAATATATTTAAAAAAAAAAAAAATTTGATCTAAGAATTCAATTAATGCATCTTAAAACATAACTTAACTTAACGTGATAAGTGAGTATATTCCACATTTTTCTGGCGACCAGCAAAATTTTCTCGCAGACCACCACTTGGGCGACCTCTGTTATACAGTATGCAATAAGATACTTCTATTTATTTCTTGCCACACCATTAGATTATTGGTATTACCTTTGCAAAAATTTTCAATTAAAGCTACTTTTGAGAGCATTACTAAAAATATACAAAGTTTAAATAAGGAACAAAAAATTCTTTAAGAAGCAATAATGCCATTGAGTACTTTGCCTTTTGTATTCAAAATAGATTGTATTTAAGTATCCATTTCTTTGTGACCAGTTATCAAACTGTATAAAAGATTTGGATCATTTCCAAATGTACCAACAGTTCACAACAAATTACCATACTGTGTTCCTTCAGCTTGTCTGATAAAATCTGTTGCACAATCTTTTTGTAGACCTTCACACTTACAAATCTGTAATCACAATTGAATGTACTTGTTGTACAAAGATTGTTTGGATATTTAGACAGTAAGTAGATTTTATTATATTTAACTCCTCTACATGACGGCAGTGGTAGCCTAGTGGTTAAGGTCAGACTTGTGGCTCTCGTATCATAGTTTGAGCTGCAGTGACACAGTAGATCTGCTGTGTAAATGGGCTGATGCATGTTATATCTGTCAAGGCTCAAAGTCTTCCTATTTCCGGTGTGTGGAAGTTTGAGGGGGAGGGGCAGCTCAGGTGTTGTCATCCTCACTTACCTGTTGTTCAAAATTATGAGGATTGTCACTAGTAACCCTCTTGTTGCTCTATAATGTGACATTAATAAACACCTCTATTATCACAAAAATGCTTAAGCAGCAATAATAGTTTAAGTCTTGAATTTTGGTCATGTATTCATCTGTTCAAATGCATACCAGATGTCCGGTGCATTATTCACCTTTGATGTTTTCCCTGCTGTTGTTAAAAAAACTTTTGTCTCTCGCAAACACTGATTTGGAGTCTGTAGTGGATTTGTTTAGTTTGATCATGGAATTTTCACTTGCACAAGTACTTAACACAATTTCACTTAGATCTAGATTTACACACACCAATAGACGTTTCTCAACATTTAAAATGCTCTCTTAAATTGTATCAAATTCCTTGCCATCCATCCTGTCCCAAAGAGACCGTCCTCCACCACTTTTAATTGGTCAAAAAAATAATAATTTTTGATGTTTATTAGAAAACTGATGTGTATTACAAAATAATTTCTCATAATTATAAATAAAATTAAAATATATACTGAATTTGTTTAAATTTCCTTTTTAGTTATAAGTAAAGAAGTGGGAAAAAATGATTCTTTTTTTCTGTACTTGTTGGTATTAATAATGGATATTTTGTTTTTATTCTGATGTGTAATAAAAATATATAATTTAACTGTATTATTAGCAATTTTTTTTGTTTAGATATAAAAATATTTATAGTTAAGCATGCTTGAATATTTTTCAATATAAAGGCTTTTGTCATGTACATTATAATTCATAAAGCTATGAGCTTTTTTTTTCAAATTTTGAATGTATCATTTTCATTGTATCAAAATTCATCTTTTTTTCTAGATGAATCCATATCAGGTATCTTTTCACATCCCACTTCATAGATGTTTTGCATCATTTCTGGGACAAGCTGTAAGACAACAAGGTGCTAACTTAGATTCTTTACTTCCACCTGAGTCCACTTTAAAACTAATGATGATGCATCCTCTTCAGGCCCAGGTAAAATAATGTACTATAAACAATGCAATTTGATGAATTTATAAATTTAAGGAATAATATTTAGAAATAATAAAGAACGTAAAGAAATATCAGCTTGAAATAATACATTAAAAAACTGTCTAAAAATTTCTAATCTTATTAATTATTTATCTAATCTATTTAATTTTAAAATGTATCTAATTTTAAATAGTGTGAGGATTTTTTTAAATCTGTATTTATATAAAAGTGAGAGAGAGTAAGATATATATCTGTGTGGTTATGTGATTCATGAAGTAAAATTTTGATCCTACTGACGTTATCCGTTCTTTGTTGAGTATTGAACAACTGCAGGATAATACATAGGATTTTTTTTTAAATTTAAAATTAATCTGTACTGTAGAAAAAAAGAAACGAGTCTTACAGTAGTCACATATGATGTGTAACATCTGACATGTTATCGTGGTAAATACGCAATAATAACTTTTTTCACTTTTTTCCTGAAAAAAATATGAAAATCGGGTAAGATTGGAAATAATTTTCTATCGAATAAAAAATTATATCTTTAACGAAAATTGTATTCAATTAACAAAAGGAGTAATGTGCAATATTTTATTAAAATAATTATCCTTGTTCAATTTGGGGAAGTGCGAAGACAATAGACTTATGATAACTAAAATATGACACATATACTTGTGATTTCAAAGTATTTAAAAACCATTGAAAAACAGCATCAATAACAGTACCACTATTAGCAGTTGAAACATTTTGATTTGTGTTCATTTCGAGCTTGAGTTCATCATAAAAGCTATGAACTGCTCAGCTTTTGGCAAACTGATGTTAAAGTTAAAATCACCACTCAAAATCAGGGAAAGCGAATGATGATTTTTTAAAAAAAGTTGAACCACCTTCGTTATATGGTAAAAGTACAAAATGCAGGAAATCTTTAATTTTTTTTAACCGTTTGATTTGAAGAAATGTATACGACCACTGAAATCACTGTTTGTCCATTTTCAAATAAGCATCCTGCCACACTTATGTCCCCCAATATCGTGACTAACGGATTTAGAGTTATGCGCTCGAGTGCTTGATGGCTACTAGAGTTGGACCCCCATACGAGGGTAGCAAAAAGACACAGCCACGCACTCTCATTGGTCAACTCAAGTAGCGCACGCTTACATCACATCCTGTTACACACATCCGTCCCTTTTTACGAAATCACTCCCAACAAATATCCAGCAACCGAGAGGAAAGATGTTACACATAAAAAAAAATGAAATATATGGCATGATTATATGAAAATGTTATTGGGTAAAATGATTATATATATACATGACAGGTTTCAGACCTGCTGGTAAAATAAGGAAGACGTCATCTTTAAAATATCTGTTCTTTATTGTGCATCGATCATAGTTAATCCAACATGGTGGCCATTTGGCATCCAATCTAATGCTACAAAAGACAACATCACAGTAAAGAGTCAACAGTCAGTCTTTTCACTTACACTCTAATTACCTCGGAGCTCGCTCTACCTTTAAATAGTCCTATTCACCTTACACTCCCTATGCGGTAGTAAATAGTTCTCCCTATTTTTATTTATTATTCACTTAATTTTGAAGTTAAACTTTCCAGACCTGAAATGTGTATATATATGAAAGGAATTTCTTTTAAACTTAATCTGTAGATGCTCATGAAAGTAAGATAGGGCGAGGAGAATGCAATAGAAGTAAAGCATTAAATTTTTGTTATAACTATTGCTGGAGATTTTCTTTTTACTATTAATACATCAACACATTAAAGGAGAAATAAGTAATGTAATTAAAGAGACAAACATAAATATTTTTTACAGGTTACATTTCATGAGATTCTCTGCAACATGTGGGTTCGAAGTGGTCTCCAGATTAAAGGTCAAGCCATGACTTATATCCAGTGTCATTTTTGTAACTCAATTGTTGATGCTGATCTTTTCTTATTACAAATATGTGCCATGAAATTGGATCCAGATTGGTTTCTTAAAACTGTTATGCAACGGTAAATTGAAAAATTTTAATGCTTTTTGTAGTTTATTGTAGTGTTAAATATAATTTTAAAATTAATTTTAAATATTCAAAACACTTTTGCAAAATTAAATTATTTATGATTTAATTCAAATTATATCGGGTGTATTTTGAAGCACTTATTGCTTAATCATCTGAAATATGCAAATAAACAAATTAACAATTGTATTTAAGTTGGGTAGATATTTATTAATCAGAATGCTTAAAATTAAATTTATTTTAAAATCTCATTTTTCTAAAAAAAATAAATTTTTGTTTTAAGAAATTTAAAAAAATAATTCTAGATTAATGATTTTTTTTCATTTAAATAATTTTTAACTTATTTAAAAATAAACTTTCAACAATGTCAATGTTACCATTTTGAAGTATATGGAGAGTAAAGGATATGGGAAATATGGAAAGGCTCACAAGCAACTTACACTTAATCAATATCTTAAGAAACTCAACAGCAATAATTATAAATTCACTCTTACCTTAAATGGACTTCTTACTGCATTTTTACCATATATTCCAAAATAATTCAGACATGAATAAAGATGTGATCCTTTAACAAATTATTTGCAGATAAAGATTGTATTTATAGAACACCACTACACATACAGTTTAATATAAAAAGATATATGCATTGCATTTTACAAACTGCTTCTACCTGCAGTCAAATTATTTGCAATAAATATTTCCAATATTGCCATGCAGTGTGTTTGTAATCACTTTGAAACTTCTTTTGTTTTACTGGGAAGTGGAAAATATTCAACAATGGATTTTTTTAAGGGTTAGGAGTATTTTGATAATTTGAAAATAACAGTTAAACATTTTAGCTGTTTAAATACAAAAATTACTTTTTTCGTATTTATTTTCTGAACTTCCAGCATTTACTGTTATTGGAATTAATTGTATCAAAGTGCAATACTAGTAACAGTTATCATTGGTAAAAATAAGTTAATTTTGTCAAATTTTAGTTCTAAAAATATTGGCTTACCCATATTAATTACATTGAAGTTAATATTAAATTTTTGTATTTTAGATTTCATGTGTGGGACTGGTTGACTTTTCATCCAAATCGAAGTAACTCATTCTTGGATACTGACAAAGTGATGCCCATGTTAGAAGGAGCACTTTCTTTTCTCACTACATTACTTTCTACTCATACAAATATAGGTAATGTAATGAGCAACATTTAGCCTGAATATATATAATAGCTTTATTTATAAAATGTCATCAATATTTCATTACTGTATTGAAATGTAATATTAGTATGTAATTATATTCTTTATAGAAGAATAAATCTTGAGAAATTATAAAATGTATGCAACAATACATGTTGTAAGTTAATTTTTGAAGGGAGTAACATAAGATCATTTTATAAATAAGTTAAATCAAATAATTAAAAATTTTTTTTATACTGAGTTCTAAACGGATGTGCACTAATAAAAGATGTGAAGCTCTGAAATTAGCATGTCAGTGGAAGGATCTAGCAGGATAAATTGAAACAGCAATCAGGAGTCCAACTAGGGTCTGGTTCAGTAGAGCATTCATGTGCAGCATGGTATACAGTACGAGTTTTGGTTTGCTTACCATTTGTGCGATAGATGTGCATGGTGTACATTAGTTTAAATGTCAAGTTACTTCTTCAGTATCTAGGTGAACTTACTTGAGATTGAATGATTGGGAAGATAGAAGAAAGTTAGTTTGGACTAAGGTATTTGTGAAACCTAGAATTATTTCATGAGTTAGGAGAACATTTCAAACTGTAGGAATAGCTTTCTCTGGATTCAATAGTTTACAAGCAACAATGGGACAAACAACCAGTATATTATCTTGCAGGTTAGAGGGGACAGATGCCAGATTGCAGAAGAAATCGCTGTACATTGGAATTATATGATTGATATAGTTTATCGAAGATCAATAAGCTGCATAATGGTATATTTGCACAATAAGCAGCACTTGTACCATCTACCTACATGTCAATTATCTACTCCTTGGAGACTGCCTTTTCTTTAGGAGAAGAAAACAAACAATGAGTAGATCAACAATAGGCTCAAGTGCTCTTTTTAGATTAGAGCAGCTTGACTAGCAGTTTTAAATACATCGTTGAATAGTTGAAAGCTGAAGTTGAGTAGTTTTTTTCCCTTCTCCGTAGTGCAAATACTGTTGTAATATGTCGCCACAACTGGTTTAAACATAATGGAGTTCTTGTTTGACGGAGTATCATGCTTGGTACCCATACTCCCCTTCACATCTCCCGCGGTGGTAAGGCCAGTAAATGAGCCTATGAATTTTATATGTAGATTTATATTTTGGTTTTATTTAAAAATGTGCACTAATAGTATTTGCAATTTTACATTAAAGATTTTACATAAAAAGGTTTAAAATTTTTTTTTAAACAAGAATTTTTTTTATTAAAAATGATTTTAAAGACATGTTTAATGAATTAAACCCAGTGGCTGAATGGTTTGTGCATCGTGCTTCCACACCTCAGGTCTGAGGTTCAAACCCGGGGCTAGGCAAGGTTGACTCAGCCTTTCATCCTGTCAGTGAGTCGATAAAACGAGTACCAAGCGTGTTTGAGAACTTAACACTGGGGGTTTCACGTCAGACTGACCACCTGATCGGAACATTTGCTCATGCACCTCAAGGTCCCATAGCTGAATTGGGCACAGTAGACCTTGGCCCTCATGGGCTGTTGTGCCATTGAATTAAGTTTAAGTTTAATTAATTAAATTGGAAAAGCATTTTTTTTCTATGCATTTGTCTTTAATTTGCTGATTAATTATGGCTTAAATCAGCAGTTCTTAAACTTTTGATTGCAGTGCCCCCTCCCTCTTATGTATCATCCTGTCAACGCAGACCCCCAAGATTTTGAACTCTCTTCCCTGACTTCCAACACATGGCTAAATGATTTATAATGGTTGCTCAATAATCCTAAAACTGGCTCTGTTAATTATACAGACATTTGTAACACTTCTTTTTTTTCCCTTTAAGAAAACGATACACATTTAATTATATAAAAATATTACAAAATACTAATTTCATATAAACAAATAGTGTACTTATAACTGTGTTAATAAAAAATTTTAATGAGTTAAATCCTATTGTGCATGTTATGAATTAAGTTCTTAATTTTTGCACATCTGTTTCTGCTGTGTTGTAAAAATATTACATTGTAGTAATGTCTGTGTACTTTCAAATAATAATAAAAAAAAACCTGAATAAATATTCTTGATAGAAATATATGTTCTAGTAGAGTTTTTTCATTGGGAGCAATTTAGTGAATCTAGTGTAGAATGGCACATCTTTCAATTTTTCCTTGAGGCCTTTCAGAGACTGTAAAAGAGGGAAATCTTAACATTAAATGAGAAATCTTCCTGGACCCCTGCAAAGGCAATAGGGACCCCTGGGGTTTGGGAATCACAGTTCAAGAACCGCTGACTTAAATGAATAACGTTAAATTAAAAGTTATATTGAATATTTTCATAACCTTTTGCTGCAAATTACTAATATTTCATGTTTATTATATTTGTACTTTGTTAATTGTAATTAATTTAAAATAGGGCTTACTGAGGAGAAAGTGATTAGACAAGAAATGGTGTCACTTCTGTGTATGAATGATAGGACACATTCACAACTTATGGATCTAATACCTGATAAATGTGGAGAAACTTCTCAAAACAGGAATTTTGAAACTATTTTAAATCAGGTAAATGTTAATAGTTAGAATAAATAATCTTTTAAAGTTAAAGCATTTAAATTATTAGATTCTTAACTCCTATAATTTTTCTTTTAAAAATAGTTTTGTATTTCTGAATGGAATCTCTTAAGTTTATGTAACTAAAATTTAGGATTTTTATTAGTTATTTTTTGCATATTTTAAGATAATATTTATCAGTGTAATGTTGCATCGTTTGTAACAATTTTATGCAAATGTTGTGCAAGAGATTCTTTTTGTATTTATGATGTGTATTGCATCTTTTCTTATTGATCTGATGAATTATCAGTGCCAAATTATATGTACAAAGGTATTCATATTTAAAATGTTGTAGTGTCTGAAATTCACTATGGTTTGCTTTTGATTATTTTATTGCATGATACAGTCTTTATAAATTTTTTTTTTTGATTTTTATTAAATGAATGTATAACACATTTATGCTTTTGTAATTATTTTTAATTATTTTTTTAGATATTTTATTAAGTTTTTACCAGTTATATTTTGGTAGAAACTAATATGTATTACAGTTTTCAGTGTATTATATGAGAGTGAAAAATGATGTAATTTTATTAAGTAAATGCCTGTATGAAAACAAACTCGGTGTTCATTTGAAATATATTTTCAAGCACAAATTATTCATCAAATCTTTTGTATAAAAATTAACAACCTATGTGCTTTTATCTTAGTATATTTGTTAACTATTTAATTTTTTATAACATCTACATTCTGCCATTTTATATTTTAGAGTAGACCCTCAAAATTAATTGTAATTATTTTTAGCATATGTTATAATTTTTAATAATTTTGTCTGAACCTTGCATTTTTGTGTATTATGTAAAAAAAAAGTGTACATCTGAAAAAATTTAACTGTGAATTAGTGTAATTAATTTTCTTTTTATTTTTAAATGAAAAGGTGAAAAATGATTTTAAAAATCTTTACTTTTTTTGTTATTGCATATACAGTTGGACCTCTATATAACGAAGTCACTAAATCCTGGAAAAAAGTTCGTTATATAGAAGTTCATCTTTTAATATACTTTATAAACCACATAAAAAAAAATTAAAACGCATGAACACTATATATTAGAAAAAGTAATTATTCACACTTTTTTAAAATTAATATATGTTTATTTTATATATTTTACCCGTCAAAAAGAAAGAAAGAAAGCAAGAGAAACTGCTAGGAAAACAAGAACTGTATTTTTAATATTAAGAAAATAATTTTATATTAAAGTTAATGTTTAAGGACATTTTCTAATTTAAAGTATACAAGTGATGTTAAATATACATTATCTTATAATTAGAACATGGGACAACTCCACTGAGGGTGAAAGGGGATATTGAAAATGTTTCTAGTGAACTGAACAATGGGGGTTAAAGGTTGCACTTCTTGGATGAAACGTCCAGAACTCTATTGCTCTCTGAGAGTTAGGATCTAATAAAACCAGTTCAAGATTTGTGACCACCATAAAAAATGTGTTAAAGAGAGAATAACTTGAAATATTATGTAATATTTTTTAAAAATAGGGAGAAAAAAATTGAATCACAAAAGAAAAACTTTGCTATAGAGAGGTTATTTTATGAAAGAAATCGTGAAATGTTCAAGATTCCAGAAAAAAGTTCGCTATGTAGAGGTTCGACTGTAATTTCATTTCATACTTTTTTAAATGATTATGCTGTAAAATTTTAGTTTATTTTAAGGTGTTTGTTTTTAAATTCTTATAAAATATTTTTGTTAATTCAGTTTGTAAATTCTTATTTTTAGGTTGCTGTGTACAAGGCTCCCAATTTTGAAGCCAATGGAGCAATGATGCAGGGAACTTACGTACCTAAGTCAGAAATTTGGGAAGAAGAATATGACCCTATTCATGTTCTTCTAAGAGCTGTTCACCGCAGAGAATATCAAGCTTCATTAGATAGATTTTCACAATAGTAAGTGTTCTTTAGTGAAATATTTGAGAAATTAAATAAGAAATAATTTTTATGTTTTGAAGCAATTGGTCAGAAATTAAATAAAATTTAAATTAAAGAATATTAAACTGAAATTATATTAAAGGACAAAACTGAAAAGAATATAAGATCTCAATATAATTTTTCTTGCTCATTTTTAATTTTATTTTATGTGGCATATCAAGTTATTTTAATAATCTGTGAGAGAAGTCCAAATTTTTTAGAAAAGTCACTTTTTAAGTTAAGAAATATTTAAAAATCCAATATTTGAATAATCTTCAATTTGAATATATAATTCATATTTTTGAAATAATTACATTTCGGTATTAAAAATTTGGATCTAATTTTAAAAGTAGTTGTAATGATTTTTTGCCCTTTTTTACATCTTTTGTTTTGATTTTATAGTCATACATTATATTTTTAGTGTTATAAATAAATTTTCAGAAGATAAATTAATCACCTCTTGGGGTACTTTTTATATATTTTTAATTTATATTGTAATATATGAAAAGGGGAGGGGGTAGAAATTTATGTTGGAAGATAAGTTTATTGCATGGAAAAAAATTATAGTAAAGATTTAAAGGTATTAAATGTATTTTTTTTTAAAATTGAAAGTATTTTTACATTTTGGGCGAAAGTGCTCGTATTTAGCTATGTCTATTGACAGTTTTCCTGTTAGATTTGTCAGCTCTTGTTTGTCAGATAAACATGATGTGGCCTTTTTATAATTGTTTGAAAAATTTTGGTTATTTTTAATCTAAAAATGTTTAATTTTAAAATTTATGCAACAAATAATTGAGAGATGTTATTATAAAATATATGTTCATTTTTAAGCTTATTCTTTAGTTTGATAAATTTGTTTAGCTATGAGAAAAAAAAAGGGTTCAGTTTATTTTTAATCTTGGTTTGTTTTTTTAGTATGCATTCATATACGTCATTTACTTATTAAAGATTTCGGGGGAAATTTTGATGCAATATTTATTTTGTAGCTTGCGACAAAATAATAAACTCTCAAGTTCAAGACCACCATGGCCACCATTTAGAATTCCATCTGCAGTATTTGATCAGTTTCCAGATCCACGAAGAATTTTGCACTCTAAAACCATGCATGGAATTATCTTTACTATATTGTATCGGGTTAGTAATTTTATTAACCTTCCTTATTTGCATCAAAATATTTCAATAATATGTTGTTCAGACAGTACTGTTAGTTCTAAAAGTTGGAAGTCTCTTCTTATTTTAAATATGATGTATAAAAGATATAAATAATTGGATAAGGAATTGATAATAATAAGGAATTGGATTTATTTTAAGGAAAAAATCCCCCATTCTCATTGAAAATTGCTAAGCAGCTCAGAATGAGTTTGAAATTAAATAAAAAAGATAAAATGTATTGGAAATCTGCTGTAATACTAAAGTTAGTATTGGACTAAAGCTATTTTTAAGACAGCTGCATAAAATAGAAATGAAATAAAAATATTCACAATGGTTGCATTGGAAAGGATTGTGTGATAAGAGTTTAATATAAAGAATTGGAATCATTCTAGCAAATGACTAAGTGAGGCTTATTATTTTCATTAGTTTTTTTAAGGACTGTTTTTTTGCCTTAGATTAACAAGTCTAATGCAAGCTTGAAATAAATTTTCAGATTGAAAAATGTTCTAATTTTCATAAAAAATTGTAACATACATAAATCCAATTATTATTCTACACTCTTCGTAACATTCTGTGAATAAGCTTTTATTCACTTAAACACATAAAATTAAGATGTACTATTAAGCACACTTTATATAGCAGATAGTATATATTAATTTATACATGTATAATCTGTTGAATCAATTTTGAAAATATTTCATTGTTTTTTTTATGAATTTAAAAGAGCAGTAATATAGTATATTCAGAGATTTTAATATTAAAAAATAACCTTTATAGAGAATTTGGTAGATATGCATATTTATTAATGAGACAATATGGAAACACTTTTTTCAGGCAGTAAATGATCCTGATATTCCAGAGCAAATACTGAGTCTTTGCATCTATTTATTAGATATGGCTGTCAGATTTCCTGCGTCACCTGAATGCAATTTAATGGTAAGAGATATATAATTGTGTGATTAAAATTTTGTGGTTCATCGTGTATTTAGATTTCTTGAAGTAAAAACTCTTAAGTTGGAAATATGACATCTGTTTTTGATTTGTAGAGAAATAATTTACAGTTGAACCTCTATTTTACAAAGTTGCTAAATCCTGAAAAAAATTCATTATATGGAAAATTGTTATATATAGGTTCCTCTTTCATTGTTCTTTATAAACCACATAAAACAAATTTTAAATTCATAAACTATATATTAAAAAAAGTAATTATTCACACCTTTCTGTAAATTAATATCTATTTATTTTATATATCTTACCAATAAAAAAAAAAAAAAAAAGGAAAAACTGCAAGTAAAACAACAACTGCAACAACAAAAAAAAGAATGTCAAGGAATACACTGTATTCCTTGAAATCTGTTAATTTTGTTTGAGTTTTTTTGTTTGAAAAAATGCTTTGTTTCATATACAACTTTGCAATGCAACAAAAATTCCTTCAGGGGTATTTTTTCATGTCTTTTCTTAAATTTTTATAGCCATCCATTGCTACCGAGAAATTGCCAATACCTTTGCAAATTGAAGAGCTTTCTCTGTTACCAAAAGGTCCAGAAATCAGAATATTTTTTTTCTTGCATTATGTGTATTCACTTCCAAACTGCCTTGTCACCATCTTCATAGACACATGTTCAGAAACGTTTTGAAAAAGAATTCTCAATGAATCATAATTTTGTAGCTTATCTCCTTTTTTTTTATAATTGATAAGCTGTTTGGAGGAATAACAAATTTTAAAACGATATCCTTTTTCTTGATGCCTTTATCCACTTCCTGAAGAATTAAATTTTTTGTTTGATGCTCAAGCATATATGGTTTGACATTTTTGAGCTACAAGAAACAAAGTTACCAGTCCGGCTGATCAACGCTACAAGTGAATGGAGAGTAGTTCAAGGATACGAGGATATGAGACAACTCCTCTGAGAGTGAAAGGGGATATCGAAGATATTTCTAGTGAACTAGACATTGGGGGTTAAAGGTTGCACTTCTTGGATGAAACCCCTGAATTCTAATTGCTCTCAGTGAGTTAGGCCCCTCAGGGGGCTCACCTTCTTTAAGTGGGTATGGGTGTCACAATCCCGAGGTACCCTAGTGATCTTTTCCTTTTCCCAAGGGGTTTATTATCTTTGGTAAACACAGGTGTCACGACCCCGGGGTACCCCAGTGATCCTTCTCTATTTTCGACCCTCCATCTTGTCATCCAATTTCTTCTTTTCCCATCCAGACCACAGACCTATGAATGTTTGGCGCAGTATAGCATAAAACACCAAACTCACTCACTCACCCCGTGAGTTAGGCACCCCTAAGAAAACCAGTTCAAAATTTATGACCACCATAAAATGTGTTAAAAGAGAGAAGAACTGGACATTTCCAGGAATAAAAAAATAGCGAGAAAAAAATTGAATCACAAGGAAAAAGTTTGTTATATAGAAATTGTACTTTGCCATTGGGAGATTATTTTACGAAGTAAATTGTAAAATGTTCTTGGTTCCAGGAAAAAGTTTGCTTTATAGAAAAATTTGCAATATAGAGGTTTGAAACATGGAGGTCCGACTGTATATATTATGTTATCAGGGGCGGCTCTAGAGCAGGACAATTCGGACCCCTGTCCGATGCGGCAAGTTCTAAGGGCAGCATTTGGATTGAGTTGGAAAAAAAAATTTTTTTTTTGTTTCAAAAAATTCGATATATTTTCTGAAATACTAATTGGGACTGAATTTGGTATTTCATTTATTGTATCTTACTTCCTTATTTTGTACTCTACGTTTAATGTCAGTTTTCTTTTATGTTGAAACATAAGAGTTCAAGGTGGGATTATATATATTCAATGGTGAAATTTGATAGGTTTACATATCTTTCACTAGTAGCTTTCTCCCCATCCCGGACTGGGGTCACTACAGACATCTTTTTTTTATAGATTAAGTCACAGGAGGTGTTTCATTTTAGTCATGAGTGTAGTTACTATAAATTAAAATAAATGTTTGTGTGTGTGATCCCCGCCGTAAGTAGATTGTTTTATAGAAGAAATTGGTATGCTGAAATAGGCGATTCCTTCTTATATTTTGCTTGTTTGAGTTCCTAATAGGTAATTATGTTCTTAATTTCGAATTATTTTGTATTTGGCTTAAAATAGTATTATATATGTATTATTATTATGTTGCGTTTTTGTTCACAAGTGTTATTAAAGTTTTTAGGTGTGTATCTATGTAAACAATTTTTTTTTAATTTTAATTTTTTTTGCTTTGGAGAGAGGGGCGGCATTTTCCATTTTTATCTGGGGCGGCAAAACTGCTAGAGCCGGCCCTGATGTTATTTAAAGTTTTCTCCAATAAAACTTAATTCAGATGTATTTTAAAATGCTTTTTTTTTCTTTTGTTTAAAAAATCTTGATTTTTATTTCAAAATTTTAACTGCCTTATATCAAAAATACTTGTCCAGTTTATTTTCATTCTAACTTTATCTGAAATACAAGCATATCATGTATTTCTTGTGAGAATCAAAATAAATTAACTGGTATATATTTTGGCATGTCCTTAATCAGTTCCAGATCTTTAGATATATATCAAATACGGCATACACTAAAATTTTTTCCAGTTAAAATTATTGGAAAATGGTTAATCTGTTCTTATGGGGAAAACCCCCTTATTTTTGTCATGTAATACATGGAGGAAAATGTATAAAACTATTTAAGTGTTGAATATTCAAATACATTAATACAGTAGAATATTGATTAAAGTTTCTTAAATTTCCATTAATTTTTTTCTATCTCATTTCCTTACTAGCACTTAGTTGATTGGATTAATTAATTTTCACTAAAAGTTTCCTCAAGGAACTTTGTGTATGGGATGTATATATATTGGGTTAAAATTTCTTTAATGAGGAGGAGCTTCATTAATTAAAGTAATCTTAGCCTCATTTCTTTACTGATTTAGGGAAAATATTTTATTCTTGTGTTTTTAAACAGAATGTATATCAAATGGGATTTATCCCAAAGCAGATGTATACTGCTGTACGTCAACTTTTTGGTACATTGAAGTTCAACATATAACAACCTAAAATTTTAACAGTAATAGTCTACTAGCAGATATGGATGTACACATTTCTTCCAAGATAAGTATAAATTTCTTGAGAAATTTTAAAAATGATTTTTTTAAAAAAATAGTTAACATATATATTTTAAAGAAACCCATTTCTTGAATATTTTAACAAAACCTAAAATAATTTCAAAATGTTGAAATTATTTATTAAATATTAAAATAATCCAAAAGGTAACACAATGATGTAATTTGTACAATAATAAAACGCTTAACATATAAATATTAATTTCAGATTGTTTTTAATCTCAATGCAATTCAATATGTAGGTAAAGTTTACATTTGTCTCTGTAAAGTTTTATCATTCCTGTAACATTGTTTAAAATTTAAGTAAGAAGAAAATATATTTATAAATTATAAGACACATAATTGCTTGCTTTTATCATTCAATTTAAAGAAGAATCAACTGCTTATACATTTGTTAAATCTTTTATGTTTTTCATCATGATTTAAAAATAATAGAACCTATTCTTCACTATGTTAAAACCATATTAAAAAAGTATTTGCTGAGAAATTTTTTAGATGTTTAACATTTTGTTTGTACCCTTGTCTGAAAACATTCAAAGGTAATTTTGGATATTCCCTTCCTCAAATTTTTTCAAAGGTCTGAAAGCTTAGAATTTCTATCATATTCACCTTTCATTTTGCTTGACTTCATGCTTTATTCAAATATTCACTTTAAGCTCAATGTTTACTCACATTTATTCAAATGTTTTTCACATTTAGTCCACTTTTTATACTTATGCATTTTTAAAAATGCAATTTTAAGAAATTTATCATTATTTTTTAACTTAAATGGCCTACATTCTTACCATAATTTCTGTGATTCTTGCAATAACTCCTCTACAGTATTTTTTACCATTAATTGACATATAAATTTTAACATATTACTGAATAATAGTTTTTAGTAATTTTTCTTTTAATTAAATACCTTTTCTTTTTGCTCCAAATCTCAAGACTTTTAATGTGAGATTTATCTCCTACCAGAATAATGACAAAAGGTCATCCATAGTAAATGCAAATATGTCATCTTAAGTCGTGCACATTTGTGTTATTTATTATAAAATCATCATATTAAAAATACTGATGTAATTCTTTGTACTTAACCTAATACGGAGATATACTCTGACATGTCAAATTTTGGATTTCTGTGATAGAGTGAAACACAAGATTCAAAGGAAGTGGAAGATCTGAAGTATCAAGATTGGTTTGATTCGCCTAATATTTTGCAAAACATATCAAAAGTTGTTGATAGTGTTGTGATTACTGAGAAGGTTGTTATGTCGATGCGAATGGTAGAAGAAATGGAAGTGGATGAAGAAGTGGAAGAAGATATGGAAATGGGACCAGATGGATATACAGTTTATGATGTACCCAGTCCCATAATTGAAGAAGGTAAGAGAAGAATCCTATCATATATTCAAATTTTTAAACTTAAAGTTCCTTAGAAATTTTCTGTAAATTGATGATTTATTACTGCTTTATATGATTTATTAAACTAAAATTATATTAATTTTTGTAAGATTATAATTAGCAGGTTAAATGAGGTCTGAAAAAAAGTATAATGAAGTAATGGATTTGATTTAAAAAACCTGATGCTGCTTGTGAATTTTTAAAAGAATATTTTTAAAAAGAATTGTCTTCAAACGTGTATGTGTGGCATTTTTGTGCTATTTACAATGAGAGATATTTAGAAAGTTAATTTTATTTATTGCTTTAGGATTTTATTAAATTGAATTAAAATGTTTTCATATTTGAAAGTCAGAAGTCTTTGATTCAGAAGTCATTTTTAAAAAGAAAAATTTAATTTAAATGTTTTCTCTTGTTGAATCTCTTCTGTTTATTATCATAGATCATATGGATATATATTATAAATGTGAAAGTTTGTTTGGATGTTTGGTCGTCTTTCATGCAAAAACAACTGAATGGATTTTAATGAAACTTTACATTTTATTTCAGAATAAAACTAAGTTTTGAAGGGAGAGGTTATTATAAATCTCTCTTAATGTGAATATTTTTTTTTATGATTTTATTATGCACATTTGGTAGTAAGAAATTGATCTTTTTTCAAAATAAATACTTTTATTGCTTCTGGTACTTAAAGTAAATAAACTTTCTCTGACACTACATAATTTGGACAAATTTTCAAAATTTGTTTGTGGTTAGTAGTTAATTATAACGCTATAATTTTAATTGAATAGGCAGATATTGCATTTTTTAAGTTTAAAAATAATTATAACTTTACTACTACTTTTATACTGTATTTTTTGGAGTGAGTGAATATTAACGTCACACAGTTCAGCTACACAAGGGCTTTTGGTGACGTACTACGTTATTTTGAACCATGGTCAAATGACGTGGACGACACCTGAGCTGGCACCCCCTTCTCCTAACTCCACACCACGCCAACTTAGCAGGAATATTCTGTGAAATCCACTCTTCCAAGATATATGACAGCATGGGTTCTATGATGAGTATTTTAGTGGGGAAGGCGAATAGTTTTGTTGCAGATATTGCGTTTTCAGCTGATTGCAAAAATTATCATTTTTGTCCTGAAAAAATAGTTAATGTCAAAATTTAAGTGTCTTATGTTTTTGTATGTTAATGAAGACCTTAGAAAATGATTTGATAATTTATATTAAGTGAACAGTGTATATAATTAATTTTACAGTAGAATATCTTTAATTAATTTATTAGCTTTAATGCGGATTAAATTTCCCAAAGTGGAGTATTTCGTTTATGTATGTCCCTTAATTTTCAATGTAGTGATCCAAAAAAGAAAATATTGTATGAAAAAAACTGCAGTAAATCATAATGTGGTAGATAAAGTATTAACATGCATCGCTCCCCTACACGGCGGGTCTTACAAAGCTCTAATAAAGCTCGAGCTATGAAAGTAGCTAGACATTTGCCAAGTTGACTCTATTGTCAACATTTCGCTATGTTTTTCTTTGAATCGCCGTTATAATTTAAGAAACGGCGTTGCTTGTGAATATTACAGTTTTAACATAAAATAAATACAACAGAAAGTAATATTAATGTATTACACTTTCAGATATAAATTATTTACACTATTTTAAGCGTTCATTACACAAAACTTTTAACAATGTGTTACTTTTGCTGAGCAGAGATCAGCTTAGGGAGGAATTTTCAAAAATCGACCCTCAAGAGTGTTACGGGGAGTTATAAATAAAAAAAGTCCCTTTTATCAGCTATTAGATCTACAGATTTAAAGTTTAACAAAGGTGTTTTTTTTTCTTTCTTTTTTTTGTTCAGCTGAGATATGCAAAAAACTTTTTTTGTTTAATTTGCAATTTACGTAAAATTAACTCATTAAAAACTTCTTTATCCTTCAATCTGTGTTTAATTTTTCAGCTCACTCGTGCGAAGAACGGTATACCAGCTAGTTCATAAATATTTTCTCTTGAGAATTCATCTTTTAAGTATGAAGCAGATCTAAAATACAGTCTTAGGGTTTTAAAAATTTTCTTGATCTTTATGTACTTTTGTATTTTTTAAATCTAAAGTTTGGAATGCTATGTGTTTTGCTTTATGTTTTACAGCCAAATAATTTAATTTTTATCTAATATTCAAATTATGTTTTTAGATTTTCAAGATCCTGCCAATCAGCATCCACAGTTACCTGCAACTAATGTTCAATTAGCTTTACCATCTGCTGCAGCTTCTTCTGCAGCTGCTACAACTACTGTGGCAACTACCTCTAGCAATTATACACAATTAGTTCCTTTTCCAGGTACACCCAATGGTGAGCATTTTATTATGCAAATATATTTGCTGCAGCAATTTTTTTGCATTAAAAATTCATAGATTATTTTAATTGAACATTTTTATTGTTAACTATCTTAATTTGTGAAATTTCTCTTTTTGCATTCCTTAATTTATTCAGAATATTTGTTTTGATTGAGTTTTTTAAAAAATTATTAGTTAAAATATAAATTTTTTTATTAGTAAAATATTATGTGGCAGTTTAATTACTAATCGTATTTGCTATTTAATTTGTTGTACATTTTGTGATGTTTAAAATACTTTTAAAAAAGAATATCTTAATTTTTTTTTTTGTGCGCGAGGGGCAATTTATATAGATAATCCTTTTTCAAAAAGTTTAGGTTAAGGATAAGCTATACTTTGAACTTAAACTTTTTAAGCAGTTAAAACTGCACAGATTATAAAAAAAAAAAACGGGGGGGGGTATAAATCAAACTTTAGAATGCTTAAAATTATTCTTTTTAAACATTACAAGGATTTTTAAAAAGTAAGTTGCAATTATCTGAATTTTAACAACTGTAACACAGTATGAAATTTTTTTGTTATGATAAAACACTTGATAAAATTTATGAAGATTATAATCCAAGTATGAAAACCATTGCTTAGATGAAATCTGAAAAAGCTTCCAATACTATAAATCAGAGGTGGGGATCACATGGCCTCGGTGAGTTTCTTGTGACCTTCATAAAAGCTTGCACTTGTATTAATTAATATTTAATTACATAGATAACAACAAATTTCAAATCAATTGAATTAAATAAAGAACGGCATGAATGTATGTTTGTATTATCCATCGGATTTTAAAATTATTTTAGGAATTGTTGCGATATCAGTTATTTATAATTTTATACTCTACTTTTCTATTGTGTTTCTTTGTTAATATATGTTAAAATTATTAAAAAATATTTCTACTTTGCTATTTTTATTTGAAGTGGTTTTTAAATATATGTAGTTTATTAAACTTTATATATATATATATATATATGACATGATTTTAGAGTCAGAAACAGACTTAGTTTTTTAACAAGGTCTTTATTTGATCAAAGTTACACATCATCTGATGCAAGAGGCAGAGAGAGAAAGAACACCACCGAATAATCTTAAGTGGGTTAAACGCTTAAAACACCAATGCAGCGTCCATGAGTGCTCTTGAAAGTTAATGCTGACAAATAGGGCTATTAAATATAACGATCTGGAATTAGACATGTTTATTGGCTAGGCCATATGTTCGGAAGAAATAAATGGGTCATTAGTTTGATACTTGAAGAGGTGAGGAGGTAATATAAAAGTGAATTACTAGATAGGGAATTTAATTTTTAATCTAATTTAATTATCCTTACATTTGCCCCCCAATTTTAAAAGGGAGTCAGGTTGTCATTTTTCTCTCTTTACAAACTTAATCAATTTTCAACATGTAGAAAACAATACATAACATCATTTGGAAAGGCATATTGCACTCAGTAGAAATATTTAAGTAAAAAGGAATACTAAAATCAAAATGCTCTAAAATAAACGAAACTATAACAACAAACACAGTAATGACACTGCCAAAATATTAATTGATAAAAATGAATTTCCGTACATATAACTGAAGATTAGCTTGTTCAAATCTATTCGACATCCAGAATAACAGCTCGCGTTTCCTCCTATTTCTTCATAATAATAGATTCGTATTATAGCTAGCAGATAATGTTTTCAAAAAAAAATTTTATATTGGAAAATAATATATCAAACAATAAGATAGTAGACATAAAAATACATGGTATACAAATATTAAAATACTAATTTTGTATAAAAATCTACTCTGGCACCATCGTAGTAATATTCAACATTTTGCATATATGAAATACATTTTTAAAAAGATAAAAAAAAATATAGACACTAATAAAATGAAATTATTAATAATATGAAAACAGTGTACAACAACTTATATGTACTATTCAACACAATAAACAATATTTTATTTTATATGCGTTATGAACTATAAGAATATAGGGGGGAATAAAAGAATATAAGAGTTATAAGATTTAAAGAGCTCTTTAAATAATTGTGAGTCGGAAATGTGGACTCTCTTCTATCATCACGTTTAGTATTCATGTAAAATTTTCACAATATTCACTGTAACTTAACACAATATCGCATACAATAATTTGAATCTCTCAGTAACCTTCTAAGTATTCGTTTCATAGACAAAATTCTTGACTTTCTCTTATATAACACATTCACTAATATAAACTGTTATCACACTACTACTTATTTTTGAACACATCTCTCTGAGAAATCTGCGTGATCAAATCACAGATGTTCAGGGATGCTAATAAGAAAACAATTAGAGGTGTACATATCAAACTGAACATGTTTGTCCTCTTAATGTTTCAAGACATATACAAAATTATAATGATTGAATTCCCCCTTATCCACTGTTCAATATCCAAAAATAAGCTTCAAGTTATTAAATTAATTTTAAATTTAGATAAGAAGAAAATTTCGAGAAATAGTGAATCTTGATATATGGCCGGTATATCAGAACACACAATTTCAAAATGAAAAAAATTAAATGACGTGCAATAAGGTTACTGCTGGATAAAATAATTAACAAAACAATAAAATTCAGTGGAGAAAAAAAGAATGCAACGTGACTTTACTTTTGTTTCTTATAAAAATCAATATCACTAGTATTAGTACATTAGTCAATTTTCTAAAACTTAATTTATACCTTTCAACTTTAAAACACCAATTTCTATCATAAATGTTAATTCATTCGACATCTTAAGATAAAATTATGAGAAGTATATTAAAATTTCTCAAAATTTTGTATGACGAAACCTATACACTTTGTTTTCTCAGTTAAAATATAAAGAATATCTGATTTATAACACAACTATATTATAAAAATTAAATATCATACATTCTTCTTCTTAAAGTTCTGTTCAGCAAAACTCAGTCACTTCAAAGCTACAAAAATTGGAAATATATAATTTAACTGACCTCCACTTCGTAGCGGCAGAAACCCTTGGTGAACTGTAATCCAGATATTGTTGTCAATTGTGATTTGCACTAGTAAAATTGTATTTATTTTTCTTTTGATGTTGGTACTTCAATATTGTAAAGCGATGGTGGTAAAATTCACAGTGTTATTGTACAGACCCTCCGGCGAAGAAGATTTTTTCCCCCCTGTGGCAGCAGGAGTTGCATCTTTCATCACGGTGGATATAGGGGATCCACACGCTTATCTTTTTTTTTTCTTTCTCTCCATTAGAACTTCTCTTCCACTCAAGGTAAACTGACTGGCCCCTTCAGCAAAGACAGAATTATTCAGCGATAAAAACGGTTAACATCGTGTTTCTTTCATTTACAATAATCCTGTCCCTTTAGCGTAGAGAGAAATATTGTTCGACGGAGACCTATAATCCTCTAATCGTTACTTAGAGCACTTTTCTCGATGGTTGGTATACTTGGTGTTCGTTTTTACTTTAAGATTATTTTAAGAATATATTTAAGCTTAAACTCTGAAATGTGTTTTCAGGAAAATCCTACCGGCTTTACTTCTGACATGATTTTAGAGTCAGAAACAGACTTAGTTTTTTAACAAGGTCTTTATTTGATCAAAGTTACACATCATCTGACGCAAGAGGCAGAGAGAGAAAGAACGCCACCGAATAATCTTAAGTGGGTTAAACACTTAAAACACAGGATCCCGGTGTCCATGAGTGCTCTTGAAAGTTAATGCTGACATATAGGGCTATTAAATATAACGATCTGGAATTAGACATGTTTATTGGCTAGGCCATATGTTCGGAAGAAACAAATGGGTCATTAGTTTGATACTTGAAGAGTTGAGGAGGTAATATAAAAGTGAATTACTAGATAGGGAATTTAATTTTTAATCTAATTTAATTATCCTTACATATATATATGCTTCCATGATAAAAAAAATACCAACAGTAAAATATGAAAAATTACAGCAGTATCTATGAATTTTAATAATTTAAAAAAAAATGATAATGGTTAATGTTATAATGAAATTTTACTCTTATGTGAATACAAAAATATTTTTATAACTTTTTATGTTAAATAATAAAGATTTAATTTTTTTATAACATTTCTGTATAATGCACCAAATTGTTAAAACTATACAAAAACTATAATAATTTCATAAAAGTAGCATTAATGGGTACTTCAACCTGTACGGCCTTCTTGATTGCTACTTAATTTACATATGGCCTCTAATGGTGTAAAAAGGTTCCCCACCTCTGCTATAAATATTTTACTTAGATATTCATTGTATCTGCAAAAGGTTAATTTTAAGTTTATTGTATTTTTTACAAATACAGTAGTACAGTTTTTCAAATATAGCAAATAAAATTGAATAATGATTGAACAATTTGTGTCTTTTTTATAATCTATGCTAAATTAATTTAATAATCTTAAGGTCTTTCAGTTATGCCAGCAACACAAGTATCTTCAGCTTCTGGTTCATCTGGGTCACAAGATTCTACAAGGCAACAATTAGCTTTGACAGCTGGCAGTAGTTCATACAACATGGCTCTCATTCCTACTTCAGAAGGACTGACAACCGTGCGGCCTAAATGTATGAAATTGAAACAAGTTCCGGGACGGCATAGAATGCTGCTGTCAGATAAAGGTCTTCCTTTAGCAATTGGTTCCTCTGAATCAGACAGCTGTTCTGGAGAGCAGAGGTAATGAAATTATCACTATTTCTTTCTAATTTATTATCTTAAGCAAATTTAGTTTTTAATTTTTTAAAAAAAATAAATTTAAAAATATATCTTTTGTTATTTATTGCCTTTAACCACAGTACCAAATAATACAAATCTGAGTAACTAATATTGTTATGTTATTACTGAACCTGGCAAAAATTTACAACAACAATTTGGCAGGTAATGTACCAATATCAAATTAGTATGGGGCCTTGCCAAGCATTTTGCTCAAAGGTTCTATTACAGTTTTAATTAGGCATTTATAAAAACTCACCCCCACTGAGGGGTACAATCAACAATGTACTTCCAGGGAATATTATTATCTGCTACAAAATTTTGATGTTTACTATTAAGATGTTTGCAAAATATGAGAACTTTTTTTGTGTTTTTTGAATGTGTTAAGGCATTACAATATTTCACCATGCAGTTACCTCTCAGAGAACAAGGAACTTTCATAAAACAAGTGAAACGTACTTTGTTTAGACATGTTTGATACTAGTTCAAAATATGCTGATACTTGTATGAACAAGCCAGTGTGATTTACCAGTCTCTTGCTTATCCTTTACAAGATTTCTCTTTACAAGAAGAAATAACTCCTTCAATATATGAAAAAGATGGAAATTAGGAAATTCCATCTTGAGGTAACTAACCACTTAATAGATTCTTTTTGCAAGTGAAACAGATTTGACTCACTGTTTTCAACAATTGATGACCTTTAAGTATCCAATAATTTTTTTTTTTGAAGTTAAGTCAAAGCTGCAGATACTTACTTCACAATGGGCTATTCTGGTGTTTGTTCAGTTTGTAGTTGAAAATTCAGTTCTGCCTATAATCATTGTGCAAAAAAATAAAGTTTACTGTGTTTGTGATTGTGATGCGTAGATTATGAAACTAAAATATCTGTTAGTGTTTTTGTCTGAAGTTTGACTCAAAATTATGGACTCATTCACCTCTATTTATGTAACCTTTGTGCAGCTCTAGCACAGTTTTTATTTGTAAATCAAATCAAATCTGGGTGTATCATTATAATTATATACACATAAATGTATATATCAGAATTTTTATATAGGAAATATGATTGTAAATTTTTTCTTAAAATATATGCTTATTAAATATCTTAATATGAAATAACAACCTGATAATTGACTTATTTTTATAAATGTGAAGATTACAAAAAACTAGATAATTTAGAAAATTTCTTCTGTTGGATGCTTTTCTAAATATGTATTTTCGATCATATAAAGGTATTTTGCACTTGTGAAATCTTTTATTAAAATCTCTGCATGTAAAGTATTTAGTACAGAGAAAAAAAGATACACTTATTTTAACTGTAGAGTAATACATAATCAAAATAAGAAAATAAACCTTTTTTTTTACTACACTAGAAATGTTAAGATGGGTACAAATGAGAAGGAGGGGGGGGGGGTTATAGAAGTTAATGTAATCCTTCAGTTACTGAAATAGAAGCACTATTCTTATTTATATCTTCTAACATTCTTCTATTGATAATTTTTATCTCCATTTTATTCAGCAACTAATATTAAGTATAAATTTTGATATAATATTCTGTTGAATTGTAAAATTATTTAATTTAATAAAAGTACTTATATCGTTTAGTAAATGTCAAACATCTATATGTGATAAATAAATATGAATATTATTCTCAGTTGTAGAACAACACAAATTAAAAATACAAAATGATTTACTAAAAACTATGGCAAATTTTGAAAAACTCCAGTTTAATGTTGGGTATTGTAATTGAAAAGTTTGAATTGAAATTTGCTTGAAAATGTAATTTTATTTTTTAATTATAGTATATTTTGTTTTATATAGGTACCATTCTTTTAGCAATAAAAGGACAATTGATGTGCATGAAAGTATATTATCTCTCCTTTTACAACTTCATTCAAAATTATCAGAAAAACCAGATTCTTATAAGCCTAAACAAGAGCTGACTTCTGAAGAACTTAATTCAAGAATTGGAGATGGAATTCTATTTGTTGAAAGACTTTTGAATCAGATAACTGTATTAGGAAAAAGCCATTTAAGTGTTATTCAAAGTATCAGACAAAAATTGTGGCCAAGAAAAATTGATGTTACTGCTTCTCCTTCGTCAGAAAATGTAGATAAAGAAGAAAGGTAATATATGTCTACATATATGGTAATTTTGCATTCATTATGTGGTATTGAATTTTTAGTTAAAATGTAGATTTTCATGATGCAAAAAATCAACTGCGACCATGTTGTATGAATGTGGCATGTAAAAGATCCCTAGAGTGCCTATTTGGCTTGGGTGCTCTTGGAAAATTGAATTTCTAGTAAGGTTTCACACTGTAAGAGCTCAGGGGCAAACCTCTGGGGTGGAAACTGGGTGTCAAAATTACTTGTGGCAATTGGTATACCACTTGTATGATACTGCACTAAAAAGAGATACCTGCTCCTGGTGAATGTACTAGATCTGCAATGGTAAAATACCCATTCACAGTCTCATTAGGAAAAAAAAAGTTTATATTTAGTATATTCTTAAAATCTAGTTGTATTGGAATATTTTATTAAACTGTATGCAGATGTAAAATTGTATTTGAATATCATGTATTTGATTATCAATGAATTAAATTCATTAAAGTATTAATTCAAAAATAATTTGAAAAAAAGTTTTATTGTTAAAGAATACTCAATCACCAATATTTATTAGTATGTTATCTTAAATATTGACTTATGTATATAGAAGACAATGATGCACAATGATGTGTGAGTGATATATATATATATATATATGATAGTTAAAATTTTTATACCAATATTTCTTTATTTTAAAGGAAGAAAATTGTAACTTTATTTTAAAACTCACTTAGAAATGTACTGAGAATGATATTGATTTACATCATCAGTTATTGTGGTATGTGTGCACATATATACTGCTTGATTTTTTAAAGAAATTTACTGTGGTGAATTCTTTTTCTTTTTAAATCAATGACGTTATCAAATGTAGTCCTTTTTTTATTATTTTTAAATGACTTTGAATATGGTGGTTAGGATAAATTGTTAATTGGTAAAAATTAACTGTTTCATTTGTTTTTGAAGCAGAATTTTTTAAAAATATGAAATAGTAGCAATTACTGTAAAATCCAGCATATAATGCACACTTTTAATACAAAAAATAAGATCAAAATTTAAGGGTGCACATTATACACTGAGTATAAAAATAATAGCTTTAAAAATAAAACAAAATGAACTAAAAGCATTGTAGTTCCTAGAAGTGTACTATTTTTTCAAAACTCTGGGATAATATCTTGAATAAATGACTTCAAAACATAAGAGCATTGAATACTAACATTTCAGATTTCTTCGTAAAAATGGAGGTTCACATTATACGGAGAATATGCCTAAAAATTAAAAAATGCAGCTTGAAAGTATGGGGGCGCATTATTTGCTGGATTTTACGGTATATTGAAATTTGTTTTGGTTGTATTATTTATATATTTGAATTTTTATTTTATGTGTAATACTTATATTCTAGGAGAAGAAGAGCCAAAGAAAGGCAACAGAAACTTATGGCTGAGTTTGCATCCAAACAGAAAGCTTTCATGCAAAAAACAATGGAAACTGGTAAGTTAAATTACAGTACTTTTATTCTTGAAAATGCATTCATTTGATCTAAATTTGAATTCTTTCTTTTTTTTTTTTAAATTTTTACCTTGGAGTTTTTTTTATTAAAATTCTTTTTCCACTATTATATATGGTGTTATGTTTTCAAATGCAATAAGTATGATATAATGTAGTTTTAAGTTAATTTGTTTGATAATGATGCAATAAATATAATTCAAAATTTCAGTCACACAAATAATAGTATTTCAAAGATTAGCAAACTTATTTTAATGTTTTTTGCAATGTATTCCCTGATTTCATGTTTTTGAAATAAAAATTCTTCACCCTAATCATATTTCTAAAAGTGTTCATATCAACTAATAATTAAATATGAATCTCTCTCTCGAAGCTGTGCAATCTTAAGTTGAAATGTATAAGCAGCTGAGATGTATGCCCTTTTCTGTTTCAGAAATAGAAAAGTAAATTTTCTTAATTTATTTTAATATTGAAAATTTTCTCTTGATATTTAAAGAAAAATTTATTTAGGTAAGTTGATTTAATAATGCATAATCAATTAATGTTATTTAATAGTAATTTAAAATATATATCTCTTTAATAAACATCTTTAAAAAAATGCTTTATTTTCTCATCAAATTGGATATTTTTTGAGGTTTCTGTAAATTATGGAAAAAAAATGGATTGGTATTATTTTTTCCCTATTCAGTTGCATCATTCAGTATTATTTATTTTGTTTGGTATATTTTTGAGTTAGAGTCATTTAAAAATATCCTATCCTTGCATGTATGATGCTAGACTTTTATCTTTTTAATATATTTATTTTACATAATTACATGTTTCATATTTGAGCAGGAAATCCTGAAAGTAATTTAACTCGGTGTCCACATAGTGGACAAAGCAAAAGATTTCTTCTGTAAATTCCTTCTATGGAATTAAAGTTGCATCATTGTCTTGCTCATGTTTAAGTAAACATGGAGTTGCATTTTTTTTTTGTATTCAACTGTCACTGTACTTTTTATTAACTTTTCAAAAAAAAAAAAAAAAAATGTGTTTAAACTATCAATATAGGATATGAAAATACGTTCTATGAAATTGCATTTTTGTAACAACCAAATTTTGTAGAAATGTATTGGTCTTAAAGTAAAGTGTTAGAAGGTAAATATTGGCCATTTTTTCCCTTCATAAAGTTACTTAAAAAAATATTAAAAAATATAATAAAAAGGATGTATTTTTGTTTATTTAGGAAGTAACTGCATCTGATAGCTGTATATATAAGGAACATTTTTTTTTGTCAATCATGTAATAACCAGTTTTTTTTTGAATTTTTTTTTTTTTTTTTTTAATTTTGTAGATCACAGAAAATACTTAATTTTTTGTGTAAAAATTGACATTTTATGATCTATTGCTCACAGAGCTACATTTTCAATTAAATCATTTACTTGAGTTTAAGAAACTAACGAAAAATGATAAAGCTAAGTATTTGAAAATGAATATATTCTTTCTCATGTGAACTTTTAACTTTTTAAAATCTGCTACTTCAAAAATTTAAAAAATAGTTTAATAATTTGTATGTACAATAGAGAAAAGGAGTAAATTTGATATGTTTAATTGATGAGCTAAATTGCATTTGCTATGTTCATTTCTTGAAAATGAGTATTATTTTATGTATTAAATTTTGTTTTAAAACTACACATTATTTGAAGTGTTATTTACATTATATTAAATATAAAAGTCTATTACAACATAAAATTTTATCTGTCAAAAAAAGTATTGTAGCTTGAGATTTGGTGGACCCTGACTTGGAACAAAAGTATATGTAATTGATATGAAAGTATCCATTCACATTTTGAAAATGAAACAAATGAAAAATACTGACACACAGACATTCTTTACATTCATTTTTTCATATTTTACATGTATTTTCTTTTTATTTAAAACATATAAATTCTGATATATTTTTGTCAATAACTGAGAGCAGTGCTGTCAAAAACATTTTATTTGTTAACAAATGTTTCTGTAAATGTAGCATATTGCCATTATTTTAATTTAAACGGTTATCCAAATAATTGTAAGGTTCTATCTCATTCTCATTTATGTAGTCAAAGTTTTGTGATGCATTATAAGTTAATAAATTGGTTTGTATATGTTAATTCAGTAAAAAGAAGCATGTAAAACAGCTTATACAAGCTATATGTTTGATATATTTAGTCATTAATCGCCTATCACATTAACAAAAGAACCTGTTGTACAACAAACTCATATTTAAGGGACAACAAAATAATCTATAATGAGTTTGCCCTCCCCTTGAAAAGGAAACTGTTAGCTCATTCTGGTTGAGCCAGAATTTATAGTTCTAAAAAGTAGTGAAAAATTTTGCTATAAGGTAAAAATTGAATTGAGAAGCTTTATTATTTATTAATAACTTTATATATAAATATTCTTGTCTGATTTCTAAAATTCTTTACATATTTTCTAGATTCTAAAGAAGGAACTTCTGGTATTGAAGAAGTTGTTGAAGATGTTCAAAAAGAATATGAATGCGTCATTTGCAGTCAGATGTCAGCTTCAGAAGAAGATCGGCCTGTTGGAATGGTTGTTCTTTTACAGGCCACTAGTGGTAGGTTGAAAATTATATATTTTTTTTCTATATTTTTGGATTTTAACTATCTATGGTAATGGTAGTTTGATATGTTTTACATTCCTTTTTACATATTTTGTGAAAACTAGACTTATAATGATTATTTGTATTTTTTAAAATTTTATATGTAAGGATGGATATTCACATAAAATTTGATTTGTATTTTTTATGATGAATATAATGCATTTGAAGAAAATCTGCTTGCTTATTGTGCTAGTTTACACTTTTTATAAATAAATTTAGTCTTAATATTATAGTGATAGTACTTCATTAATGTACTAACATTAATGGTAGTTACCTAAATTTTTTTTTTATTTGAATAGGGAAAATTGCTTATTCAATTGCCTGTCATTTTGTTATATTGATATAATTTTTTGCTATATATAAGTGACTAAATTCTTTCTAGTATTTATTTGTACACACATATATATACATGTATAGCATATATATACAAATATGTACATGTATATATAACATATATAATATTTTTAGTATATGTTGTATATTTATTGTAAAAATACATTTATATTGTCGATTTCAATGTATAGTTGAAAATGTTCTGAAATATGTTCAAATCCTGGAACTTATAATAGCATTTCATTCTTATATACTGTATTTTCCTGTATATAATCTGCGGATTATGTGTTAAAAGAGTTTCCGATTTCGTTGTGCGTATTATACGCTGCCGCGGATTATCTGAGAAAAAACATTCTAGATCAGAAAAGCAAACAATAAAGTTTTGAAAGAAATGCCGTTTATGTTTTATAAAATAAATAATAGATGGCGTTTTCATGACTCGGCTAACGTAATTCAGCCATAACTAGTTTTTGTCCAATTACATTCAAAAACGAATTTGGTTCCTTGGAAGGAAAAAACAGTTACTAGTCGCTGGCGCCATTTCCAATTTTCTCTTGACTAGAGCTATTATGTCCTTGGAAAGTTTTCATCATGTTGAAGCGAAAGCGTGTAAATTACACTGCAAACTTCAAGTTAAAAGCTATAGAGAAGGCTAACGAAGTCGAAAATTGGGAAGCTGCAAAGTTTTTCAATGTTGACAAATCGAATATTCATTTGTGGAGAAAAAACAAGACCCAACTTCTAAAATTGGGATCAACGTTTAAGAGCCAATCATCATAGAAAACCTCACTGGCCAGAATTAGAGGAAGAAATAAATAAATGGATTTTAAAAGAAAGAGACAATGGGAAAGCAGTCTCGATCTTAATTTTTTTTGCTGTTAACTTGCTTAATTAAAAAAAAACATTTTTTCCCCCCGTGCAATGTTTTGTTTAACAACTCAAAACATAGATGGCAGTAGCAAAGAATTTTTTTGTTTTATTGAGATTACGTAAAAAATATTATCATACATATTTAAAAAGACGTTTCATAATAAATTTTGTTTTCTTTTTTCTATTTTTAATTATATTGTGTATTTTTTATCTTATGTGACACTCATTATCTGCAGTTTATATTTTGGATTATTCGCCGTAAAAACTGCCGTGGATTATAAGTTTTTTTTTATTCAAAAAAAAAAAGGCTTTGCGGATAATACGCTGCTGCAGATTATATGCAGGAAAATACGGTATTTTCTTTTATGCTGATACTCTATATAGATAGAGGTTCATGTGTGTAATTCAAGTACTTGATAATTATTTATAATTGATCTTTTATATTAGGTTGATTATGTAGTTAGTATATCCATTGTCCTATGTTGATGTTTTCATATGTTATAAAGAAGCAACTTTTTCATAGTTGCTGGTCATTATCATCAAACTCCTAATCGAGCATTGCCGTGTGATGAAAAAGATAAAGCACAGTTGAAAAAGGGAGAAAATATGGCTACTATGATTAAAACTAAGATTGAGCTTCTTGAGCGATATTTCAATAATGTAAGAGCTTTTTTTGTGCATTTTTGCAATTTATTTCTAATTTTATGTACTAATAAGTTGTGATCAAAGCATATTTTTGTAATGTATTGCTTTTATAAATATTGAAAATGGAATTAATAGATTTAAAGTTGTGACATATAAGTCAAATATTTTGAAAGACATTATTAAAAATGACTGGGTAAAATGTTAAGGAATATTTATTTAATGTATTTATTTTGTAATAAATTTTTAATTATAAAACTTGTAAAAAATTCTTATTTCTTCTAATGAATCATTTTGTTTTTTATTATTGAAAATTTTATTCTTGTTCAGTTATTAAAAGGAACATAATTTTATAAAATAATTTTCACCACACAACTATTGAATATAATACAAATTGTTAAAAATTATATATCAGTTTAAGTTATTGTATTATCACTGAGAGATTTAAAACAGGAAATTATATTAAAAATATCCTTGAAAATAGCAAAATGTGTTATTTTTATAATATAAAAATTTCAGTGCCTGTAAAATATGACAGGAAAATTTCCCAAAATTTTCGTACTTGTTTTGAAGTTTTCTATTTGTTTGTGATATATTTTAAACAAATTAAGAGATTTTTAAAAATAAGTTACTAAAAATTGTATTAATTTGATATTATCTTATTTTTAAATTCATATAGAAAGAGAAATGATTTGATTTAGCAAAATGCATGAACAGTTATGCACTTGGGGGCAGTTTACTTATTGAAATAAAGTAATAAAATTTGTATGTTTGCATTGAAGTGCTTTTTTGCAACACTTATTCTGTATTCTCCAGATACAATCAGACCTCTATTTAATGAAGTTGTTAAATCCTGGTAAAAAGTGCATTATGGGAAAAATTCTTTAAATAGGGATTCATACTTTCCAGGTTCTTGATTCCAAGAAAAAGTTTGCAAATTAAAAGTTCGTAAAATGGAGGTCCAAATATTCTATGACTTTGAGAGAATCCTATTTATTTAATTCAGAAAAATTAATATCTGCCACATTCCCCAAAATATTAAATTTAAACCTTTTATACCTTTAGTTTCTGTTATATTTTTCAAATGATTAGTTTTTTTCAATTTTTTTAAGTCAAAACTGAAATTTTTTAAAATTTATTAAGTTGATGATATTTTAAAATTTGTCTTTTTTTAGATATGTGAATGTATATCTAAAAAAAGACGAATTTTAAAATATGTGAATGTATATATCTGTAATAACTGCTTTTATTTATTTATTTTTTTGTTATAGCATTACTGGCCAATGGCATTAAACATTGGCTGGGAAGGTGGAGTTCATGTTCAGACTTGTGGTCATTATTTGCATATTGATTGCCATAAAGCATATATCTTATCATTGAAGGTATTTTATGTAATATTTTGAAGTATTGTTATTTATATGTATGTTCCTTAAAAGTAAACTTTTTTTAGTTTTTTATGTACTGGCCTGTACAAAAATTAAGGTATAACCTGCTTTTGAAAAGGATCAAATATAAAAAAAGGAAATTAGGAGAAAATGTACACTACTGAGTTTTTTTTAATTAAATGTGACCCACAAATTTGCATAAATTTAACACAAATATATTTTTCAAAAACAACAAGCACTTTGGACAAAAAAGTCCATATTTAGTGAAAGAAGTACTTAATAGTTTTATGTAGAAAAAGGTTTTGGATGCATAAAAAGAGTTTCTAATGAGGAATATGTCCTCCCTTAATTGCATTGCATTGGTGGCATCAACTTTCCATGTTATAAGTTACGTTGTTGGATATTGAAATGGAAGGCGTAAACCAGACACTGAGTAACCCTTGTTCCAGCTTGGGTAACAAACTTGAAGGAGTACTGAAAGCAGTCACATTGTCTATCAAAGTAGTCCTAAATATTTCTTATAGGATTCAGGTCTAGAGATTATAATCTTTCAGTTACATTAGAATGAATTCATTAACAGCAGAAGCACATGGGTAGACATATTGATTAAGAATCTCATCCTGATATCTCACTCTAGTTAAGATTTCCTTCATGAAACACATGCATATCATGAGAGGAGAGAGATCCTTGTCCAAGTCCATGATTTCACCACCTTTGTAACTGTTTCTTGCAACAATGTTTAATTGGTTGTATGTGGTTCCTTCGAGATCAGTTAACTCTTGAATTGCTCTATTATGTGAACGTGAACTTCTCTGTGGAGAGTGCAGAAGCTCATTGCTGTCTCCATCTCTATTGGTTCAGGGGGTATTCACAAATGGTCATTTTTTTTATGTCGACCTGTATTGTGAAGGCGTTTTCCTTCTTAAGTTGCAGATATTCTTGTTTTTGATGTGACAGAATGATATACAACATGCTGAGGCATTGTAGTGCTGCTCTTTCTTTAGGTTGATTTAGCTATAAAATTATCTTCAAACTCATGGTCAATTTGGAACATGCCTTTTAGACACAAGTTTAAACTGATTCTGCAGTTATTAAACCATATGACAAGGCACATTGAAACTTCTTGCAACATCTGTTTATGATAACTACATTTTCATCCATCCGACTGCTTGACAATTTTATAAATTGGGTTAATGACTTCTTCTAGACATTGCTTAACTCTCCTGGATATTGTTAATGAAGTTAAGAACAAACATTAACCCCTTCGGTACGAACGTGCCAAATGTGAGCCAGCACGAAACACCGTCACAGGCCAAATGACTCAATTGTGGGACAGCGTGTTTCTTCTCCATAGGACGGATGACTCACCAGTGCGCCAGGCATTTGAAACATTTTGTAAGCTCAGTTTTTTGGCAATAGAGGGCATTCTATGTCCATATGATTTGAGGTACATGGAGATCTGACCTTCTACTCAAAATGAGAGAAATATTACTCACATACATGTGGTTTTTGTTTATAGTGAAGATGAGAGATTTATTTTCACTAAAGCATTTGATTTGGGTTTGCTGTTAATGGATAATTAGATCTGGTAGACAAAATTTGTCTTTTCTTTTCTTATTTTTTTACAAGGACAACTTCTACCAATGCTGAAAATAAAATGTTTAAAAACTTGTACTTAAACAGAAAGTGACTGAAGTAAATAAAGTATATTAATACAGAATATATAAAGCATATGTCTTTCGTATAATATACAGAACAAGATTGAACAACGCGTTTATATTTCGGTATTTTTATGGATTTAGGCTTAACTACACAAAATCCTTTGATTTGTGAGTGACACTTGTGACGGAAACCTTAGACCCTGGCGGTATGCACGCATTTGCGTCCTTCATCCCGAAAGGGTTAAAGATAAACAATCATGCACAAAATGTATGCATGAAGTTGCAAAAGTTGGATTTTTGCACTCCCATTTCTTTCCTCAAAATAACAGTGGTGGCTATTGTGTTTTTGCATAAGTTTTTTTTAAAACTTATTATCTTTCATATGAGCTATGAATTTTGTTACTGCTACTTTTTTTATGGTGAGTTTCAAACACGAACTTTTGGAGGCCAGTGTATTTAAAAATTTTCCTTCTTGGTCTATAGATTTATGATATAAATTACAATTGACTCATTCTGATACAGTGCCAAATGGAAATCATGTAACATCACAAATACATTAAATGAATTTACATGTAAATTCCTGCTGTTATCTTGCATTTTAATGTTTTCTGCTTATTTATTTTACAATTGTATCTTTATATATAAAAATCTTTTGTGCGTGTGTATGTGACTAAACTCCTCCTAAACGGCTCAACCGATTTTGATGAAATTTTTTGTGTAGGTTCAAGTGGATTCGAGAATGGTTTAGACTCACAATTCAGTTCGATATCGCAATTAGTTAAAAAGATATTAAGTAAAAACATTAAAAGCATTCAACTCAATATACCAGCATTGTTGTAACAACGTTATTGTTATAAAAAATGACGTAAGTTGGTGTCAAAAATCGATTTTCAGCCAAACTGACCAAACAGGGTCTTCATTGTTACAAAAAATGCAGACGAATCATGCTTTTTAGCATTTTTAATTAATATTGTTTCAAATAATCTTAATATATATATATAATTCTTCTGTGCGTATGTATGTGACTGCATTCCTCCTAAACGGCTGGACTGATTTTGATGAAATTTTTTGTCTGTTCCAGTGGACTCGAGAATGGTTTAGATTTACAATTCGGTCCGATATCGCAATTAGTTAACAATATGTCAAAATTATGTAAGGGGGCACGGTTGTTCATAAAAAAATCATGCGCAATATTCTTGAGGCTACTATTTTGAGCGGCAAACTTCAAGGTGAAGTTGTACTTCTACCACAGATCCCAATAATTCTTTCAGACTCACCTACCCATTCAAATGTTTGCAATTTCCAATTCGCTTGGCATTTGCTATGACCATTAATAAGTCACAAGGTCAAACAATAACAATTTGTGGCTTAGATTTAGAAAACCCTTGCTTTTCGCATGGCCAATTATATGTTGCATGTCCGAGATTTGGCAAACCTTTGCATTTGTTTGTTTATATCCCTTAAGGATTAACCAAAAACATTGTTCATTCAATGGCATTATGATAAATTTATTTTTTGTGCATTAAAAAATATACCTGTAATGAAAATAGCTCAAGTTTTATCTTTTTTACCCTTTAATCAAAACAAGTTTAAGTTTCTATTCAGAATAGCTTCTATGTTCAACTTAGTTCATAGTAAATACATACTCACACGCAATCAATAGGTCGAATTGTGGTAACTGTACATGTGATGATGTCAGGTATTGCAATAACTTTCTTTATAAAAAATTTCATCAAAACGGTCCTGATTGTTACAACTTATTCAAAAAAGTTTGTAATTTTCGTATTTAAGACGTGTGTACAGGACAACGTCTGTCGCTAGTATATATATATAAAACTTTATTATGGACAAAACTAATTTTCTAAGAAAAAAGTGCATATAAACTTTTTTCCCATCCCACAAGATCTTGGTGTGAAAATTGTTTTTTCCCTAACAAATGTCAAAAATTCTATTAGAATTTTTTGTCATTTTTCCTCCCGACTTTTTATAAAGATTATAATTTATTTGTTTCTATATCTTTAAACTTTTACGTAAAACTAATTTATTTTAACAAAAAAAAGTTAACAGTTAAGGATTAGAAATTCCTTCTTACTTTATTATGCTTGTCTAAATTTTTTCTACAGTGAATTATTTCTTAGGAATGTTTTGTCAATAAATTCTGCTGTTTTCTTGATTTATAATAATGGCAATTATAAAACCTTAAACAGTAATCTTTTTTGTAAAATATTACCCAATGCATGTATTTGAATTAAATCATACTGATATTTTTTAGAATCAGAGTCAAATATCTTCACGTTTACAAAACTTGGCAGTTGAATATGGGGAATATCATTGTCCATTATGTCGACAACTTGCAAATTCAGTCATTCCATTAAAACCTGGTTTCAGGCAAGCTGCTGCCCTTGTTCAATATCCAGGAAAAGATTTGAGACTCCTTGCTGCAGAAATAACTGATCTTTTATCCTCACCTCTATCAGAAGTATGTATTTTCTTTATGTACTGTGGATTTTTTTAAATATGTTTTTAAGTTTTAAGTTATTGGTTTCATTTTATGTTGTAGCTATTTGTTATTATAGGTGAAATTATAGAGCAGATATTTTTTACTATTTGTACTTAATGCAAAACAGACTGATATTTGTATAATATAAAATGAAAATCACTTTTTACATTTGAGAAAAATATTTCTTTTTTAAAGTAATATTTAAAACTGTACTTAAGCAAGAATCAGAAAAACGGATTTTGGGAAAAGAAATAAAAACATGCATCTTGTCTCTGCCTGTGTTTTAATATTTTTTTTGTAATTTATTAAATGTTTTTTTGTTAATTTTTAATCTAAAATGTTTCATATTATTTTTTTATTGATTATTTTTATCATTTCATTAAAGGTTTTAAAAACATAAATATTTTAACATTCTCCATCAATTCTGATTAATTGAAGATTTTAATCTAACTTAAATATTCTGATGTAAAAAAAACATCTTAAAAATTCTCATGATTTAATTTTAAGGGTGAAAATTCGCATTTTCGTAATAAAAAATAGCTTATTTTAAAAACAAGAACAAATTATAAGGTATACATGAGTAGCATTTTTTGTTTTGTTAATTTTCAAATTTAAGTATTTTTATATTATACAATAAATCCCATTTTGCAATAATTTCATTATTTTCAGTTAAAAATATGTACAAACATTCATTATGCTTTATTATTGACCATTGTAATCTTTTTCCATGGTTTTAACGTGTTCCTGTTTATCGCCTTTTTCATGATAATTATCACAAAAGAATCCTAAATAATAATAAAAGACAGGGCGTTTTCTTTTTTTTCTTATAAAGTTATGCCCTAATATACAGAATATATATAATATATGTTCACACTTTATGGAAACGATTTTGATAGTTAGTTTTTATCAATAAATACTTTTATTTTTTGTGAAAATTTGCTTCTATCTGATAGTCATGATTCTTGACAATAACCCTAGCTTGAAACTTTCATGAAAGTAAACTTTTTCTTTGTACTGTCATTTTAATTTTACTCCTTTCCTCTTGAAATGTTTTCCCAAGTCCGTTCAGTGTTCTTGGATGCGGCTTTCCTAAGGCTCGTTTTAATAAATCTAAAGTACAAAAGTCCATTGCAGAAGCATAGGGTGGTTTTACACATATTTCATCAAGTGGGATACACTTTATTCCTGTTTCTGATTCTTTCTTTGCTAAATAAGTGGCAGACGTGTGACTAGAAGCTTTGTCCACAAGAAGCTCACTTTATCAATATCCTTTCCATATAAAATTAGAATTTCTTCTTCAAAAATGGGTTCTAAAATATTCTGCTGATAGAATGAATTAATTTTGGCTTTACTTGAGACTTTTTTTGATTTTTAAATTGGCGTTAGAAAATCCAGCAAATGTCATGAATCCCTTTGGGAACTTAAATGTGCACTGACAATGCTGTTTTGTACAGTCATTCCCGTTAGTTCAGCAATAGAAAATTGATCTGCTTTTATCACAGTCACTTAAATATACTCATGCCTTATCGAGAGTTACCACAAATTTCCATTTTTCTTTTTTGTAGCTGGCTAATTTTTTATATAATTTTCTACAATTTGTTTTTCTTTCATTAATATGTTTTAAAAAAAGGGGATGAACTTTAGGTTTAAACATCTGTTTTAACTTTAAATCTTTATGAATGATTTTAATTACAGTACTGGAAGACATTTCTAGTCTCAATGCAATGAATCTTTTTGTTGGTGGATTTCCTTTTAGGATCAGATACTTCACTTTTTTGATAGTTGCTTGCCTTAAGGGGAAGCTTCGGGATCATGTTTTTCTTTTTACTACCCACTGGATGCTTTTTTTCCCTTTCAAATTTAATATATTATAAATACATTTAATTAAAATGCAATAATCGAGCTTTTTACACCACTTTTTTTAATTTGTTGATATGAATATTTCTCCTGGGAAAGCCCAATTACATAACCTTCGAGCCATATATCAATTTTAGAAGTCATTTTTTAAAATAAATCTTTTATTTTACATTCTAATTGAAAGTAGCTGATTATTCTTAAGTTGCCAAAATTTTATCACAAAATGCAAACGAGAAAATGAATTACAAAATGGTTTCCATAAAGTGTGAACAACCTTCTGTACTTTCTGTGTACTCTAATTTAATTCAAACCAATTAGTTCTTTGTGTAGGCAATTAATTTCCAATTTTTAATCATCAAATCACCTTCATTGTTTCTGACTTCAATCTGCATTATCTCCTGACAATGGTTTTTTTTTGTGGGAATGCATCATTCACTTCAATATTTAAACTTTGGTAGGAGGAATAATTTTTTAAGGCTGTGTACTTATTCATAGTATTTTCATCATTTTTATTATTTGATTTTCTCAAATCAAATATCTGTTGAAGAAACATTTAAAAGATATGAGTCTATGAAATCTATTTTAAATTTTTTAAAGGTACAGCAGTTTTTAAAATTGTTTTTGCATGAGTTGTACTTATTATTTGACTTAATGCATGTATTGATTAGAACACAAGCATTAAGATTATTTTATTAGATAAAGGCATGGATCAGTTCAAAATATTTTGTTTGCCTGTTCGTTTTCGCGTGGTGTAATATAATCATTATCTATCTTAGTACTTGTTACTTCAGTCATTTCCCCAATGTCGTAGAACTTATGTGCTAGGGTTAACTTCCTTAAATGCTGATCATTACAGAAATTCCTTCTAAGTTGTGGCCAAAGTTATATGTACGAAAGAATAGCCGCAAATGGAGGTGAAGGAATTGTCCATAAGTTACAATGGACATTTGAAAGGTATAAATACCAATTGGAAAAGATTTATTCTAATGTACAAGACAAGTTATCTTCTATCTTTGTTAATAATCATAATGATCTTAACCCTCAGTCCTTTTTTCAGGGAAAGGTAAGAACATTTTTCAGTAGTTTGAAAGTAAAGTGTAAATGTTCAAATGCTTTAAATCCTTTTGAGAAATATGTAGCTCTTATATAACCTTTAAATATGCTGAATATTGTAACTAATTTTACTTGCTGTAACAGCTTATGTTCAAAATATAATTTTTTTTATGACTAAATATAATTCTGACTCTTAATTTTATTTCTCTCTCTATATAAAAAAAAGTTTTTTGTGATGTACTAAATTTTATTTATTATCTCACACATGAGAACAATAATAAAAAGGCAGTAAGTCCTGTTCCATGTTATGGTTACAAATTAGAACTACATAATACATGCAAATTATGGTTTTACAGTATGAGTTGTATAACTTGTATAAGGGAGGTTGATCCACCATTAGGCACCAACTACTCTCCTCCCATTCCCCCCTCCAGTTTTAATGTAAAAGAACAAAGTTTCCACTCTTAGTTGTCATATTTTTATACACATGTTAGTTCAGTAATTTAGCTATATTTATAAACTTCCTGTACTTTTTTTTATTGAAAAAACACCTTTTTTAATATCATTTTCCTTTTTTAAAAATTTTAATGATAAGGCATTTCTCATTTATAATCTCAAATAAAAGGATTTGTACATTCACACTTTTCTTTTGATGTTTTCCATGTAAATACCTTTTATGTATTTGTATTAAAAATCTCATATAAGCACATATTTTTTAATTTTCAAAAAAAACTTTGTAAAAAAAGTCATTGAAAGAGCATCTTATTTTATGCATACATTGCATTTCAAATTCTTAGATTTGATATCACATGTTCATTTTCTTCATAGATAATAGAATTAATTGTGTTTTTAAATCAATGATTTTCTTGTTCATTGCTTTTTAAAATTAAGAATTATGTGCTTTGGATAAATTTTAGCTGTATGATATTTTTGGTATGTAAAATTTTCTCTCTGAAAAAGGTTTTGGATTTAGATATTTCTTTGAAATTTGTGTATGTTTCTATATTTATTACTTTGAAAAAGATTGCTTTAATCCTTTATTGATGACTTTTATTGTGCAAGAAATATGACAAAGTTGAATATGTATTATTTTCTGTTTAAAAAATACTGTGCTCTTATGTGTAAATTTTGAAATTTTATTTATTTTACTAACCAGTTTTTTAAAAATAAAATCAAGTATCTAAATAATATGTAAGCATTTTTGTATATTAATTTTTTCTTTTATTTTTCTGAAAAAATTTAATTAAAAAAAAATCTTTTGGATGAATTTTTTTTTACTTTCTTTAAAATTAATGCAAAGTACTTAGAAAAAATTACAAAGCTGATAAATCTATGGATGTGATGGACTAGAGAAAGTAATGAAACCTACGGCAAATGAACCCCTTTTTACAAATTTTTAATTTGTAGTTCTTGTGCTGTTTGCTGTATTTACTAATAGAGTAGAAAGTCAATTATTTTTTACAGTTGCAGATATGTGACAACAGTTATTTAATGTTATTTTAAAATGTTTGATTTCAATGATTTTCAGAAGGCACAGTTATTATATTAGTGCTTCTGTGTCTAAAATAGTCAAGATTGTGGTTGTTTCAAGAGGAATTGTATCTAAAGTTTAAAGATGTATGCAAAAAATGTGTTTTTCTAAATGTGGAAACTACGGTTGGGAAAGGAAGTTGTCAGATCAGTGAGAAATAATTCGAATTATTTCCCCATTGTATGAATAATTGAGCAAATAATAGCAGATTCAAGAGCAGTCCAGAAGATTCTATTTCAAGAACAGTTTCTTGGGAGCTTTGTTTAGATTTTATAGTAGTCGTGCAAAAGAGCATGAAAACTGGAACTTAATTGACATGAAAGATGTTATTTGGCATGATAAATCATATTCACTTGTTAGGTAATGATAATGCAAAGTATGCCATCTTGACTGATTGATTATAATTTACATGCACAGACAGATCTTTGTGTTACTAGGGGCTTTTTCTTAACATTATTTGTGGAGCCGTTTATAATTCTTAAGGATTGGGTAATGGTTCAAATCTGTTTGAATATACTTAAGATTAATGCTCACTAGGGATTGCAATATCGGACCAAAAGTTCAAACCCAGTATTCAGTATTTTTTAGATTTTGATACCAGTTTTAATATCGGTAATAGAAATTCTAGAAACAGATAGAAAACACAGATGTTTCTTTGCTTTATTTGCTAGTTTTATTAGAGAATGTTAATATCACAAAAAATAATTTGTAACTTATAAATTTTAATAGTATATAAAGAATCACAAAAAAATTAGATTCTTATTACTATCGTAGTTTGATAGATATTACTATTCAATTTGTGGTACTATTACAAATTTTTGAGATGTGATCTTAAAAAACAATGTAACAATTGTACTGTTATTAAACTTAAAAACGTAATTTTGTGCAAAAATTACCAGCTGTCAAAAACATTCTTTCGGCATCTTCTCTAATTGGTGGCATTGTTAACAATGCGAGATGTACTTTTCCCCAAGTATTTACCTCTTGTCTAATAGTTTTGCATATAGCTGATTTCTGTATTATATTTTGGTACGTTGAGATTTTTTTAACCCTCTAAGCGGTCTGCACGTAAAATCTTGCCATTCTAGAGAGGCATTGACAATGCACCACAGATATTTTTTTTGCCTTCAAGTAAGATTCTCAAAAGCGGTTGAGCCGTATTTTTAAAAAATACGGCTCAACCGCTTTTGAGAATCTTACTTGAGGGCAAAATAAGCATCTCTAGAATGGCAGCATTTTAAATGCAGACCGCTTGGAGGGTTAATTATCACTAATTCTAATTCTTGTTCAGGGGACAATTCCTTTTCACTATCAACATTGTCATCATCATCGATAACTACCAAATTCTTCTGAATGTGGTTAGGTTTGTGGGTGAAAGATTTTAAGAAAATTTACCTTAAACTTGATCAAATTTGAATTGGTTTATCTCTTTTCTTCTTTTTCATTTTTATTTTTAATATCATTATAAATATATAAATGCTGTAAGACATTTTCTATTTCAGAAACAATTTTAAAAATTTCTAGTAAATACTGAAAAAAACAGTATTTAAGCTTGTGAATAGCGGTATTACAAAATTGTACAAATGGCTTAAAATATCGGTATTGCAATCCCTAATGTTGCCCTAATTAACAGTCTTTTGTTTCGAGCAAATATTACTCTCATCCATAAGGCAAAGGGCTTCACAAATTGATTTAATAAATATGAGGCTCTGGATGGAAACAGTTTTAATATTCTCACCTTATGTAGCATTATTGAATCCTTATGGGAATATCTTGGGAAACAAGTTAGAGGGCGATTTTATCCACTTTTTCAATTAGTAGGATTGCTTATGAGAGGAATGGGATAAAACACTATTAATTTTACGTGAGCAAAATTACTTGTAAAAAATTAGTTTTACTTATATTTGTATTCTAATTTAAAATTGATAGAAATTATAAATAAATGCAAAAACTTAATAGTAAAAATGTTAAGTTATATTTTGAATGCTTTTTTTTAACATATTCCTGTTCAAAGATTTTATTATTTCTAACTATATAATTTTATTTTAAAATAGCAATATGCATATGAAGTAAGTGAAGAAGTAATCTTATATTATCTTTGTTTATAATAAGCAGAACAATACTAATTATTGTCAGGAGTATTTTGATTAACATTTTATGCTTTTTTTTTCTTACTGCCTAATTTCAGTTTCTGTAAGTATGAAGGATTTGACCATGAATGTTTTGACTGGAAAAGCAATGATTTGTTCTATTTTTAGTATTTATTTTAAAAAATAATCTATCTTTGAATCATAAAATACAAATATATAGAGTATTTTAAATGAAATGAAATTGAAACAATATTTTTTTAAAGTTATAATGAAAAATAGGTATGGATTTTTGAAGCTACTGTTTTAAGTGAAATATAATTATTTGTATTTATAAATATAAGGTTTATATTGAATTGAACACTTAAATGTTTTAGAAATGATTTTGAATTTTTTTTTGTTTATCTTTTTGAATTAAAATATTTAATGTAACTTTTCTTTTAATATTTTCTTTCCTAAGCTTTTAAAATGACTATCAATAAATATAAATTATTTATTTTTAAAATTTTGTTTATGTTTAGCCAGTTATTCTGTTTTTACCAATACTTAAATTGAAAAATTGAAAATTAAGATATCCGTAATTTTATTAAAAATAAGGAAATCTACTACTTTTTTGTATTTTTTTTTTGTATAAAATAGGGTATCCAAACATTTTCATATGCATGTTTACATTAAGTATAAAAATATTGTACAACTGTGGTTTTCCTCCTGTTTTGCATAGATGGTACATTTTTAAAGGCATTGTTAAAATAAATTTTTTAAATCAAAATATATATATATTTTTTTTAAATAAATTTTTTCATTTGTATTCTTAAAAAAATGATTCTCCTTTCAAATTTTTGACATTCTTCAGAGGAGATAAAGTAAAGGGAAGGGGGGGGCGGGAATCGACTGTCATTTTTTTTCCCTTTTAAGTTGCAATCTGAAAACATGTATCCGTTTTTCTGATTTTGCGTTTTGTTGTGTTTTATATATCCATTTGTATTAGATGAATAATTTTAAGTCATATTAAATTAAATTATCAGTATTTAAAATGGGAAAAAAGTTGTGAAAACTTTAATATTGTTTCTATCTTTTAAAATTTTTTTGAAGCATAGTGAATTTTTAAAATTTTTACGTCAATTAATGACGTATTTTATGTGTATTATATATGATCATTTTTTTTATACTGAACCAGGGATATTTCTGACAAAAACATAATACCAGTTTTTAAGGTTTGAAAGCTGCATCATGGTTTTTATTAAATAAGTAATAAGTGAAAGTAAATATGTTTATATGTATGTATTTTATAATTATAAATTTTGTAGAATAGATCTTCATATTTTTTTTTCTTTATTTCAGAGAGATGCCAACCTCCTGAAGAAGTATATGGGTGGCATTATGGAAGACATCACCAATGCTACCTATCCACAATATCGTTCTTTATGTGCACCCAATCCTAGCAGTCTGTTTCTTTTCGTCTGCTCAATAGCTCGGTAAGAAAAGGATTTAATAAAATACCAATAAAACTAATTTTATATTAGATAAATTTAGTTCCTTTCATATTTTTTATTTATAGAACTAATTTGGAAATTGAATTGGTGCAAAGGAAATCACTCTATGAACCACTGAAGAAAAAATCCTGTTTTGGTATGGATATCTTGGATTTATTTAAAATAAACTGAATTCAAATAAAATGCTACTTAGCTTTGTGCTTTTTTAAAATTTAATTTACAATGGTCTTAAAATACTTTTAGTTTTTACTGAAATTCCATCATTAAAGGTTTTCAATAGAAATAAAAGTAATTAACTAATTTTAATAAACTTTTTAGATCAGCTTGAGTTTTAAAATTTTTTTATGTAACTTAAATTTATTATAAGTTTACTTAACTTAGTTTTTATTATCTTATGATTAGTTGGCATTTATGTCCAAAAAAACATAATTAAATATTAATAACTAATTTTGTATTCAGCAAAATTTTTTTAAAAAAATTGATAAATAATTAAATTTTTGATTAAAAAAATGAATAGTTAATTGTATAACATTAATTATAATTAACATTTTATTTATGTATATTCAGGTTTTAAATTGTACTTAAATAACATTAATTGTTTAATAAAACTAATTTGAATTTTAGTCATTGGAGAATTACAATTTTAACATACAGTAAATTAATTTTTTTGTAAAAATGTATTTTATTTCAATATTGTAGTTTGAGAGAGAGATTTTGACCTATCCAACAATCATACTTTAAAAAAGAATTGTAAGTTATAATATAATACGAAAGATTTTTTTAAAAAAAACGCAACTTGATCCTGCTTTTGTTTTTTCTTTTGAAGTTTCTTTGTTAAACCTAATATATTTGCTTGCAGATTTTTTCTTTCAGACTAAATAAAAACTTAACCAATTCTAGTATAATTTTTTTCTTTTACAGTTCCTCTGTTAAATGTATTATATTTGCACTCCAGACTTTTGTCACAGACTATGGATAAAAGTCAGCAAATGGATTATGTTGTAAAAGTATGGAGTAGGCTGACTGGACAAGTACCTGGGGATCACAGTTCGTAAGGAAATTAATTATTTTCATATTTTATGTATTAATAGTTACATATCATGTTTTGTATACATTATTTTAACAATTTTGCCAAGTCTAGTTATATTTCTTAATAATCCTTTCTTCTTTTTTTAGATTAACATTCTTTGCTGTTGAAGTACCTCTGTTCTTGCGAGATCCAATTGCTCTCCTGTTGCAGATTGTATTAACCTTACCAACTAACTTAAATAAAGGTATTTCAGTATTTTTTGGGTATTTTTTTAGTATATCTTTTTTTATGTAAGGTGTTGCAATGGAAGTGAAGATGTTTTTCCAGTGTGTTTATGATACATTAAAATAATCAACCACTTAAATTTTGTTTTAATGGTATGAAAGTTGGATAGACTTTGTACGATAGTTTCTTTAGAAACATTGAAATTTTTTCAGATAAATAAAATTTTAATAATAGTTTAATGATATACATATAAAATGGTTTGTGTTTTTCTTTTATTCTGTTTCAATTTAATATGAACAAGCCGTAATCAAAATTTTTAATAAGATAAGTGTTTATATGTTTTTATGTATTTTGTAAAGTTATATTATGTATCTTTGAGACTATACAAGTAACTTATATATATATATAAAGGAGAAAAGTGACTTGCTCACTCATCACGATGTCTTAAGAACTGTCGGACTCAAAGACTCGAAATTTGGTAGGTTTGTTCCTTTCGTGGAATAGAGATCTGCTACAAAAGGGGTTTTACGAAAATTGACCCCCTAGGGACATTGTATGGGGTTAAAGGGCATTATTATTCCTATATATTTACTACTAGCCATTACCCACCTGCTTCACTGGGTATTTCATGATGTTGTATAAATATGTACTGTTATATATATATATATTTATATAATATATATATAAATTATTGATATCAAAGTCCTACTTTAAGAACTCGATTGTATTGAAAAATATACTTATACCTGTAACTCTCGCCTCTTGACATAAAAAGGACAAAACTTCTAAATAATAATTTCTAATAATCTCTAAAATTTTAGTGGAATGATTTTTTGTACTAATACCAAGTAGATTTCTGCAAAACCAATTTTCAGTGGATCTCTACTCTGTAAAATAAATGTGCATGCTAAATTTCAAGTCAATCTAATAGAGCAAACAGGGAATTTTTATGATCTATATGCCCATAACCCTGTTGAGAGTTGATTTCCAAAAGAACCATTCTTAGCGGATTTCAATTCAACAACAGAAACATGCAAACCAAATTTCATTATCGCTGTCCTAGTATTTGAAAACAGGAATTTTTTTATCAATATGCCCCAGTAATGATCCACTCCCCCTGGGAGTCAATTTTTGTAAAATTCATTCTTAGTAAATCCCTATTCAACAAAAGAAACACGCTTAACACAAATTTCACGTATGTGGGGTTTAACAATTCAAAAGCAGGATTTTTTTTGTAACTCCTCTTGACTCCTTGTAACTCCCCCCTTAGAGGTCGATTTTCGCAAAACTCTTTGTTAGAGGAACTGTATTCTGTGAAAGGAACATACCTACCTATTTTCAAGCAGGTAGGCCTAATAGTTTAAAAATGGAAATATTTATCTATAACAACCTTTAAATCTCCTGCAATAACCCTTTGGGGTCAATTTTCTCAAAGTTCACTTTGTCCAGGATTTCTTCTCCATGAAAGGAATCTTTTTATTAGGGACATAGTTACTACCGTATCAATAATATGCCTCCCAAGTTGTAAAATCTTGACACTTTCAAATAAGTTTTATTATTAGAAAAGGGCCCCCCAAGTAATTTTGATATAGGGCCCAGTCAGGACTAGGTAAGCCAGTGCTGCTTATCAAATTTCGAGACTGTATGCCTCAGAGTTTAAAAATGGAAATAATTATCTATAGTGCCCCTTAAGAGCCCCTGCAATGCCCATTGGGGCTTGTTTTTTGCAAAATCTGTTCTTAGCTCTTCTACTCAATGAAAGGAACATGTCTACCATATTTCAAGTCTGTAGGTTTACTAGTTCCGGAGATATTGTGATGAGTGAGTCGCTTTTCTCTTTTATATATGTAGTCTAAATTCTCTACAAATGAGAGATGATTTATATCTATCTATATACATACATACATACATACAGAGAGAGAGATTAGACCTATAGACTTGAAATTTGGTAGGCATGTTATTTTCATGGATAGAAATCCAGAAAAGGATTTTGTGAAAATATACCCTTAAGGGGACACAGTACGATTCAATTGACAAAAATCGGTCAATAAATCAAATTTAATTTTTTTTAGCCTAAATTACTTTTTATATATTTTTCTATAACCTCACAAAATTTGAAAACTCTAAACTTAAAAAAACGCAGAATTATGATACCTTTTACTTTTGTTTTTATTCACATCCCTATGGCAAATCAAAACTTTAAACTTACTTATCTCAAAGTTAAAATAACTAGTTTGTCTTCATATAAAATGCTAAGGCTTTTTTTCTATTGTGCCTAATGCTTTGAATTTTTTTTACCTATTGTGCTAATAGTCCATGTAACAAAAGTTGGTATGGTTTTTTGAATCAAAGCAATACTTTTTTCTTTAAAAATAATTGAACTCAGAATTTATACATTTTTTAAGGAATTTTCTATAAAAATTCATAAAAAGAAGAATTGCAGGAATACCAATCATGTTAATGGCAAAACCCATACCAACTTTTGTCAGATGTAGCTTGAAGTACTTCTAAATCAAATTCCATGCTTGTATGTAAATTTTTGTAGGAGTAGCATTTTAAAATCACTTCACAAATTTGAAGTTTTTTCCTTAAAAAATTAAATTTCTAGTTTATAATGACCTTTTGAGTCCAAAATCTGTTTTATATAGTTTACACACATAGGAGGTAACCAAAAAAAACTTTAAAAATCCTTAAAATGCAAGTTTTGCTTAAATCGTACCATGTCCTCTTAAGGAGATTAAGGAGCATTATAAAAAAAATAATTCCCTGTTTTCGATTAAAACTACAGATTTGAAATTTGGTGGGCATATTCTTTTCATGGAGTAGAGTTCCACTAAGAACGGGTTTTGTGAAAATCGACCCCAAAGGGTCATGGATAAAAATTCCTGTATTTGAACTACTAGACCAGTGGTCTTCAAAACTTTTTCAATTCACAGGACCCCAAGAACAAGAAGGTGTTTTCATGGAACCCTATTCCGCACACACTCTTAGAAGAATATTTCTTAAAATAATATTTAAAATAGATCAATGTAAAGTCAATTAAAAAAAAGTATCTCATTTAAAATTAAAGTTTAATCTACTTTTAATATAATTTACTCATTAATAACATTATTCTGTGTTCCAAGTGTGACCTACCCATGCATTATGTTTAGTAACTGGGATATATGCTTGCATTTTTTCACACAAACTGTCCATGACTAGGTTTATGGAGAATAACTGCAATCACATTACATATTCTGAGTTTCATTTGTTTCTATACTTTGTTTTTGTAGCCACTCACATTGAGAAATATTTTTCACTTACACACATTGTTCTTCACACATTGTTGTGTTTTGACACAACACATTGTTACACTCTGTATTGTAGCATTAAAATGTTTATAGCTGTGAGAGAAATACTGTGTATTTTGCATGAATTTGCAACATAAAATTTAGGAGCTGTTCTTGCTTTAATTTAGATTTTTAAGATTGAATATGTTAGTAAGTTGTTCCCTCTCTTTTGCTGCAGGTGTTTTCCCCACAAATAACAAAAGGTGTGTTTTCCATTGGAAAGCTATTTAGTTTTACAAGATGCTGTACTAACGAGTATAAAATTATTTCTCTTGGAACCTGGGATAGTAAACAAAATATTCACAATCTAGTGTGTAATATATATATATAAAGATAAAATGTTTTAATATTCTTTTATTATATTATAATAAAGTTTAAAAAGTATTACAGAATAAAGTTATTGTGTATAAATAAAATTTTCAGTTTCTTATTGATCGGGATGAGCTTTAATTTCTTGTGGGCATACAAACTTCGTAGAGAACGTGAATTAATTTTGCATACACATTGATAAGTTTCTTTTCGATTTTTTTATTGTGACTCGTGGAACCCCAGGGTTCTGTGGAACACAGTTTGAAGACCACTGGACTAGACCAGCAGTAATGAAATTTAGTATGTTACTTTTGTTGAATTGAAATCTGCTAAGAATCTTTCAGAAATCGACTCTCAAAGGGGGTACAGGGCTTATTGATAAAGACATTCTGTTTATGAACAGTTAGATTAAGACTTGAAATTTCACAAGCATGTTTATTTTGGTAAGTATAGATCCACTAAAAATGGGCTTTGCAAATACCCACTTTTTGGGGGAGTGGGTTACTGGAACGTAAAAGATTATAGTACAATTTTAGAAATTTAAGTCATGTCCTTTTTAAATCAAAAAGTGATAGTTATAAGAATGTTTTTTGATACAATTGAATTCTTAATGCTGGAACTTATCAATAATTTATATATCTATCTAATTATCTAAATAGTATATATTCATACATCATGAAATACCCAGTGAAGTGGGTGAGTAAAAGCTAGTGTATATATGATACATCTTTCTGTAAAAATAAAAGTTTAAGAGCATTTTTCAATCCTCTTTTCATCTTAAAAATTAATAGTTGTAAAATACATTTTTCTTTTCTTAAATTTTGTAAAGAAATTCATTTTTAGGCAAATGGAATTTAAATTATGAAAAGTTTATGTTTAGCACATATTAACTATTATTTATACAATTTTTAATTTTCTTGTGTCCAGACAATTTTTAATAATATGAAGATTTTTTTTGTATATTTTTACTTATAAATTGAATGCTTATTGTGTTCTTATTCTGTTATATCGATACATATACAGAAATTTTATTTCCTTGTTTATTTCAAATGATTGTTGTTTATTTCAGGCTATTACAAATGTGTGATTCAGGTTCTATATAACTTCATTTTTATTCAGTCATTAGTTGAAATGAGTCGTAGATTAATTCGTTCATGCAGAAATGAATTGAGTTTAAAGACTCTTCAGAATTTCAAAGAATATGAAGATTCCGATGAAGACTGTGAAGTATGTTGGCACTGAAAATTATTTTATAAGTTTGATAGTAAATGATACTCTTGCATAAAAAGTGATGATTTTAAAAAAAAATTGTATGCTTTTTTAGTCGAAGGTGAATAGTGAAATGAAAGATATAAGAAGGTTGTTTAGTTATGTGATTTGTCGCTTGGAATTCAGTTGCCTATATTTGGATGATGGTGAAATGGATAGATCAGATGTAAGTTATTTTAATAAAGGCTATTTATTTTGTTGTTAAATAGTTAAGCATTTTTAATATACTTAAACCCATATACTTATGCCTTAAAAATTTGCATGCTATTGAAATTTTACTAATATGAATGATTTTTTTTAAAATTATTTTTTTTAGCATATTTCAGACATCACAGAAAAATATTTAGATCAGTGTGTGCGGGATAACTGCTTACATTTCTTGAGGATAGCAACTTTACTGCAAAGTCACTTGTTTGAAGAAGAAATCCGCTTAAAAGTATGTTATATTTTTTTTATTATTAATAGTTACTAAAAATTAAATTTGTATGCACAAAAAAGAATGTGCATACAAATATACCATATATTTATCATAAGCCAAGAATTTTATTTTCTCTTCCTCGTTTAAAAAAAAAACCCATAGAAAGTATCTCTAGCACTGATTGTGTATTATAGGACAACAAAGGAAAAGGAAGGGGAAGTTAATTAGCATCAGGTAATGTTATTAAGAGTAACACTATCGTCATTGTCGTCTGATGTTTCATTGTTCAGCAGTTTGATTGATAATTGTTCCACCTGTTTTATCTGCTTGGTTATAGTTTTGTCCTCATTCGAACATGTTTAGAAATTACAGGAAATTTTTTTAGCTTGACTTATATACAAGTTTTGAATTCCGGGTATACTTTGTACCTTTAAATCTATTTATGCAATTTTTTTAAAAATAAATAATTATATCTGATTATCAAACTAAAAATTTTATTTAAAAAAATAAATGGAAATTATATGTGTTTGAATTTTTTTACCATGCGTAAGTTTTATAAGTTTGTATTTCATAGTATTTTGATGCTTCAAAAAATTCAGTAGGAAAAATGGTAATTATCAGTTAAATAATTTTATTTATAACATAATTATTGCAATCATGATATAATTTCAATTAATTTCATACATATATATAAACACACACACTGATGGCCATTAAAATTGCTACACCATGAAGGGGGGGGGGGGTTTAATACACACATCAGATTTGTTTGAAAGGAAGAAAAGTTTGCACCTTGAGTTTCTCATTATGAAATTGCATTTTGATGTTGATTGTTTGTGAGAAGATCATGTTATGTTTGGTATAAGAATGTGCAATAACAACTTTTGAAATGTTGCTGCTTGTATTAGTCAGAACCCAACAACTGTAATGTGAATTGGAATTGATGGGTTCAGGAGGATCATACTGAATGCAATAGAAGATCACCAATACCTAAAAGGACAGATATGTTGTCAGGTCAGCCTTGCAAGATCATATATCCTCACCACGAATCATGAGTGAGGATCTGGGCTCATTTGCTGCATGACACTACAGCACAGATACAAGCAATGATAGTTGTGTACTGTACAACAAAACTAGATATGGGTGTGAAACTGCATGTTATCTTTTCAGATGAATCCTGATTCTGCATGCAACATAATGATGGATGTTCCTGCATTTGTGGGCACAAAGAGAATACAATGATGGTATGGGCTGCCATCAATAGGAACAGCACACAAACATCTCTTGTTCTTCTGTAGATAGCTCACCCATTGAAAATTTCTGGTCTTGAGTTGCTGAGAGACTAGTTTGATGAAGTGTGGCATAAACCTAAAGGAACATGGAATGACTTGCTATTATCTGTCATCCTTGCTTAGTTTCATTTGTCGCTTAACTGGGTTAGATCCAATAAAACTGCCCTAGGTGGCAGATGTGTTTTCTAATTTCGGATTCTGTATACCTAAAATTGTGTGCAAATTTAATTATTTTTTCTCCTTGTTATGTTGTACAGGTATAAGTGAGTTTTCATTATTTGCTTTCCTTCCTAGTTTTGTAATTCTAATGGACAGCAGTGTATGTATGTGTATTATATGTGTGTTTGTTTCACTCCTTAAGCATTTTAATTAATATTTCAGCAGTTGTCACCATCATATTTAATCAAATGCTTACAATCTAAATCATACTGAATATTTTCAAAACTGTACTCTAAAATGTATTTTTAATACTAGATGAAAAAAGAAAAAAGTTAAGAAAAAAAATATGAGTAATACACGTATATACAATGTATGCTCACACACACACTCATTAGTTTTCTGTTGTGGCCAACCTAAAGTCAATTTTTTAAAATTATTGAATAATTTTTTTGTATTTTTAAAATTAAATTCTTATAATATATATAATGCAAGAATTTTAATTAAAAATATTTTGTTGGTCATGATAAAATCATTCCATTAATTAACTTGATACATTTTAATTTAGTTAAAAAAAAAATATTATTTTTTTTTAATTTAGGCAGATGATGACGAATTTCACTATTTTTGTCAATTCCTTGGTTTATGCCAACTACCAAGAACTGAATTAAAATCCTCCTCCTGCATTAAATGGACAGTTCCTGATTGTAGGGATTTAATAAGGACTTGGTGTGAGGATTATGTATATTTTATAAATTTGTCTGTGATTGCTGCAAGGGTATGTAATTTTTCCACTCAAATATTTTGTTTTATATAATTAGCATTTTTATTCTCTAATATATGTAATATTGAATCAGAAAATTAATGAATTATTGAAAGTTTTAATTGAATAAGTTTTGTATACCTTTGAAAAAAAAAGCAATCTATGCATATAACTTTTTTTTTGTTGCAAATTTTTAAGTTTGTAATGTACCTTTTTAAGGTGATCCCAAGATGCATAAAATCACAAAATATTTCTTTTAAGAATTGGTCAAATTACTATTTTAAATCAAATTTGAATTCCTCCTAAATATGTGAAAATAATATTTTTTATCTATTTAATGAGAGAATAAATTTTTATTCAACTAATTTCTCAATAGGGACTTATTTCTTCAATGTTGTAAGTATTATCTTAGTTTTTATAAGTAATATTGAAATATTTCATCATGCCCATTGCAGTAATACAAGGGGTGATCAAATGAAAAGGTACAAAATGGCATCAAAATGAAACAGTTAAATATTTGCATATTCCGCCATGGGAGAATGTAGCGAGACATCTCGGGATGCCATTGGAGGCTCTGCCTGGGATCGAATCATGCGCCGGCGCTCGCATGCGTAGGAGAGAGCAAAGGCTCTTATAAAAAGCGGCGCCCAAATGATGCGGTAGTCCGTATCAGGACAGGGTGGCGTTCACATTGCAAAATTCGACGATTGAGGAGCAGCGAAGTGTTAAAATCCTATTTCTGACAGTGGAAGGTGAGAAACCAGCAGCTATTCATCGGCGGATGGTGACCATTTACAGGGAGAAATGTGTCTCTGACAAGTCTGTCAGAAAATGGAGTGCCCGTTTTCGTGCAGGCTGTGAGAGTGTGGGTGATGACCAGAGACCAGGCCAGGCAAACACTGTCATCACGAGCGATCTCATCGACAAGGTGGACGAATCGGCGTGTCACATTGCGAATTTCGGCGCTGAAGGTGGATGTCAGCTATGGAACCATGTGGACAATTGTTCACGATAGGTTGCGATTTCGGAAGGTGTGTGCAGCTTGGGTTCCGAAGCAGCTCACTGATCAGCAAGAGAAACTGCATATGTAACTAGCACTGCAACATCTGTTTTGGTATCAGTAAGTCCCTGCTTTCATGAAGTTGATTGTCACAGGTGATGAGACCTGGTGCCATCACTATATGAGCCAGAGACAAAGCGGTACAGCATGCAGTGGAAGCATGTGTCGTTACCTCCCCCTAAAAAGTTCAGAGCCGTGTAGTCAGCAGGCAAGTTGTTGCTCACTGTCTTTTTTGATGTTCAAGGTCCGCTACTTGTGGAATTCCTCGAGCACAAAAAAAGCATTAACTCTGATGTGTACTGTGAGACACTCCGACACCTACGCAGGTCCATCAAGAACAAAAGACGGGCTGCTCATGTAGGGTGTGTTTCTGCTCCATGATAACGCACGTCCACACGTCTCCAGAGTGACACAAATGGAACTGGACAAGTTCAAATGGGAGACGTTGGACCATCTGCCCTACAGTCTGGACATGTCGCCCTGCGATTTCCATGTGTTTGGTCCACTGAAGAAACACCTGAAAGGGAAGCACTTCAACTTGTATGACGTATTCAAGGACACTGTGAAGGACTGGATCTTGTCACAGCCACAGGAATTCTGGGAACAAGGAATCCTGCGGCTTGTTCATCAGTGGGATCGTTGTGCTCAGGCCTATGGTGTATATTTTGAATAAAGTCTACATTTGTACCCACCGTGTCGTTTCGTACCTTTTCATTTGATCACCCCTTGTAGTTTGTGTATGACAAAATATTTCCTCACACTCAGTGAACAGGTTAAGTACTTTTTTTCTCTATCCAAAATGTATTAATTTAATTAGATTTCATTTTTTTTTCTGATAGAACTAAAATTCTTAGACTAGAATTGCTTTAAATATTAACCACAAATTCGAACATTATTTGCAACATTATTTGGCGAAGGAAAAATTGCACTCAGAATTTACTGTCAAGAATTGATGTTTTATATCTTAAAATCAATGTAATAGCTGTGGGTTAGAGCAGCGGTCTTCAAACTTTTACGAATCATGGAACCCTTGCGACTGTAAGGTGTTTTTAGGGAATACCATATCCCCTCCCCTTCCACAGAAAATAATTTTTAAAGTGCGACAGGTTATATATAGGTTCTTTATTTATGTAAACATTTTTTAAAAAATAGTACCGTATTTCTTGTTAAAAATATTAATATAATTTACTTATTATAGTAATATTAATTATTGTGATCCAAGTGTTGTGCCTTCCCATGCATTATATATAGTAACTGGAATAAGTTTGTATTTTTTTGCACAAACTGTTGGTGTCTAGGTCTATTGAAATTATCTGCAGTCACATTTTACATTCTGCGTTTAATTTGCTTTTATGTTTTGTTTTTGTAGCCACTCACATTGAGGATTATTTTTTTCATTTAAATACATACACATTATTTTTAATGGCATTAAAATGTTTTTAACTGTGTGAGAAATCCTTTGTATTTTGCATGAATCTGCAACCTAAAATTTAAAAGCTGTTCTTGCTTCTTATTTAGATTTTAATATCAAATCTGTTGATATATCTATAAATTGTTCCCTCTCCTTATTTATAGATATTTTTTTCCCACAAATGAAAATTAGGGCATTTTTTTGCCATTAGAAAACTATTTAGCTTAGCAAAACAGTGTACTAATGATTATAAAATAATTTTGTGCAACCTGGTATTGTAAGCAATTAAGTATTCACAATGTTTGCAAGTACATTTATATGTATTTATGTTCCATTTTTTTTTTACTGTGATTTGTAGAATTGGGTTTGAGTATCCCCCCTCCCCCGATGTTTTGAGGAACTTAGTCTGATACCACCTAAGTAAATTAAGAGATTGCACACAAAGTTAGAAAGAATAGTAGTAGCTTGAATATTTTTGAAAAAGTTTAATCTTTCAATCTTTATTCCGTTTACTCATATTTTCTTCGCAGTTCTGTTTACGATATTTATGGTTTTCTATTTTAAAAGTATTTTTTAATGTTTTTAATTTGTAAATACTTTATTATTATTATAAGTTCTAATGCAAACCACTGTCCCCAAATGTTTATGTGTAAAACATGTAATGTGGGATTCTGTATGCATCAAAAAGATCCTGCAACTTGTTTGAAAATTTTCATTTTTAAAATTATGATTTAAAAAAAAAATGTTTTTATTTTGTAAATATTAACAAGAAAAATTGCTTTGCTGTGACATGATTAAGAAAAAATAAAACTTGTTTTTATATATTAGAATTTCAAAAGTGCCAATATTAATGTTTTTATATACAAATGAGTTACTCTATTTCACAATTAATTATTTTGTCAAAATTTGATCATTTCTGATAAATGGAGGAAAAATTATAATCTATGTTAAATAAATTATTTTATATTCTTTTCCTGTGTCATGTAATGTATTCTGTATAAAATGCAAATTTGCAATGTAGTGCTAGAACATAGTTCCTGGATGTGAAATGGCAGTCTCTGTGTATGATGTCTTCTGGATTGCCATTCATTCCTAAATTTATTTAATTACGTACGTTTCATTGATATGTTTCAGGAATTAATGCTAGCTGAATATTTATTAAAGATTCTTTTTTTTTTTCTTTCTTTCTACAATGCCCTTTAGAATTAATTCACTGCTAAATATTTTGTAAGATATAATGATTTTTAGCTTAGTACTGTTATGCATAGATTATTATCCAAATATTTTTATTATGACTTCTTATTTTGAAGATTTTCATCTAAAATTTTCATTTTTAGATTGATATCTTAAAAATGAACTTTAATTTATTAGATTAATTTGGAACTAAAAAGCTGTCAAAATTGCATCTTTACTAAAAGTAATAAATTTATGCTTTAACACATATAACTTATTAGTTGCTATTTAATCACATAAAAACCTACATTAAATTATAAAATATTACTCTGGACTTAAAGAAAAAAAAAAGATCTTAACATTTACATACCAATGTAACATTGTTTTAAAAATTTTCTGGTATGTATATAATGTTATTCATATTGCTTTATAAAAATTATTTGGAAAGAAAGCATGGATCAGTTTTTGAGTATCAAGGAAATAGTGTATCAATAAAAATATAGGTTCAACCTTTTTAAAACTCTGTAGAGGAAAATTCGAAAGTTTATATGAAGTTCATTATTCAATGAGAATAATAAAAAAATGATAATTTTCTCTCAGTAAATTTTAAGTTATCTTAAAAAGATTACCGTAAAATCCGGCGTATAACGCGCACCTATACTTTCAAGCTACATTTTTTAATTTTTAAGTATATTCGCCGTATAACGCGCACCAACTTTTTTACGAAGAAATCTGAAACATTAGTATACATTGCTCTTATGTTTTGAAGTCATTTATTCGAGGTATTATTTAAAATTTTTGAAAAAAATAGTATACTTCTAGAACGTCATTTCTTTTAAATAAACAGTATTTCGATACAATTAGAAGAAAAAAATTTTTTTGTCCATCTCATTCGTTATTTTTAAACCTATCGTTTTTATACCCGGCGTATAACGCGCACCCTTAAATTTTCATCTTATTTTTTGTGTTAAAAGTGCGCGTTATACGCCGGATTTTACGGTAATTATTTTTTACTATTAAATAATAAACTTGGATGTTCCATGAATGGAACATTAGTATGTACAGCTATTTTTTTAACATAATAAAGTTACTTTTCTAACAGTACATGGAAAAAAAAGAGAAATTTTCTGAATGCTAAGATTTCTTGTGTCAACAAAAAATGCTTATAATTGTTGATGTATTTCTTAGTTTCTTTATATCCCTCCATACACATTTCTGGCAGATTGGATGGATAAGCATGTGCATTTGTTGATAGTTAAGAGGCTGTTAATAATTCACTTATACTAGAGAATCACATGTGTTTTTCTTTTCCTTTGTTTTTTTCAATCTGCAAGGATGCTTAGCATTGATTATATGTCGTTTTCATCACCATTTCAGACTGTAGAAGAAGCACAGGATTATTTTTGTACATTATTTATGTGATGAAGATTGAATTGATACTTGTCAACTTCCTGCAGAAGAAAGTGTGTGGGCTTGGTAGCCTAGTGATCAAGGTAGCAAATTGTGGCTGGCTTGTCACGAGTTCGAGCCCAGTACCACTAAAGACTCCGTGTAGGGGAGTGTTGCACATTAAATCTGTCGAGAGCTCAAAAGTCCTCCTGTTGGTGTGGTATGGTAATTAGGAGAGGGGGTGCCAGCTCAGGTGTCGTCCTTGTCCCTTGACCATGGTTCAAAATTAAGAGGTCTGTTGCCAAAAGCCCTCATGTAGCTGTACAGTGTGACATTAATATTCTCTCACTCACACTCTCACAGAAGAAAGTGTATGGTATGGAAGATGTAAATGAAAATATTTTTGAACCTGTTAAGCCAGTAGATTTTTGAAATAGAATTGAAATTTCTACAAAACATAGATGAGGGGTAAACATCTAATGAATTTTTGGAAGAATTTTTAATTTCTTAAGTATAGTTGAATTTAAAGGGAAAACCGAAATGAAACAAGAGAAACATTCAACATCACTGGAAAAGAATGTATCTTTTAAGCGATTCTTAGAAACTGACTTCATTGAAAATGTCAGTGAAATGTTTCCTAAGTTACTCTACCTCTAGTTGAAATTTTTCACAAGTTCATACTAGTAGAAAGTCTTCTACATTTAGCAAATATGACAGAACCATAAGCATCGTAAAAAGACATTTTTAGTGCATATAAAAATGATAAAGGACAGATTTTTTTTTATTGCTGCTGTTTAGTGGGTATCACCAAATACCTGATGCATCTTTTGTTCTCCAGTATAAATCTTCATCAGTTTCCTTGTATTCTTTAGCCTTCATCCACATAATTGCTTTAAGAACTTTGACATAAATACCATCTGATATTTCCTTCACCTTATTGCTTCTTTTCTTGTTTGAGTATCAGGCCAATAAATTATTGTAAAATTATTTGAATTTATAAATTCATGTTTATGAGAATGGGTCAGTTTTTTGAAATTATTTGGAAAGCATAATTTTCTGCTTAATCTGAGTTATTTCTGAAAAACATTTAAAAATTTGCTGACAGCTTCTCAAATTTTGTACACAAATCGACTTTTGAACAAAAATATCATTCATATTTTTTAAAATTAAGTGAAAAAACTGTTTAACTCCCATGTTCCACTCATGGAACATGTTATAAATTATCTTATATAATTTTTTTGGGATCCCTACACACAGTTTTTGTTGTAAGTTTTATTTCTGAATTTTTATAAATATAAAGTTTTACTTTTGATCATAGTGCTCAAAAGGTTAAAAAGTTTTGTTTTTGAAATGTATGCAGTAGAAATTGTTTTATCTATGAGATATGATGATAAAATAAGTTATCAGTTTCTTTTTTTCCTTAAGATAACTAAATATTTTAAGTAAATTTTTGATAAAAATACAGTAATGGAAAATAATACAAACATATTCAATAGAAGGAAGACACCTGCAGTTTTTTTTTAAAAAAAATGATACACATCTTTGTAATATTAAACATATTTTTTTAAAAATTAATATTTTGATAAATATTATTTCAAGACACAAAAATACCATTATTATATTGAAATTTGGCAGTTTTGATAGAATTAAAGAAACACTATTCAAAATCAAAATAAATTCTGATGGGGAAAATTGTTTTTATAATTTCATCATATCTTATTTATACTAAATATACAACATTTAAAAAAAAACTGTTGATACTTCGATGTGATAACTCTAAAGCTTTATGTCTGTAATTGCCAAGCTCTGTTAATTTAATGTTTAGAGAAATTGCCACTTTTAAAATTAATTTGAATCAATATACTATTTAGGATTTTACATTTGTATATAATGAAATTATATTATTTGTTAATACATAAAAAAAAAAGTTATAGTAGATGTTGAAGATGTTTTCGGTAACCTGTTATGTTATTTTATGCTGCTTGTTCAATTAAAAAAGGTTTGCACTTATATAAATGTTAATTGAATGAGTATTCTTATTAATAAATTGAATACTGTTTCTGTATCCAATTGCATGGGAATTATGCTAAATAAAATTTTTTCGTTAATTTGAAATTATTTTTTTTAGAAATTACTCCAAGATCGTATACAGTGGCACCCTCCATCTTTACTCACATTACCACACAACTATGATGACATTTTCAAATATTATCACAAAAAACCTTGTTCATTGTGTCATAGTGAACCAAAAGATCCATCGTTGTGTTTAATTTGTGGCACAATGGTTTGTTTGAGGGAAAACTGCTGTCGTCAATTGTCACATTATGAAGCTGTTGCAGTTAGTATATTTTTTTTTGTTTATTATGTACTTGTATTTTATATATCTTGTACATGTACGTAAGTTTTGTTGATAAAAATATTCTAAATATTAAGTGTTTAGTACAGTTTTAAGAGATACAAGTTCAGATAATTTTTTTTCAACTTCTATTTTGGAAACTTATTATTGTTCATTATCTGATTATCATTTTATGAATTATAACAAAATGCAGAATGAGAATAGTGTATCAAAAGTTTAATATCAAAACTTGGATGTTTAATGTTGTATGTTTAGATAGTTTATGGACACAGTTATAAAAAAAAACATTTCTAATAACTTTTGTAATTTTCTTCACAGTTGAACAAAATTGATGCCACTGTTAACGATCGCAAGGAAATTTATTTGATGCAAATAATTAATTTGGTGAAACCTAATTATTTTATGATGGATGTTCATGTTTTCAATTTATCTCAAAAAAATAAAGCCAAATTACAACTTTTATAAAGTTTACAAATCTGACATATTTGATATTTTAAGAATTGAGTGAATTATAACCTACCAAAGTTTTTATAGATTTGTTCCTTAAAATCTCTAAATAATAAAAGTAAAAAGTGGGATTCTCTCCATCTTTTTGGTAAATTATAGGTGAGTGTTTATGAAATTCAGAATTCTTGATACTCTCTTAGTTCAAAAGATGATTTTTTTTAACCTTTCAAATGCTTTAACATAAATATCATTTTACTGAAATTTTTTTTGAAGTTATTAGATGCAATTATCTGTCATGCAAATATGCAAGAACTACTAGGTAGAGTTTATTATAATAGAATGTGAATTATGTAACTCTGTTGTTTCAAAAGGGTATCTAATTACACAAGGGTTTCTTTAATTTCCAGATTTGAATGGCATAAGAGAAATGTTATTTCTCCAAATATTATCTTTTCAAACAGTATAAGTTGAAATATTTTTTATTTATTTCATTATAGCATTCTATAGCATGTGGAGCCGGTACTGCTATTTACCTTGCTGTTAACTCATCAACTATCATTGTGATTCGAGGAAAACGAGCATGTCTTTGGGGCTCAGTATATCTTGACAGCTTTGGAGAAGAGGACAGAGATTTAAAGTAATTATTAACTTTGTCTTTCGTGACTATATAATAGAAGAATTATATATTTTCTCTTATATATTTAAAAGTATTTTATAGTTTTGGATTGCATTAGTCATTCTTAATTGCAAAATACTTTTAAAAGATGCTTCTTAAAATTGTTGTACAATTTTAAGGGAAATAAGATTTAAATTATGATTAGAATTATTGTTATTATTAATGCTAATTTTCATCTATCTGTAAAAGTTAAGGTACTCATTAAAAATGCTGACAACATTAGAAATGCATTTTTTGTGTGTGTTATTAAGTGATTCAATTTAAAAACTAGTATAAATAAAGAACTGTTTTCCAACAATCGACACTGAAACTGTTATGACAATTTTGTCAGTCATGTTGCAAGTTTGTTTTAGTAGTCACAATGCAATACAATTTTTTTTTCATATTCTCTGGCTGATAGCTTTGATTAAAATCTAAATACAAATATACTTAAAAGAGGCTTTATGTTTTGCTGGCACTGGTTAATATTCAATAGATGGAAAAATTAAGTTAAATACTAAGCACACAATTATAGGGGAATTATAATTTTTGTTTAGTATGTATTATAGTGTTTACAATTAGGGGAGCAAAGTAATTTGTTGGAGGAAGGAATTAAAATTTAATAATGAAACACAAGCAGTAAAAAAAAAGTTGAAATTGCTAGGAAGACTTTATAATCTAATCATTTAATTTATTTTATTTTATTTACCAAAACTATTTAAACTTTTGTTGGAAATATACCTAAGCATGTTTTGATTTAAGATCACTTCTTTAAAAATGTAAATCATTATGCATGTAACTATTGTGGACTTGTTAATGATTTTTGTTTTATCAATATTTTCATTTGTGTGGTTTTAGTTGATTTTTTGCAATTTTATCTTTCTAAATTTGCTTTAGATTTCTTAATTATTTTTGTTTTGATGTAATTAATTTTGACTCATTAATTCTCTTAATAAATTGCCAAATGTTAAAATCAAAGCTATAAAGAAAATTTATGTGTGAATCAATAATGTGTTTACAATCAGTAGTATTTTTTTTTTGTTGCTACTATTTAATCCCATGTTTTATGATTAAGAAACTCTAGTAATTAAAAAAATTAAATAAATTATTTCAGTAGTAAAATTTTTCTTGAATTTTTCCAGTTATTTTCAGATGCTTATTTAATTCTATTTCTGATTTCTTTTCATTGTCTTTTCAATCCAATTTTCCCATGGTTATTTTTCATTCTAATTTGTGTATAAGATAAAATATCAATAGTTAGATTAAAATGTACTCCTCCATTTTTATGAATTTTAATGTACCCAAAAATTTGAAGGTAGATTTTTTTTTTCAATTCCTACTATTAGCTCACACTCTATATATTTATTTATTTTGATAGAATTTTCAATTGTTAATAAAATACATTTTAAAGCACTCAATTAAGCTGAAATTTTATATACATGATTATTTTAGATGACAATGCAATAATTTAATTATAATTAATAAAAATTAATTGATTAAAACTAATTATTCAAAAAATTACAAATACAGACACGTTGGCATCATTTTTGGCGACCATTTTGACGACTTGTGTCAAAACTTGAAAAGGTTTTTTTTCTCATATTTTAAAGCGCTCATTTGAACTGAAATTTTCGGTACACTATTTTTTGGGGTAAAAATACGATAATTTAATTATAATTAATTAAAATTAATTGACTGAAACTAATTTAAAGAATTACAGACACATTCACGTTGGTTTCATTTTTAGTGACTTGGGTCAAAATTTTAAAATATTTTTTCTTTCACGTTTTAAAGCATTTAGTTAAACTGAAATCTTTATACACAATTGTTTTGGATGACAGTACGATACTTTAATGATAATTAATAAAAATTAATTACCACTTAATGTTGTGATTCTGTTATATGTATATACATATTTATATTAATTGTAACTATTTAATAAAAAGTTACTAAAATAAAATTTTTCTTTGTTAATCTAAGTAGGAATTGACTTAATTTTTTTTTTATATTACTTGTTTTATATAAAAGTAAAACTGATTATATGCAGTAGTTTACTTAAAAATTTCAGAATTTCAAGTAAAGCAATTATTTCTGCATGAACATTCATTCTTTTCTAATAGATGTTAAATGAAGGGAAAAAAAAATATATCTTAACAAGTATTTATATATGTATAATATTCTTTTGAAAAATTTTATTGATTAGTGAATATGTATAGTTTTGAAGAGAGATATAACTGTATTTATAAAAGTATTCCTATATTTGATATTGATTCATTTCCCTTTTCAGACGTGGCAAACCTTTATTTCTTAGTGAAGAACGATATTCATTGCTCCAACAGCAATGGATAAATCACAGCTTTGATCATACCAACAAAAGATGGGTCTGGCACAAGGACAACTTATAACATTTAATTGATGTATATTTGTAAATTCCTGCCCAAAGAAGTGAAGCTCTGGAACACAGAGCTTATGTATTATAAACTTATTTCTTTCAGATGATGCTAGAGATGAACTAAATGCAGTGATCACCATGAGTTGGAACTACTGTACAAAATTAAATGTTTCTGAGCCATAAATTTTTTTAGAAGCTGAGTGAGAGTATAGTTTTTATTTTAAAAAGTTTACAGTTGATATAATAAACATTTTATTTAAAAGTTATGATTATAGATTTTTGTTTCATTTGTTCAAGTGAAGTTCTTTTTTCTATTTTGTTTTTTTTCCCAAATTCCATTGCAGTTAACTGTTTTCTTATTTAATATTAGATTTTTTTTTTGAATTATTTTTTAAAATTTTGTAAACATTAAATTAAGATATAGATATCATATTTTCAGTTTAAAATGATTTTTTTTAGAATAAAGAATCTCATAAAATTTATATAATTATTTACAAATATTTGATTTCTTTTGCCATTATCTGCAATTTCCTTTTCTTTTTTTGTTGTAACATTTTAAACCATATCTTCATTGGCAATTTTGCCAATTTTCATTGGCAACCATATTTTCATTGGCAAGTTCTATCTTTACATACAGATTTTTACATCCCAGTTCTTATTGTTTTAAGTTATTTAATAAAAAATAATTGCAATAAAAATATTAAAATTTTTTACTACTTATGTGAATGAATTTTTGTTGATATATATCATTGAGGCTTTTAAGGAATTTTCTTTGCATATGACTCTTAAATTAAAATAATATTCTTTTATGAAAATATATTGGTTACTTTTAAATATTTTTATTTATTATATTGATTTTTAGATATATCAATAACATTCTAAGAAAACCAATCATGAATATTGTTTTTTTTGTGTGATTAATATTGTAACAAATTACTTATTCTTATGATTTTAAAAATTTTGTGAAAAAGTGTGGTGTACAATTACATTGTTTTCTCAGAATATTCTAACTTTTTACCAACATAATTAAAGATTTTTCACTTATTTTTTTTCTTGTGGTAGTTTAAACCATGAAGAGATTAAATGTCAGAATACATCAACTTTTGTTCAGTAAATTTCAAAATGAATATGAAATTCATTATATTTAATCTGCACTTTTTTTTGTCATTAAATGCTTGAATATGAATGATGTTCACCATACCACAAAATATAAAGGGTTTCATAATTACTTTTACATTTTTTAAATAATTTTTCTTTATAAGGGAATATTTATGATAGCATAATTAATGTAGTAAGGATTTAAATTACCATACATATATATTTATATAAATTAAAATTGCCCCCCCCCTTTCAAAAAAAAAAAATCAGCTAAAATACTGCATATAAGATTGTTAGCATGCTTAATAATTTTTTCTTGGAAATGTCATCATGCTTTCACTAAAATAACAAATATATTTATAATAATATATTTTGGATTATTTCTTAATAAATTCAGATTTGTTTATCTCTTGGGATCATTTAAATATATGAATATCTGTATGAAAATTTTTATTTATAGATATTAATTATAAAATGGTATTTCTTCTGCTACCAGTTGTTTTCATGTCTTCCTTTTATAGTGTATTTGGTGCTAAAAATAAATGTAGCATTCAGTAAAAGTTATACATTCCAAACTGACATCTTTTTGTAGTGTAATAGCGATTTGTTACTTTATCTGAGGCTTATTGTTAGTTAACCCATTTTTAGAAGTTATACATCAGTCTCATTGTTGTTCTAATTAGTGATATTGTTTAGCTAAATGTTTTTATTGTTTGTTTAGTGAAAGTAATTTTCACAATTGTTGCTAAGTTATACAGTTGATTGTATATTTTCAAAGAAGAAACTATTATTTGAGTAATTATATTGAAGGAAAAAAAATCAAATTCTGTGCTAAATCAATTTCTGATAAATGACAAAAATAATTTAAAATTTTTTAAAAATGAAAACTATTTTAGCTATTTTAATGCATAACATTTAGTCTATAATTGTATTACTACTAAGAACTTTAAGAACAATTTTTAAGTACAATATTTGAAAATGGAGTTTGGTGTAAGATATTCAAATATGCACAAATGGCTTGCATATTTGTACAGGTCTCATTCCGCTTAAAACTAGTTACCATATAACCAATGCTTGTCATTAGAGTGAATTGCATGTTTTTGAAGTTTTGCAAATATTCATTTGCAAATACTCTTGTTAAATGGTATTCTTAATCATTTTAATTTGTATAAAGATATATAATTAAATAAAAATTTCTTTATTTAAGTCTAGGTATTTTGAATAAATTCAGTAATTCAAATTGATTGGGATTAAGGCTACCTCAAATTTTTAAATTACAAAGGAACATTTAAATAAATTGAAATTTGCCAGCAGTAATGCTTGTACTACATTGTTAACTGAATAATAAACAGAAAATAGAATCGTTACTTAAAAGTATTGTATTTACTTGGTGAAATTTATTGGAAACTCGAAACTATTGAAACTCTATTGGGAAACTAATGAAACTGTAACTTATATATAATGTTTAATTTCAAAATTTTGAAAATACATTTGAATATGTAAATTTTACTGTCATCAAATTAAATGAGATTAACAAATTTACTTTGAAGAATACTCCTAATGGTATAAAAAGTCTACATATTAATATATATTGCTTTATTCAAAGGTAAATAGCAGCTTCGCTTTGTCGTGAAAAAAAAAGTTCTCACTTTTAAAATGAAATATCTTTCTTCAAATTGGAATTCATGTATGTCTTTGAATTCCAATAAAATATTTGTTAAAGAGATCATATTTGAATAAAATTTCATAGCATGAAATTCAAGCATTTGGATTGTTAGAACAAAAGGATGATGCTTTTGTTAATTTAATGAGAACTGTTTGTGCTTCATGCATATTTTGCATTATTTTTGAATTTAAAAAGAAATAAGGAAAAACTATGTGTATTAGATTTCTATTAGGTGTATATAGTAATTAATTGTGTTTGTATATATTTAGTGTATAATACACTTAAATATTTACTTAAAATTTAGGTATTTTAAAAATTTGATTGAAGATTTTGTTTTATATTTATGTATGTATTTTGTTACTTAGAAGTAGTATGAATAATTGCACCAGTGATATATGTTTTGTTTTAAATCTATAATCGTTAAAATCTTAATGAATGTGTTGGAACTGTTTATGACCCTGAGAAAAACAAACATTCACACATGTCACACTATTCTTTTTATTGCTGAAAATGTGTAAAATTTTTATAGAAAAAGCATGACTTATATCAAAACATTTTTTTTTACTACATTTTAATTTAGGTTAATGTAGTGAAAAATGATGTACCTCAACAAGTATATCATTTTTAAGCTCTGTGAATCAAGCTTAATTATAATTATTTGAACTAAAGCTACAGTTCTTAGAAAAATTAAAATATGCAGAAGAAATGCCCATTTTCATTTATAGATTTGAAAGATATTTTCTGTCACCAATGGATTTAATAATCAACTTTGCTACCAGTTGCATATTCAAATGTATTCAGATTTTGCAAAATATTTCAAAAACTTAAAATATTAATTTAAAAAAAAGCACCAAAATTGAAGAGGCTGTATTGCATCTATTTATGCAAAAGGAAATATCATTTTAAAAGTTATTTTCATTTATAAGAAATATGCTTTGAAGAATCAACTATTAATGCTTAGCTTGTTTAATTCCTTGTTGAGAAATATTGTAGGTAACTTATTTTGTATTAAATTTTGTTCTGTCATTTACTATCAGTTGAAAAAAATATTTATCTAATGAGAAACTTTGGCTGATAGAAACACTTAGTTGAAAGTTATTTTTATAAAATTTTGTTATGATGTGATTGCTGTCTACATAATTTATTGAAAATGTAATTTGTATATATAGTATATACTTGTATGTATGTATACTTATATCTTACACAATAGTAGCTTTTCAATAATGAATTCTAATTTTAAACAAAGAAAGAATTGAGGATTGTTTTTGGGATTGAAAGTAATTTAAATAATTTTGTATAATTTTAATGAAATCTGATTTTTTTAAAAATAAAATTATAATGTTTTATATTGTTTAAGCTAAGTTGAAATTTATCCGAATTCTAGATTAGAATTTTAAAAATTGTTTGACTATGCATTGTGAATGGAATTAAACAAATTGCATTAAAATCAATATATTTTTCAATTAGTATTGTGAATGCATATGATTGCAAGACCTGTCTCTGTCTAATGAATGTAGATTATGCATTTAATGATGTGCTTTGAATGAGTGGGTGTCTCGTAGGAATAAAATTGTTTAAATTGTTTGTTTTTTTCTTCGGACATTAGTCATGTAATTTAGAATCATATAATTTGTTCATATACTTGTAAAACAAATCTTGTTGCTCATGTTTTAACACTTAAGTTAAAAGTATTCAAATAAAAAAATTCATTTCCTTTTAGTCTTCGTTTGAATTTAATGCTGTAAAAATTTATTTTGGTTGTGTATAAAATATATTTCTATTATTTTTTTGGGTATCTGCATAATGTACGGTTGATCAATTGTGCCAAACCAAAAAAACTTTGCTAAGTGCTTTCATCTTATTTGTGTGCAAACAAGATTGTACTTGTACATGTGTAGAAACATTTTTTCATTATTGGAAAAATTGTGGGATTAGGTTACGTCTTTTCATTTGAGGAGTTGGTTGACGGTATAATGCACAAGTGCTTTTTTTTAATTCTTATTTTCTGGATATACATAATAGGTTTCAAAAATGTCCCAAAAAACTTGGGGGGATGTTATAACAAACTTGGGTCAAAATAATGTATTCGTATGTAAGCAAAATTAAATAATGTTAAAAAGAGTTTTTCAAACATAGGTTTTCTTTCAAACTTCACACTCTGCGTAATATAATTTTTTTATACCTTAAATTTTAATAGCGAAAGGGAACATTTAGTCAAATTGAATTTATTCAATAAGTAGTTTTAATAATTTAATCTTATGAGGGGATAGTTTAATTTGCTGGTTTCAATACTCAACTATTTCATGTTGCAAACAATTAAAATAGTGTAAAATTTAATTTTAATAAATTTTTATTAGTTTAGATTAAATTATCATATTGTATTCCAAAACAATCATGTATAGAAAATTTCAGCTCAAATGAGCGCTTTGAAATGTGAAGGAAAAAAGTTAATGTTTTGACCTAGACTAGTTACAATGTAAGTATATAGAAGAGAACCTATCAATAAAAAAAGTGATAATCTCATATCAATTAATTCCATCACAGAAGAACAAGCCTTGTTGATAAACAGTAAAAATAAAATACCTTTATATTACAAAAAAATTAGAAGTATAATTTTTTTTTTAATAGTGTTACTAGAAATCAAAGTATTCAAAAAAATTGAATTATGTGAAATACCCGAGTATAATGGATGGTTAATTTAAAAGAAAATTATATAAACTTGTGCATTTATTATTTTAAAAAAAAATCTTTAAGAATTCTTGCAATTATTTAGAAATGATAGAAATTTATCCTAATATATATTTTTTTTGAGTGATAAATTGCATGTAAAAATTACATATTAGATAAGTAATTTTTTTTTACACATGATACTACATAGATTTTGTTGTATTTAGAAAGCTCCATTATACAAAATGAATGGGAAAAACTAGTTTTACAATGTTTAAAAACTTAGCTCTCTTATTTATAACTACTTAAAATAAGACAGTAAACTTGCCTCTATTTTTTCAATAGCCTTTGCCTGAATGATGTGTAGATTTCTCATAGCCACTTTCTCCATTTAGTTAGTCTTCTTAGCGTTATAAAAATAATAATAAAAAAAAACTATGTGTTTGGGGCAGAACTGTGACTTCCGTAACGTATATGGTCACTTGCAAAGGCTAATTCATTTAGAACAATCTTGTTAACACATTGTTACTGCGACTTCTAAATTGTACTATTTCATCATTCAGTATTGCATGTTCTAGTAAAATATTGTCTCTGGCTAACCTTATTAACATTTTCAAATCTACTCTGACGTGCCATAAAAACTGGTTCACCAATCTAATATGTAGAGCATGCAGAAGTGCCACAGCACGGCGTGGCATGGGCTCGAGAAGATATTCTGTGGACAGTTCACCATAATTTCTGCAGGGCAGTCCACAAAGCCATGGGAGTGTAAGGTATACGTTGCAAAGCATCCTAGATATGCTCGATAATGTTTATGTTTGGGGAATTAAGTGGCCAAGAGGGTACAAAATTCAGAAGAGTGCTCCTCGAGCCACTCGGTAGTTACTGTAGACCGCAGAGTTGGCGCATTATCCTATTTGAATTGTCCACACCTCCGTCGGAATGCTCACAGGATATGAATGGATGCAGGTGGTCAGGAAGGATGTTAACGTACCGTCGAGCCTAGATGTATCAAGGTTACGTCTAGGTCTTAGACGTACGAGGTCCTATTTCATGCCAACCATCACAGCCTCCGCCAGAGAGCTTGAACAGTTCCTTGTAAACATGAGGGATCTATGAATTAATGGGGTTTTCTCCACATCCGTACTCGGCCATCCACCCGATACAATTGGAAACGTGACTCGTCAGACCAGACAACGTTTTTCCGGTCATTAAGAGGCCAACGGTGGTGTTGGCGAACCCAGATAAGGCGCAGAGCTTTGTGCCGCTGAGTCAACAATGGTACACGAGATGGTCTGCAACTGCAAAAGCCCATATTAATTAGGGTACGCTGACACTTGATAGGCCTGTGTTCAAATCCATAGCAACTTGAGGAAGTGGTAAGTTTTTCTCGTAATCGATTCTTTTCAGCTGTCGATGATCCTGTCCTGTAAAGATCTTTTTCCAGCCGCACCGCTGTCGGAGATTTGAAGTTTTACCGGAAATCTGATATTCGCGGTACACTCTTGAAATGGTCGTGTGCGAAAATCCAAGTTTCATTGCTATTTCGGAGATGCTGTGCGCCGACGATTAGTTCCATTTGAAAATCATTTAAATCTTGACAACTAGCCATTGTAATATCAAGAATTGCTGTAATAGCCTCTTAAGTCTTTTTTACACTCTGTGTCAACCGCATTGCGTTACACTGATTGGTTGAATACCTCCATTATTTGCATACAACCTGCTACACCAGATTTATGGCTCTTCAGTGTATTAATGATATATAAAGTGCTAAAGATTGTGTTTACGTGGCTGCGGTAGCCTAGTGGTTATGGCTACAAATTCGTGTCCGGCTTATCACAGGTTCGAGCCCTAGTGACACTGAAGACCACCGTGTAGAGGGGCCGATGCATGTTAAATCTGTCTGGCTTAAAGTCTTCCCGTTTGTGAGGGGCCGCGGTAGCCTAGTGGTCAAGGTATCGGATCGTGGTTGGTATGCCACGAGTTCGAGCCCAGTACCTCTAAAGACCCGACGTGTAGGGGAGCGATGCACGTTAAACATGTCTAGAGTTCAAATCTGTGATGTGGTAATTAGGAGAGGGTGCCAGCTCAAGTGTCGTCCTCGTCACTTGGCCATGGTTCAAAATTATGATGTCCGTCACCAAAAGGCCTCTTGTAGCTGAACAATGCGACGTTAATATTCACTAACTCATTCCCGTTTGCGTGGTATGGTAGTTAGGAGAGAGTGGCGTTAGCTTAGGTGTCGTCCTCGTTACTTGACCAAGGTTCAAAATTACAAGGTCTATCGCCAAAAGTGAAAAGTGTTGCATTATAATGACACGCGTTTCTAAACTCACACTCTAGATTGTGTACAATGTTCACTACTGTTTCTAAAATGAAGAAATTCCCGATCACTTTCCGATATATATATATATATATAATCTACGCCAAGATTTTTCTAAGGTTGATGACTCTATTGATCTCTAAACAGGAGCATTACCAGATTCTACCAAAATGCAAACAAGTCACATACACATTATCACTCTTTTCTACAACAAGTAATATAAAATTTTTTTTTTTAAAGTCAATTCCTACTTACAAGGAAAGGGCACGACTAAGGAAATTCATTTGGGATCGAGACTTGGTGTAATAGTAGTACTCCTTTAGGGTGTTCACTACGCAATGTAATTCCTCCGAATGGCCAGTCAGTTCGGAGAAATCAGCCTTCGAAATTCATGCTTAGCTTTTATACAATTAAATTTTAATTTTCCGTAACGAGTTCGTAGCTTGATTGGTAAGTCATCTGCTTTCTCTGCGCGAGGCAAGGGTTCGATTCCACGACGATCAACTTTTTTTCTTCAATTCGTTTAATATTATTTCTTTAAATTAAATAAATTTATTTATGAAAGGTTTATTAAATATTAAATGATATTTTTTGTAATTATTTTGTATTTTATAAAGTAAAAAAAATTAAAAATGTATAACTTAAATTATTTAGTATTAAAATTATTTAAAATAATTATTAAATAAAAATATTTAAATAATTAGTATAAAAAATATTAATAATTAAAATTAGTAAATTAATTTTTTATTAAAATTAACTAATTAATTACTTTATTACAATTAATTAATTAATATTAAGCATTAGTATTAATAAGAAATATTAATTTATTATTAAAATTATTATTAACTTATTAGTAAAATTATTGTTTGTTATTATAATTATGATAATAAACTTTTTGAAACTAAATAAATTTATTTGAAAAGGACTTATTAAATATTTTATAAAATTATAAAATAATTAAATTTTTAATATATAAAAAAGGCATTTTTTACTATATTAATTATAAAATAATTAATTTAATAATAATAATATATTTTACAAATTATTTTATATATCATATTTTGTTTATAGTATATTGTATTTCACATTATAAAACTATTTGTAACTAATTTTTTTGCAAAATATCATTTAATATTTATTAAATATTTTATTATAAATATTATTTATTTATCTAAAATATTTATATAAAAAATTTAATATAATTATTTATATAATTACAGTAATTTTTTTACTTTATAAAATACAAAATACTTACAAAAAATATCATTTAATATTTAATAAACCTTTATAAATAAATTTATTTAATTAAAAAAAATAATTAAATGAATTGGAGAAAAAAAAGTTGATCGCGTGGAATCGAACCCTGACCTCGCGCATAGAAAGCAGGCGATTTACCAATCAAGCTACGAACTCGTTGCGGAAAATTATAATTTAATTGTATAAAAGCTAAGCATGAATTTCGAAGGCTGATTTCTCCAAATTGACTGGCCATTCAGCGGAATTACATTGAAGGGTGAACACCCTAAAGGAGTATTACGATTACACCAAGTTTTGATTTCAAATGAATTTCCTTAGTCGTGCCCTCTCCTTGTTATATCAACAAAGAAAAATTTTATTTTAGCTATTTTTTATTAAATAGTTACAATTAATATAAATATGTATATACCTAAGACAGAATCGCAACATTAAGTGGTAATTAATTTTTATTAATTATCATTAAAGTATCGTATTGTCATCCAAAACAATCGTGTATATAAAATTTCAGTTCAACTGAATGCTTTAAAACGTGAGAAAAAAACCTTTTCGACACAAGTCGCCAAAAGGGTAGCTATGTCAGCAAAAATGATGCTAACGTGGCTGTATTTCTAATTCTTTAAATAATTAGTTTTAATCAATTAACTTTTATTAATTATAATTAAATTATTGTATATTATGATCCAAAATAATCATGTATGTAAAATTTCAGCTCAATTGAGTTCTTTAAAATGTATTTTATTAACGATTGAGAATTCCAACAAGATAAATAAATAAATTTATAGAGAGTGTGACCTAATAGTAGAAATTGAAAAAAAAAAAGACCAAATTTCGGTGGTAATTTTTTTTTTTAAAGTTGTTATGAAGTTCTTGACGATGATTTCCCGGATATTCGAGAGTCTACTGTATACAACATAGATAAATCTAAGCTGCATCGATGAAAAATTGAGTGTTTGTTAACGTCGTGCTGTAAAATAACACAAAGGCTATTGGTGACGAACCCCGGTCAAGTGACGAGGACACACCTGAGCTGGCTCCCCTTTTATAATCTACCACTTGCGGGCTTTGAGCCATGACAGATTTAACGTGCATCAGCTCCCCTGCAAGGCGGGCTCTCAGGGACACTGGGTCAAGGGATTGCAATACTGGGATACCGAATACCGGTATTTTGATCCATTTGTACAGATTTGTAATACCGGTATTCACAAGTTTTAATACCGGTTTTTCGGTATTTACTAGAAACACAGAACATATGTTAATATTAGATTCTAAAACACGTTGGAACAGCTTACTCCTAATGATGGAACGGTTTTTGAAACTAAAAAATCCAATCCAAAAAGCAATGACCGACTAAAAAACCTGCAAATTAATTTTTCCTATAGTGAATTCGACTTAATATTCTTAGAGCTGTATCAGCTCTACTTCCAATAAAACTTGCTGTTGAGGCATTATATATCGGAGATATTCTAATTTATTAACAGCTATGTGCAACAATAAATTTCATGTTGCAGTCACTGAAATAACAGCACACATCACTATCTGAAGAATTATATATTACGTTGAAAGATCGCAGAGAAGAATGGAACACTGAAATGGAAAATGTCTTACGGTATTTACATAATTATAATGATTTTAAAAATGAAAAAAAAAAAAAAAAAAAAAGACTAACCAATTCAAATTTCTTAAAATTGTTTACCCAAAAACCAATCCACATTCAAAAGAATTCGGTACAATTATCGAAGAAGATGATGACACTAATGTCGATAGTGAAAAGGAATTGTCTCTTGAACAAAAATTATAATTAGCGATAACTAAAAAAATTCCAACAAACCAAAATACAATACAGAAACTAGCTATATCTAAAACCCCATCTGACGAGAAATAGATTTATTTGAAGATGAAGGATTTAGAGGTAAATAGTACTTGGAAAAAGTATATCACGCATTGCTAACAGTACCAACTAGCGTAGATGCTGAAAGAGGGTTTTCGACAGCTGGTAATTTTTGCACAAAATTACGTTCCAGGCTTAATAGCAGTGCTATTGATGCATTATTTTTTTTTTAAAGATCATATTTAAAAAATTTGCTATAGTACCACAGACTGAATAGTGATATTTACCCTTTTTTGTGATTCTTTATAGACTGTTATAATTTTATAAGAAACAAATTATTTTTTGTTTATTTACACTCTCTAATAAAACTGGAAAATATAAAACAGAAATACACATGTGTTTTCTTTCTTTTTCTAAAATTTCTACTATCGGTATTAAAACCGGTATCCGCGGGTATTGAGAACTAAAAAATACCGAATACCCCAGTATTGAGCTTTTGGTCCGATATTGCAATCCCTAACTGGGGTTCAAACTCTTGACACAAGTCCGTGACCATGACCAAGACCATTTTGCTACCACGGTCACTAAAATAAGTCTGGAAATACGAGTTTACTCAAATCTTAGTTATACATATAATCATCAGTTAAGGTAATGTTTAATCAAGCAATTTAATTATGCGTTCGGCACACACACACACACACACACACATGATTTTTTTTTTTTCCTTAGTGAAAACCCCTAAGCTTCTCAAATTCGTAGATTTCATATATCAAAAAAATTAAGATTATACAAGCTATATGTATATAATTATTTTATCTCAAATAATAGGAAATACTTTGAAAATTTTTCTCAAGTATACAGAGTTTTTTTTTTTTATTCACACTTTATGGAAATAAATTTATAATTCAATTTCTCGCTTGCATTTTGAGACAAAGCTTTGACAACTTCAAAATAATCGTCTCTGTTAAGGTTTTCTCTTTTGATTAGAATGTAAAAAATAAAAGATTTATTTTAAAAATAACTCCTAAAAATAATATATGGCTCGAAGGTTACATAATTAAGCTTTCCAATGAGAAATATTTGTATCAACACACTAAAAAGAGGTATAAAAATCTCGGTTATTGCATTTCAATCAAAGGTATTTATAATATATTAAATTTGGAAGGGAAAAAGTGTCTAGGAGAAAGTAAAAACGAAAAAACATGACTACGAAACTTAGTCCTAAGACTGTTCAAACGCAGGCAACTATTAAGAAAGCGAAATCTCTGATCCTAAAAGAAAATCCGCTGACTGAAAGATTCATTGCATCGAAACTAGGATTGTCTTCTGCAATTAAAAAAATTTAAAAGTTAAAACAGCTGTTTTTAAACCTAAAGTTCGTCTCCTTTTTTTAAAAACATATTGCTGAAAGAAAAACAAATTGTAGAAAATTATATAAAAAAATACCTTGCTGCAGAGAAAAATGGAAAGTTGTGGTAACACTCGATGAGGTATGGGCATATTTAAGTGATTGTGTTGTAAAAGAAGATAAATTTTCTATTGTTCAACTGATGGGAATGACTGTACAAAATGTCTTCGTCAGTGTACAGTAAAGTTCTCAAAGGGATTAGTGGCAGTTGCTGGATTTTCTAACAACGCCAATTTAAAAATCAAAAAAAGTCTCAAGTAAAGCCAAAATTAATTCACTCTACTATCAGCAGAACATTTTAGAACCAATTTTTGAAGAAGAAATTCCAACTTTATATGGAAATTACATTGATAAACTTGAGCTTCATGTGAACAAAGCCTCTAGTCCCATGTCTAAGTCAACTACCGCTTATTTAGCAAAGAAAGAACCAGAAACAGGAATAAAGTGTATCCCATTTTATGAAATATGTGTAAAATCTTTATTGAAACGAGCTTTAGGAAAACGGCATCCAAAAACGCTGAACGGAATTTAGAAAACGGTTCAAGAGGAATACAGTAAAATTTGCATGGTACTACTAAGAAAAATTTTACTTTCATGAAGAATTCCAGCTAGAGTTATTGTGGCAATAATCAAGGCTATGAGATAAAAGCAAATTTCCACAAAAAATATGGTATTTATTGATAAAAATTGATTATCAAAATCATTTCGATAAAGTGTGAACGATCATCTTGTACACTTGAGTGTTACCACGCTCTTTAGAACAATATTTTTCTTGCAGTAAACTAGATAGGAGGTATTAGAGCTTTACATTCTTTTTTCTTAGTTAAAATCTTGGTAATCCTGCCATTTAGTTAACACATATGTTTAACGATAATTCACGAAATATTTATCTGAACAGATTCTGAATAGAAAGTGGGTTCAAGTCCTGATATTTGTATTCAAAGCAAAGTTTAAATTTTAAATAATACAGAGATTAAAAATTTTAACTAATATATATATACCTCTATCTTGTAATAGATTTAGATATTCCTATCCATTACTTTCAATAGGTTTTTGCTCAGTATTATTTACATAAAGGGGGAAGGTTGGCTGGCCAAAAAACATGTTCAACCCCACTTTTATATAAATTATTTTATATATTAGCTGTGTCCTAAGTCAGCAATGTTTATAATACTGCAGCATGCAGCATCCATTTTATAATTTTTAATCTCGGTTGTTCATGTGTCTTTCATTGTGTGAATTTCCTACTGTCTATGTGTGTTTTTCGAATGTGATTGATGGATGTTTATCTCTCGTTTGTAGAGAATTAGACTATATATATATATATATTGTGTGTGACAGGCTTCAGGCTTGCTAGTGAACATCTTCAAATATCTGTGCTTTATTATTGTTCATGCATAACTATTCCAACTTGGCGGCCATTTAGCGCGTAATCGGATAGAACAAAAGAAATCATCACAGCAAGGAGTCACTACGAGCTCTCTTCTCGATTCTTCTAACCACGCCAATGCGCTCTTTACCCTTAAATAATCCTACTCACCCTAAAACCTCTATGCGGAAGCAAAGAGTTCGCTCTATTTTTATTTATTATTCAATTAACTTTTAAGTTTAACTTTTCAGACCAAACACACACACACACACACACA
>BMAV01010062.1:0-20158 GCA_019973955.1 Trichonephila inaurata madagascariensis | reverse complement strand
GGGAGGAAACACTACAATCTCATAGTGAGGGACTAAAGGCTGTCGAAACCGTCCATCAGTACTTTGAAAAGCAGGATGCGTTGATAATTGATCACTTTATGGTCTTTGTGATGAAGCAACAAAACGCAGAGTGTACTACCGAAGACAAAGACAATAGAATATTATACATTTCTTTAAAAAAAAAGTTGTCAGTTTTTGTTAAGTCAGCTACTTAATTTTTAATATAGATAGCTTTATGCCTTCATAAAGTATTTTTCTGAGGTGTGTCTGATTAGGTAAATTACTGATGCTCTGCATTAATTAATTTTCATTTGCATGTAGTAAATGTTCTATCTTCATAAAGGACGTGAGACTGATAAGGTAAATTATTGTATGTTGTGCATTCGTTAATTTTTTCCTTTTCTTGTAATAAATGCTCTGTCTCCATAAAGTACATACTTTACTTTTGTTTAAAGGTATTTGGGCAGTTTATTTTCTGTTGTATTCTCAAGCAAGAAAAATACTTACAAGCGCAGTACAATATTTTCCAAGGAATAACTCGTGCGCGCGCGTTGTGGCTTATTCTTTTTAATTCCATTCTCTATAATCCGACATTTTCACGGACTCAGCCACTCTTCGGTCCCCATTAGGTCGAGTTTTCAAGAAACTACTGTACTCATAATTAAAAAGTATATTCAGGGACGTCATAAGACTTCTTGAGGCCCTGAGCCCCTTCGCAAAAGTAGACCCTACCTATGACCAGTGGCGTAACAGAGAACATTTGGGCTCCCCTGCAAAGTCAGATTTTGGGTTCCCAAGTAGGATTTTACAAAGGGTACTTGGCGGCAGTCAGGCGTTGGGCCCCCTTGTGATGCTAGGGTTGTGGGGGTGTATGTTACGCCCCTGCCTATGACCCTTAAAAGTAGACAGTACACATACGTTGGCAAAGACTTGTACAAACAATAACCCGAAACAAATAAGTGTGATGACCTACAATCATTCTAACCAGCTCGACTGACTGCCCCCTTCTGACTGAAGGAGTAATGATGGTGTATGGTGGTAGGCCAAGGCCTATACATGGACGACGGTCACCACATGCAGCCAATTGACATATCATCCGAGAACCGGAATAACAACCGGGAATAACACTTGGGAATAGAAATTATTCGAGTCATGATCTTATTAAGGTTGAGTCGAGAACGAGACGAGGTCCCCATTGTAACCGAGGCCCTGGGCCCGGGCCCAGTTGGCCCATGCTTTAAGACGTCCCTGAGTATATGATCATGTTTTTAACTATGCTCACCTTTCAAAATATGTAAGCGTGAACGATAAAGGAATTAAAAAATAATACTAAACTATTGATTTTTTAACATATTTTTCTCCGACTTAACAAATTTAAAGTGATTATAGAATAGAGTCATTCTACGCTTCCCCCAGAGTTGAAGTGATTCCACGGAAAATTTTAAGAAATTATTTATTTCGCTTAGAGAATAACATGTAAAATATTTACGTTTAAAAAGTTCTTTACGCGTATATTCTTAAAATAGAAATACGACGTTTAACAGAAACAGCGTTAGAATGAAGGTAAATCGAATGCAGGGCAAAATATCGATATTTTAAGCAGAAATGAATAAGTCACTGAATGGATTTGAGAAAATAAAATAAGAAAAAAAAATATGTTAGTTTGCTGCTTTTCTAACAAAGAATGCATTTGCTTTTCTATTTTTTTTAAAATTGTACATTCAGTTTGGTAAAACTGTATAGTGTACAATACAATACTCTTGTGAATGCAATACTCTTAATATTCTTAAACAAAGGAAACATACGTATTTTATGAAGGCATATAGAGCACATTTCCTACATGAAAATAAAATTTAATGAATACATGGTATACAGTAATTTACCTGATTAGATACACCTCAGAAAAATAGTTTGTGAAAGCATAAAGCTGTAAAATGAAAATTAAGTTACAGACATTGCAAAAACTGGCTACTTTTTTGTGTGAAGAAATGAGTAATGTGTGTCCTGCTGATTTCCGTACTGTGTGTTTTGCTGCTTCATCACGAAGACGACGAAGGAACAGTAAGTCAATTACCGACACACCTCGCAGTTCGAACTACTGAAGGGCAGCTTTGACAGCCTTTGGTCCCTCATTATGTGGTATTTTAGGAGTTTGTATGGTGTCCTTAGCGAAACTGTATTCATTTTCCGGTATTTTTTCATTAAATATGACAGCAGCAATATATAACTTCTTCATCAAACGCCCTGCAAGGGTGTGATCGAGTTATATGGAATACCGGGTTATCGAATGCCGAGTTTTCGGGACTCTACTGCATCAAATTTATTAAAAGTTTTTCTTAGAAAAGATTAGATAACGAAATCTAAAATAATTAAGAAGACAGTGCAAAATCTCTTAAAGAATTTCTTTTTAGATATCATAAGATTAAAGTACAGGGTTACCAGAAATGAATGATTCGATTACACAAAATTTAATAATTCCTAGATGAATAAATATAAAATTATCATTAATATGTCATTGTAAAGATAAAATTTAAGTGGAAATGGCGTCTCAGCGAGGAAAGGCATTTTGTGTGTGCTCTCGTTTGCAAAAAGTCTATCGGTAATTACAATTCAGCGTGAATTTCGGAGAAAGTACCATAGAAATGCACCTAAGTCTAAGAGTTAAGGCATCCGACCACGTTCGGAACCGTGATTTTAAAAAAGCGCATAGATGTATAATTTTCATGATATTTAGTGTCACTTAGATTAGAATACTTGTATAAAATTATTTTAAGGACATTATGACAAAAAAAATTTATTTAAATACAATATTTTGCCAAAAAATTAACTTAGAATAACCTTTTTTCCAAATGTTCTCCTTTTGTAAAAAAGGCCTCTATTGCATATATATTTTACCTGTATATAGCTCAGACCTCTGTACAGAGGCTCAGCTATGATTTTTGAAAAATTCACATTATTTTCATAGTTACAATCATTTGAAATAATTATCGGCGTATTTTCTTAAAATTTCTCCCTTCTGTTTTCGTAAAACATGTATAAACCGACTTCCAAGTTATGCATTTCAAAAATTCTAGTGGAGCCTCTGTACAGAGGTCTGAGCTGTATACAGCCAAAATATTAATACAATAGAAGCATTTTTTACAAATGGAGAACATTGGGAAAAAAGGTTATTCTAAGTTAATTTTTTGTCAAAATAGTGTTATTCTTAACCCAATTTTATATACATTGTCTAATCTAAGTGACGCTAAATATCATAAATATTATCCATTTACACGCTTTTGCAAAATCACGGTTCTGAACGTAGTCGGATACCTTAAAGAAGATGGTATAAACATTTCTAGGAAACTGGATGCCTGTGTAAAGGCTAAAGTCCAGAGAGAGACTAGGTTCGCAATGATATTATACGGGTGAATAAGGAAAGTCACATTGAACACAATTGGGAAAACAAATTTTACTTTACGTCAAGAAACATTACGTACGAAAAAATTTCATATTTTATCTTTACAATGACATCTTAATTATCAGTTTTTGTTTGTTCATCGGGGAATTAAGTTTTGTGATCGGGCCATTCATTTCTGATAACCCTGTCTTACTAAGAATGGCATAATTTCAACTTTTGTCACAATTTGGTCAAAAACTGGGTATCTGAAATTTATTGAAGAGACGGTATATCCATAAAAGTTAGATACATTCAATCAATTTGCTTTCAGTTCTTTACTTTCCTCCTATAATCCAAAAATGGTTAAACACATAGGCTTCTAAGTTTATCATTAAGAAATAAAGTGCTAATAGCCGTTTTTTTTTTTGAGAAAAAAAAAATTTTTAAAAAAAAAAAAAAAAAAGGATCGTGTTTCTTTATTTTTTCTCACATATTTTACACACTCTATATTTTATTTCATGTATTCTCATATATAGCCATTGCATTGATAAATGCCATTTATTTGCATTTTAAATAGTAGTTGCATCATTTTTCTTTTTAAATCTTTTGTAAGGTGATATATGTTATATGTTATGCACAAATGACATGTAGTCTAGGGTAAAAAATTTATTATTTATTCAAGCCACAAGCTGAAAATCCGAAGGTAAAAATATCTTTTTTTACCGAATCTTATGTTTTTATCTATCGAAGGTTTAAATGTAATGAAAGTATTCACACAATAATGCTGCCAGCATGAACAGTTGATTAAACGTGTATCGTGAGCCAATAAACTTAACAATTTAAGGTTGTAAAATGTTATGCAAATATATGTATTTCAGCTTAGATAAAAAATATGTTTCCTTTTCTTAAATTTCATAACACACTGCGCGGAGAATTTGAGGAGCGCTTTTATTATCCACAACCCCTATTATTCCATTTGATGAAATATGGTTTTTTCGAAAAAAGCTCGGTTTTCTCGGATTTCCAATTTAGATTTAAATTTCACCGGTCATAAAAAAAAGCAGTCTTTTTTCAATGTTATAGAACAGGACTCTAACATGGAATATTTTTCTATGTAGAAAATATCTTAAGCACGAATACCGTATTCTGATTTTGCTCTATTCTACTGAAAACGAGAATATTATATTACACTAAAGCATATTTGTCTGAATCAATCTATTTTTTCTGGTATATAATAAGGTTTATATTTTATTTCTTTTACACCATAATGCTCAAAAGATTTTTGACTGTCAGGTGTTGATTCGTTACCTGATTATTATCTTTGTTTTGATGTATTTTAGAGAAAACTGTGTGTGCAAATGGCAACAATAGATTTCCATGTTGTTCTAATTTTGGGAGAGTGAAAAAATGGCTTTGAGTTATTATTCTTCAGATTTAGAGAATTAATAATTATTAAATAACTAGGGAATTTACAATTATTAGAGTTTCTGCATCATTATTCTTTTTAGAATGATGTTTTTGAGATTAGATTAAACTGACTAAAATCACGATTCTCTTGATTTCGAATTCTGTAATGGAACATTAAATCCATTTTAATAAAAAAAAATGCGTATTTAAGGAATATTTCTTAATAAGCCTCAGTATAAATATTTAAATATGTGTGTCTATACGCGTTATAATGTCACGAGTTTATATAGAGATTGGATTATTTTTGATTTTGAAAAAGAAAGTCTTTTTTGAGTTTTGTTTAATCCTTATGACTATAAGCGAAGACTAGACTATCAAAAAATATTCAAAATAAGCTCGTAAAAATATTATTTTTTCCCCTTCAGTATTTATTCCAACACTATTATTAGCTTTCATGAAATCTTCACAGTTATGCACAGTTTATAGTCTATCCTTACAGAGTCTACGTTTAAAATCTCTTAAAGCTATTTTACATTATATGCTATGTCTACATAATGTCATAAAACTACTTTAATATTTCTCTCATACATCACCTATGCTTCAAGGGAAGATAAATGACAAGTCTTGTAAATATTGTTTAACGTTACTTGGTCGTTTATTTAAAGTTCGCGATGAAAAGCAATTTTGGAAAGTCTTTCACGGAAGGAACATCAAGTTATTTTCAGGCTTCAATTTTTCAATATTTTCAATAGATAATACAGGGAAATTCGTTTAACATGAAAGTGAAGGGGCTGAGATATTTTCTCGTGTTAAAAGATATTGCAAATAATATATATTTAACAAAATGAAGTTTATTAGAGCACATTTTATTTACATAAATATGCATATATGCATGTTGTGACGGGCTCACGCGTCTTTTCTTTAACATGACCTCTGGGTTCTTTGGGAGCCAAGATTAATGGCAACTCTTTTCCAATCAAAACCCGAGAAGTGAAACGTGAAGCAGAACTGCAAATGAGATAGCTTTTAAATAACAGAAGTTTCAGTAAGTCGTGTGGCAATTAGGGAAATGTTATGTGGACGATTGATACAAGCGTGAATTGACAGCAAAGAGAAGTTACCTTAAAGATTAAGCCATTAAGTCAAGGTGCATACCATTGCACGCGTGCCCAGACGTCTCTTAATAGGATTGAAGCTAAGATTGGATTAAGGTAGGATTGACTATTTGATATTAGGACTTGTAATATTATTAGAAGTGAGATTAAGCGGATTAAATATTGATAGTGGTCCAAGTTACACGATTCGTTATAACTATTACTGAATGTTTGTTCGTCGTAGGTTCTCTCTTAACTATAATCATCTAAATTGTTATACGCTTAAGTTACATTCTTAATAAAGTCATCTTAAGAATTTAAAAATCTCTGTTCCTTTTTTAAACCCTACACCTCTAGCTCACGCGGATAATCAAAGAAACGGCCACCTTAGGGGAAGGGGTGTTTTCACAATGTATTTAAAAAAATTTAATGGAACAAAAACATTCATAATGAAACTAGATTTTCAAAATTTAACAATACCAAAATCTTCGCAGATTTCCGTTTTCGCGTTCTGTTTTTGATCAACAGCCTTAAGAAGCTCCTATCTTCATTTTAAGAGAAATGACAGTTTGCTTTCCCTATGTGCTCTTTGCCATTGTGCTCGTAAAGATTCTTCTAAAATAGAGGGGGTGGGGGAAACCCGCGAACAAGATTGGATGTTTTTGTGTGGCGTTTGTAGGAGTGGAGGATAAAAGTGGCTTAGATAAACAAAACTAGTTTATGTCGCGGGCTATATATATATATATATATATATATATATATATATTCCAAGGGTATTTCAAAGCCAAGTTAGCCTCCTTTCTATGAAACATGTGAAACAACCTCTCCCTCATTTCACAACTCTCTTAAATCTCGCTTGTGTGGCTGGTGTTTTCCGTATTATGTTCATTCTCAGAAGGGAAATCTTTTTGTGTTAAGGAATTTTTGTTTTGTGTTAAGAGAAAAAAAAAATGTATGAAAATACATAGTAATTTGTGTAGGGATCGTTGTATTATTTCCTTGTTGACCGATATTTCGTCTTGAGCGTTTTCGCGTTATAGGTATTTTACTGTATTGGGAAGACACTAATCCATATGTTTTTGAGAGAAGCTCTGTTTTCCCTTTAATTCAAATTTATATGGTTTTGAAAGGAAGGATTTTTTTATAATATTTTTTATATATATATTTTTTACAGATTCACTTTGCATGTAATATCCGAAATAAGACGTAACAGATCACAGCAGTATATTATTTTGTAAAATAGGGCCAGCCATAATAGGGAACGTTGGGATCCTGTAGAGCAGTGATTCCCAAAGTGGTCTATATCGACCCCTAGGTGTCTACGACGACTTGCAAGGGGTATACGTCAGTGGAAAAATAATTTGGGGGTCCATGAGGTATAAATGGTGGTCCATGATAGTGGCCCCTTAATTAAATTTGTTTTTAAAATTAAATCAAGTGGAAACCAGATTTATACTTATTTAACAGTACTAAACAGTTACTAAATTCAATGAGGTCAGTTTGCACAGTTCCTAGGGAACAGGGAATATTTATTAAACAAGGACCATTCAGTGTTTCTTGCCAGAATTAAGCTAAAGGAGTATAATATTGCTCGTCGCAAGTTTTCCCAGTTTCTGTATTTTTTACAGACAACCTGTGCCAGGAACCTACGTTCTTGTCTTTTTAACCTACGTTCAACATTTAAATGCCCTTTATTCATTGTCAGATTTTGAAACTAGATTTGAGGTTGCTTTGACTATGTTGATACCACAGTAAGAAATGAATTCATATGGTCACATCGAAAAAAGAATGACAGATTACGAGAGGAACTGATAGGAATAGACACTAACGGAGATCTTGAAGTAAAGCTTAGAAACTAATGTCAGCATTTTTGGCTTTAAAAAGATATTCCTATTACTTAAAAAATTTTTTAGTTGCTTTTCCTAGTGAGGAGTTTCAGCGCAGTTGCAAAGCAAAAAAGAAAGAAAAAAATGGACACTACTAATTGATGAGATTTAGGGTTAAATATATGACAAGACTGATGTCAAATGGTGAAAATTTTCTATTGAAACAACAGATTCAACTCTTCCATTAAAAGTATTTGTTTGTTGCTCAGTTACTTTATGTAACAAATTTTTTTATATTAATTAAATTTTAATTTAATTAATTAACTCGTGTTTCTTAAGTTTTAAACACTATACTTCACTACAGTCAGAAATGTAAATCTTTTAAAGTAAGTAGCTCTATACCAGCTATCAAAAAGTATTTAAATTGATAAATTTGCAAAAATTCAATATTAGGTATGTAGGGGTCTACCCAAAACCGAAAAACATGGCAAGGGGTCTATGAGACAAAAAAATTTGGGAACCTCTGCTGTAGAGTGTAATTTAAATATTTGGTGCTTTTGTTTTTTTTCGTCGACGAATATTATAACATCAAAACACGTTGCCAAATGCTGCGATATATTGCCGATAGTGAAGAAACCGTTTCCGCGCACGTTCAAACACAGTAATAATATCGATGGCATCACTTGGCGACATTTTTTGAATTGGCGATGTCTTTTTTGGTTTGGTCGACGATATAATACGTAAGTACCAAAGATTTATATACTTCTGTAAATTAACTTAAAACTTTCCTGTATCTTTCATTTTTGTTTGTTTCAGTTTTTAACTAGTATTAACTTGATTTTATTTACAATTTCAAATTAAATTTGTTTACTTTCAGTAACAATATTTCTGATACTTACGCATTATACCATCAAACAATTTCGCCTATTTAAAAAACGTCGCTAAACATTATCATCGGATGTGCGAACAAGATTATTCTGCTTGCACATGCATGGGAACAATTCTCCACTATTGGCTGTCTGTCGTGGCATTCGGATGCATCTTTTCATTTGCCGAACTGGTTGATGGAATAATATGTACCATACTTATATTATATGCATATCATTAGGACCTAGAATAATTATGTGCCAAGCTTTATATTTCTGGGTTGCTTAGTTTGGGCGGTACAGGTGAAACACACACGCGAATCTCACCCCTTTTATTAGTATAGATTACCCAATTCTTCTCATTTTTGAGAAAATTTTGATGAAACTTCGAAGCAAGAAGAACACCAAAATTATTTGTTAAAATTAAAAAATCCGTGAAGTCATATTACCTATATTCCTGAAAACATAAGCAATTTTTTAAACAAAATTCTCTTTTTTTATCTGTTTTTGCTTATAATATCCAAAGTTAGCAATGTATTTGAAACTTTTTCTAAAACACAAAACTGCAACACAGTTTCCAAATTTGTTCTCATTTAGATAATCTTTTTAGATAAATTGTTGTTATATATATATATATATATATATATATATACATGAACTATATTACTTACGAACAATCAATAACTCCCGATATTTAAAAGAGTTCTTTCATAACGTTCCTCATAGAATACTGAAACATAACTAACCAGACACGCAAAACAACTGTTCAGTTGAGAGTGTGTGAGTACCAACTTACAATCGAGGATGTAGAGTTGAGCATCATTACTGTTCGATAGTTTAGTCAAAAGATTCCATTCGATTTCATAGTCTTTTGGCTAACAACTAAACAGTTGAACGATTAAAAATTGATTACATGGACATTAGCTTTTAGAATTACAAGCCAAAATATATCGCAGCATAGTTACATGGAAAAACCAAAAATTGTGAATCATTTAAATATTTTTGACTTCATTTTTTGTAACGAAATTATCTTTTTGTCTAAAAACCTTATATTTCTGATTTATATCTTTTCTAGATGTAATTCTTTTCGTGTACTGATAACCTTTACAGGGACTTCAAATTTCGTTTTTATTAAGAAAAGCTTTGGTAATTTATAAATGAGACACCTTAGCATGAAAGCAGCATTACACACAATGATGGATTGTAAAATTGATTAACTTGATGGTTCATTATTCAGAAAAGAGCTAAAAAATCTACACCTTTGTTATCAATCATTAAATTTCCTACAAGACTCTTTAAGAGTTTAATTTAAAGTATACTTAACGATATTTCTTAAGACGTCATCGATATTATTAAAAAGTAAGAATAAATGACAGCAAACCAGGCTGAAATATAATTTTTTTGGTTACAGAATTAATTTGATTCAAAAATCTAACATTTTAAAATATTCAGCTGTTATTTTAGTCTATATTCTTATATATCGCTAATTTGGCGAGTTATTGTCATCATATTAGATAGAAGTCCAATACACAGAAACGAGTTTTTGGCGCAATTAGGTGCTCATTGTCTTCTCCGTCATCAAACGAGGGGACTAAACTAGGATTTACTCTCTTTACATTTTTACAATAAAAATAGCAGTTTATGTTTGATAAAGTATAATAGTTTTGGGCGTGAATTAAAAAAATCTAGAATCACTCTTATGATTATTATTTTTAAAATCAAATATATAGATTTATAATCAGAAATATATAAAAGTATTACAGACGATTAAACTAGATAAAGGCCATTAATTCAATAAAGGTTGAGGATACAAGCTATTTTTTCTTTCCTTTCCAGGGGGGCCGGCGCCCCTGTTCTACAAGACAAATTCCATATGATATGACGGTTACTTATAACGTGGAATTTCATTCCAAAAGTTTTCAAGTTTTGTTCCTATAAAGTTCCTCAAAATTAAATTAATTAGTAAATTAAAAAGTGATTAGAGCATATCCATTAAAATTGTTATCAAGGTAGATAATTAATGCCAGTGAAATTTCAAGCCTGTAGGTGTAATAGTTCTGGAGATATCGTTTGAATCAATCGCTTTTCCCCTTTTTTTACAAGGTATGGCACAAAAAAAAAACAATAACAATCCCGAGACTAAGTGTATAGCTTGAAAAAAGAGTGAAATTGACAACAACTGTTTTGGCGATGTCATACCATACGCCTCCTCTATCAGTGCGGCCAGTTTCGCCTTAATCGGTCATGCCAGTTGGGAGTACTACGTCATTGAGTAAACACGTGCAACTGCATTCTGCCAGAAAAATGTCGAATCAACATCAAGTTTCTTGTGAAACTTAAGCATTCAGCCGCAAAAACATTTCAAATATTAACTGAGGATTATGGAGATGAAACTTTGTCTTGTGCACATGTGTTTGATTGGTATAAGAGCTTTTCAGGGGGAAGGGTCAGTGTGGAAAATGATGAAAATGCTCGGTGTCCAAGGTCAGCGATTAAAGACCAAAGCATTTCCAAACTTCGTGATATGAGGGGGTTCCCACTCACATCAGTGGTCAGAATATTAATCAACACTACTACATTGAAGTACTTAAAAGACTTCGTGAAAAAATTAGAAAAAAAAGAGACCAGAATTGGTTAGTGATGGATGGCTGTTGCCGCAAGACAATGCTCCCGCTCGCGTGGCCCTATCCGCCAAGCAGTTTCTGACCAGCAGAAACCTTACTGTGACGGGGAATCCTCCTTATTCACCTGATTTGGCTCAATTGCACTTTTTTTATAATTCCTACAGTTAAATTTTGCTGAAAGGGAACCCATTTTACCTCAGTTGAAAAAGTTCAGGTAAAGACGGAAAACCTCCTGAAGAGCTTTTCAAAAACCTCGTTCTAGAACTGTTACCAACAATGGCAGCACCGAATGCAGAAGTGTGTAAATGCTGAAGGATACTGTCATGGAGAACTGATTCTGTAAGTTCAATGATTAATTGGACCAGTCTCGTTTTCTTTTGTGTCGCACCTCGTATATGTAGATTTCGATAATTTTTGAAATTTGTATAAATATATATTTAAAACTGCCGGCTGGGTGGCGTGATTGGTTTGTCACTACCTTCTGCACCCAAGGCTGCAGGTTCAACCCAAGCCCAAATCGGTGGATCTTCATGATGCAGAAAATCGACAGCGTCCATGTCGTATGATTATATGCCATGTAAAAAATCCCTAGAGTGTCTGTTTGGCTTGGGTGCTCTAGGAAAAATTAAATCCTAGTACAGGTTTGCATCGTCAGAGCTCAGGTGTCTCCCTCTAGGGAGGAAACTGGGTGTCAAAATTACTTGCGCGATTGGTATCCGCCTATATGGCGCCGCACTAAAAAGAGATACCCCATTTCAAGGAATGTACTAGGTCTGCAATGGAAAAACTCCATTCGGCAGCCCATTAGAAATAAAAAAAAATATTTAAAACTTGTAAAATTTTCGAAACTTTTTGAAGAAGTAAATAGATTACTAGAGAAATAAAAATGATTTGTAGTGTAATTTACATTGTTCAAATACTATTCCTTTTCAAAGAATTCGAATATCAAGCATAAAATTTACGAAAACCACTTATTTACCTCTTATTTCACTTTTAGTCACTTAGCAATAGACAGAAATAGAACCAATTGTTCATCCGGCTCAAGTAGCTAGTGGCAGCAAGAAAATCCTTTGGATTTAAAAGAGACGCTTTCAAGAACTTCTATTTGATCACAAAGCTGTTGGTAAATAAACTTTTCACAAGATTGTAGATGGGCCATTTTTCTTATGGGAACAATTATTTTTGCTAGATTTTTTCAACAAAATACTTTTTACATGCTTGACTTATTGATCAAGAATACAAGGCTATACATTCGTACACTAAATAAAAGAAGTAAAAACAAATATCAAATAATTTTTTAATTTTTCACTTCACTCTAAAATTTTCAACTTTTAATATCTCAACATAATTATACTTCGTTTCATGAATTTATGCATCGATTTTTTTATTATTTGTTTGTTTATCTTTAGAATTGTACTATCGATATAAAAATTCTTAATCGTAGTTATAAAATATGAAATAGAATAATAAATTTATTTAGAAAGATTCATAATCCGAAAAAAATTTAGACAGATTGGGCTTCGATTATATGAGAATAATTTAAGATTTCAGGAGAAATAAAAGAACTATTTTTATCAGATTCTAATTGAAATTTTTTGTTATTGTTTTGCAGATTAATCGTTTGAGGTAATTAATGTAGTATATCATACCCCCCAAACGATTTTTTTTACAATACCTTTAAAACCGAATGGGACCGTCTGATTTTTGAATGAGAAATGTGCTATATTTGGATTATTCTCTACTAAATTCTGCAAACACATGGAATTTCACAAAAGAAAACCTTTTAAAAAATTACCGTTAATTGTATTAACACACAGTGATATAACAGTTTTATCCAATTGTAATGAAAAAAGGAAATTATTAAAAAAATATTCTTTTTTTTATTCCACTACATTCAGATAACAGTGTATTTTTTTAAATAGTATTATTTTCTTTAAAACAGTTTATAAAGTACCGGGTGTTTCGAAAGTCACTTATATCAAACTTTGTAGTTGAGTTTTAAAGACAAATGAATTATGTTAACAAACAGAATAAAGGACAAAAACAAAGGGTGAACGGTTATCTTTATTGTCAGGGGTCAAACACGGCAAAATCACAATAAATGTTAAAAATGATGTCCGTTTTCCAGGACACACAGTCGAACTGTTTTTTACCAACACTTTACGAAGAGTATGAGATTTCATCTCCGATATTGCATGAAGGATGTTACTCTTAAGTTCATCAAGCGTTGGGGGATTATTCTTGAAGGAGACATTTTTCAGATATCCCCAAAGGAAAATATCTGGAATTGACAAGTCCTGGGAACATGGTGGTCCAAGTCCTTTGGAAATGACACGATCATCTAAAAATTCAATTAAAACTTCCATACTGTCCCGTGATGTGTGACACGTTGCACTGTCTTGCTGCAACCAAGATACCATTCATCACTGTTCAGGAAGGACATGAATTCCGTAATGATGTTTATGTAGACGGACGGTCTTTTCATTGGACTTCTTTGTAAAGCGGTCTCCACATCTGCCACTTTCGTTTGGACGCTCTATCAAATTGCTTCCTGTCTGCAACCGATCCTGTGTCACGGAACCATTGCACTAAACGTGTTATCGTTGATGCTGTTTATCCTGGATATTTCTGCTGAAATGAATTTATCAAAGGCAATGAGATTTTGTTGCGAAATAAAATTCCACGATAGCTATTCTTTGCTCTTGGAAAAAATTCATGTACCTGCCGTTGTGTTCAGCTGACTATAACTGACAAGTATTTTGGAACTGATGCCTGCTACGTTCAAAACGTATTATGATGAGGTCCCTGCTGCCATCTAGTGACAGAAACCTCAACCAACCCTTTTGGTTTTTAAGCAACAAGGATTACCAGTGGATGTGCGTGACTTTTGAAACACCCGGTAATTATTAATTTAAAGCAATTGCTTGAGAAAATTTTCGTAAAAAAACATGGTAAGTGTTATTTTACATGTTATTGATCATTGATTTATATATAGTAATTAATGAGTAAAACAATTTTTTTTTATAATCATTGTGATACTTGCCTCTATTTATTAATCATTTGCAATATCTACACTTTCAAAATTAAGTTTAGCTATTTGTTAAACAATGACAAAGTGTTAATTTATGCTACACAATTTTTATAAAATTTCAATTACAATAATTGTTTATGTAAAAGAATGGTAAATGATAACCGTTTATGTGAAATTACACTTATTTATTGCAGTTATAGTTATGGATTTTGTGGGATACGGAGTAACAAAGGCTATTATCCCCTCATTTATAACAATTCCTTATGTAAACTTTTTTTAAGAAAATTTCTTATGGGCTACGGATAGGTATTTCACCATTGCAGAACTAGTACATCACCCGGAAGCTGGCATCTCTTTTTTTAATGCGGCACTATATAGGCGGATGCCAAGCGCTGCAGGTAAATTTTACTCCCAGTTTCCTCCCTAGAGGGAGGCACCTTGTGACGGGCTCACGCGTCTTTTCTTTAACATGACCTCTGGGTTATTTGGGGGCCAAGATTAATGGCAACTCTTTTCCAACCAAAACCTAAGAAGCAAATGTGAAAAAGAAATGCAAATAAGATAGCTTTTAAATAACAGAAGTTTCAGTAAGTGAAATGGCAATTTGGGGAATGTTATGTGTGAAAGAGATACAAGAGTGAATTGACAGCCAATTGTGAAGTTACCTTGAAGATAAACCATTAGGTCAAGGTGAATACCATTGCACGCGCTCCCAGACGCCTCTTCATAAGACTGAATCTAAATTTGGATTAAGGTAGGATTGATTATTTGATATTAGGACTTGTAATATTATTAGAAGTGAGAGTAGGCGGATTAAATATTTATAGTGGTCTAAGTTACGTGATTCGGTTTAACTATTACTGTGTGTTTGTTCATTGTAGATTCTCGACTAAATAATATTATCTAAATTGTTAAACATTTAAGTTTCATTCTTAATAAAGTCATATTAAGAATTAAAAATGTCTATTTCTTTTGCAAACCCTACACCTCTAGCTCACGCTGACAATCAATAAAACGATCACCTAAAGGGGGCGGTATCACAACCTGAGCTCTGACGATGCGAACCTGTCGTAGGATTTCATTTTGCCGAGAGCACTCAAGCCAAACAGACGCTCTAGGGATCTTTTACATGCCGTATAATGATACGATATGGCCAATGTCGATTTCTGCATGATGAAAATTCACCGACTTGCGTCTTGGTCGAACTCTCAACCTTGAGTGCAGAAGGCCAGCGACAAACCAACCACGCTACCCAGCCGGCTTTGCTAATGTAAACTTTTATTTTAAACTTTTGGTTAATAATGAATGTTTTAGAAAAACCATTAGTTAAAATAATTGCTTGAGTGAAATTAATTTTTTCTTACAATAATTGTTTATGTAAAACAATTCACAATAAAATTCCTATTTTTCAGAAGCTATTTATATCAATAACTGACGAAAGAAACAGCATTGTAACAAAAGGTCAATATCAGTTTTTACAAACACTTGCCACACTTTCAATCTATGAACCAAAACAACTTCTCCAGGTTATCCAATTACTTCATATCCTGATATCCTGCGTAGGAAGTTTTTTGTTTCACCTTTTCATTACGAGAAAGAGAACATAGAATAAGTAAAAAAAAAAGTGTCTGGAGTATTCCCACTTGCTCCATCGGTCATTCCTACCTTTTATCAGAGCGACTTGAGGAAAGATTGGTTCTACCGTTGTCCGGAGATGGATGATCCAAAGATGTCATTCTTGGCCATTACCAGAAGATTACTCGTACGTGTTAACGTTTCTTTGTTTTCAGCAGAGAGTGAATTCTTTTCACAGACTAGGTTACACGTTGTAAAAGACTTAATACAAAAAACTGATCACAATACAGTAAAACCTAATTTTTTACGATAGATAGGGACCGCATAAAAAGAAACCACGCAAAAAAAAATATGTGAAAATTTTATAAATACTTAAGATATCCGACTACGTTCGGAATCGGGATTTTAAAAAAGCACATAAATGGATAATTTTCATGATATTTAGTGTCACTTAGATTAGAATACATGTATAAAATGGTTTTAAGGACATTTTGACAAAAAAGAAATTTATTTAAATACAATATTTCGGCAAAAAATTAACTTAGAATAACCTTTTTTCAAAATGTTCTCCTTTTGTGAAAAATGCTTCTATTATAATAATATTTTGCCTGTATATCGCTCAGACCTCTGTACAGAGGCTCAACTACCATTTTTGAAAAATTCACATTATTTTCAGAGTTACAACCCATTGAAATAATTATCGCCGTTTTCTTCTTAAAATTTCTCCCCTCTGTTGTCGTAAAACATGGATAAACCCACTTCTAAGTTATATATTTCAAAAATTCTAGTTCAGCCTCTGTACAGAGGTCTGAGCTATGTACAGGCAAAATATTATTATAATAGCATTTTCCACAAAAAGAGAATATTTTGAAAATGGGTCATTCTATGTTCATTTTTTGTCAAAGTATTGTACTTAAATAATTTTTTTATTGTAATACTATTCTTAAAATATTTTTATATTCATTTTCTAATCTAAGTGACACTAAATATCATAAATATTATCCATTTATACGCTTTTGCAAAATCACGGTTCCTAACGTGTGATACCTTAAATGTAACTAACAAGTTTGTCGACATATTACAGAATTTTTTCTTTTTGCGGTGGAGAGGTACTGCATAAAATAAAGTCGAACTTAAAAAATATATGTCATTTACTTACGAAACTTATTAGAAAGTTTTTCCAAACAAAATAAATAATTCAATTCTACATAGAAATTTTTTTAAAACATTTAATTTCTAATCGTATACATGAGGAAATTTTCAAAATGCAAGTACCTATATATAATTCACTGTTACTCATCGTAATCCATAACTCGTATCTTCCTGTGATGAATTAGTTCAAAATCACTTTCATCACTTGAAGATTCAATGGGCTGAATTCATAAAGTTACATGATAAAAACAAACACGTGTTTTCCATTGAATTTAAAACAAATATTAAACTAATTGTACTTGTTGTTCTATTTGTAAAACTCAGATAAAATTTCAAATTTCACATTTGATAAAGATGTTTAAATGTTAGGAAAAAAATTTCTTTAAAAACATTTTTTAAATTAAAACAATCATATATTATGTTTATACTTTAAAAAAAAATGCATTTTGTGTACATATGTACTTCTTAAGAGAAAGTTCCTGCAAAGAGCAAAACTTGGCAACACCGGAGCTCGTGAACTGATTAGCTGGAAACACTAGATAGTTTTTATCGTGTGACTATGACGTCGCATGAGTTTTTGAATTGATCGGCTAGAATCACGTGGTTTTTACTATCTTGTAACTATGACGTCACATGAATTGGGTCCATTTTGATTGGTTTATCTTTTTGCACGATAAAGTAAATGATAATTTTTTGTGACGACGTTCGGTTGGTCAGTTGCTTGTGAACGTCGCGATAACCAGATATGCATGATTGAAACTCTTTTTGGAATTGGTATCTATTTTAAGAAAATGCTTTTCCGATCTGTTGGAAAGCTGGATCCCTGCATATTTTTATCCGCTCTCAAAGAATCTGGCTTCCTGTTCGTCTTCATAATTTATCAAATTATTGATAATGTCGCTGTCATTGACAGTTTCGTCTTCAATCAAGTGCTAGTGCTAATGCATTGAGAGAAAGCAATTGAACATGCATTGTCCAGAGACTGTTTATAACAAATGAACAGAGCATCCTGAAATGTATACGTACATTGATGAAAAGCATTAAAATGGTGTCAAAGCCATTGAAATTCATATACCGCATAAAAAAAAAGATCGCCCCCAAAAAATCGTGCGAAAATAAAATCGCATAAAAAAAAGACCACTCCAAAACAGATTCTGCTGTACTGTTGTTTTCATTTATTTTAATTCAGTATATAATCAACCTAAATTGATATTTAGATGAGCCTTATATATAAGACTAAATATTCTGCAAAGCATTAGTAAGTAATTTGTTGTAGTTTCTGCTAAGAAAGGATAAATAGGTTTTAATGTATACAAGAAGGTAGATGTAAATCAAAGTTTGTTATGGAACTAATGAAATAATTTCTAATTAAATTAGATAAATAATGAAGAGTTTGTCTCAGAATGGCACTGTGAAAAGAACATGCTGTATATTTTAAAATAAATTCCGCATATTTCTGCACATATACAGGGAAATTCGCTACCAGGCCGACAAACTTTCAGGGTGTGTAGGGCGTATCGAGACGACTTAGAATCACGTAGAAATGCAGGGTCGCAAATGCCGCAGTTACGAGCTATGGTGCAAAGAGGAAGAGAAAAAGAAGAGAAACAGCAACACATTAAAGGGCCAGAAAACTTTTTATTGAAAGTTTGTACACAACAGGTGTTCGAAACTACTACCAGAAGTCGTCTGGCAGGCCTGGCAGCAGTGATACATGGAATTCTTTATATTCTGGAAGATTCCTGGTATGTCATGCATCTTCCCGTTACCTACAGATATTTAACTACCTACCACAAATATTTAACCTACAGACTTCAACTGAAGGAACGGGCGTCTCGTACACCAAAATAAGCCAGTTAATTCGGGAAAAAAACCCAGTCTCACATAGCCTTCTGTTAACATATTTGCGAAGTTCGTGTGATGTGGAATCCGTCTGTTTGGGTAACGATCCTGGTACAACCACCGAGTGCTGTGCTCGTTACAGTCTGCATTTCCATACACTATCAGAATGTAGACCAGTTACTCTTTTGAATACCAGTTCATTCAAATACCTCGGGAAACGGACTGCAAATAACGACTACCAGCACGACCAGTGTTCACAAAACCTTCCGTTCAGCGCCATCTACCGCAAGACTGCCAGGAGGAATCTTCCAGAACGTAAGAAATCCATGCAACGTCACTCTCAGACCTTTTTAGAGGATTTTCGGTCGTAATTTCTAACACCTGTTGTACTACAACCGTTAAATAAAATGTTTTTTGTCCCATTAATGTGTTGTTGCTTCTGTTCTTATTCACTGCATCATAGCTCGCAATTACAGCATTTGCAACCCTGCTTTCCTATGTGATTCCGAGCCATTTCTGTACCTACATACCCTGCAAGTTTGTCTGCCTGGTAGCGAATCTCCCAGTATATGAAATAATCCGCCAAGTGGAGTGACGTATTGGATTTAACTAGTGAATATTTCACCTAGAATGGATGTAGTAATCTTGTATTGATATAATGGAGGGTTTTAATTGCTATTAATCCATATTTATTTTCAGTAGACGAACATAAGTAACAAGAAAACACACAACACAGGACTGTTTACAAAAGATGAAAGACAAACAAATACGTATACACTGCAAAGAAAATGTCGGCCGGTCAATTTTCCTGAAAAAGGGAGTTTATAAGCAAAGCGGAAACCGAAAGTTCAAAGGCTCATATGACTTTCGAAGAACTAGAACAAGTAATTAATAACTTTTTAATTATTGATGGCCATTCCTTCAGGACCCTTGTTTAAATATTTAACTAACTCATCCGTATAATCAGAATTTAATCGAAATCAAATTTTAGAAATTAACAACTTGCAACTTTTAAAAGTGAGATTGCGTCAGAAACTATTGAGTGGTAGTTTTCACCAATCATAGTCATCTGCCATAGCTCCGTTAGAAAAAGTCAAGCAGCATTCGCTGCCTCATACAATAGAGTTCTTCGTACCTTTCGCTTTTGTCTACTTGACTTCGCTATGTAGTTTGTGTGTTCGTATCTGCTTATTGTGAAGTCCAAATGTTAACGTTTAAATATGTGTGAATAAAGGCTTGATGTTAATTAAGATGTTACTTTGAACAATATCTCGTCCCTGCTACAACTGGGATAATGAAGTACATAAAACCACCACACTCGACAACATTAAACACACACACACACACACACACACACACACA
>BMAV01010060.1:0-14264 GCA_019973955.1 Trichonephila inaurata madagascariensis | reverse complement strand
CATCAGGAAATGTTGGACGGGCTTCCCCAAAGACCCGTCCTTCACCCCCCTCATTGGCCCCCTAATTTGGGGGCTTCAAGTAGAAAATATTTTTCCCCCCCCCTTCTAATCGTCAAGGGTGCTTTCCAACCCCGGCTCCCCTTTGTGCTTTAACCTGCCCCTCGGGTTTGGACGGGGTCAGGGTGTGCTGGGACATTCGAACACACTCCACCCCTTTCGGGCCCAAGAAGGGTGAAAACCCTGTAAAGCGCCCGTTGAAGTTATCCGGGTGGCGTTATTAAGCCCGCCCCTGTTTGGGCTGTGTGAGATGATCGGAGGCTAGTTTTGCGTCTCTCTTTTCAAATAATGTCTTCAACCGACCCGGACATCAGGAAATTTTGGGAGGGTTTCCCCCAACAGACCCCCAGCCCCCTCATTGGACCCCGATTTGCGGGGAAGTACAAGGAAAAAAGTATTTTTTCCCCCCCCCTTCTAATCGGAGGGTCCTTTCCAACACTTTAGCTCGCCTTTGATGCTTTAACCTGCCCCACTCAGGCTTCGGACGCGGTCGGGGGGGTTGGGACATTCAACACACCTCCACCCCTTTCGGGACACAGAAAGGGGTGAAACCCCTTCAAAAGCGTCCGTTGAATTAAATTCCGGGGGGGTATATTAAAAGTCCCCCTTTTCGGGCTGTGGGTGGGGGCTTTTTGCTCTCTATTTCCCAAAAAATTCTTCAATGACCAGGACATAAAAATGTTGGACGGGCTTCCCCGCAGTCCGTCCCTTCGACCCCATTGGCCCCCCGTTTTCGCGGGGAACGATACAAATAAAAAAATATCGTTTTTCCCCCCTTTAATGTCAGATGGTCGCTTTCCAACACTTTAGCTCGCACTTTGATGTTTTAAACCTGCACACTCAGGTTTGGACGCGGTCGGGATTGCGTGGGACATTCGAAACCACTCCACCCCTTTGGGGACACAAAGGGGTGTAAGCCCTGTCAAAAAACGTCCGTTAAATTTAAATCCGGGGGGGGTTTTTAAAAAGTCGTTTCCCTTTTTCGGGCTGTGTGAGATGATCGGAGGCTATTTTTGCGTCTCTATTTCCCAAAATAATGTCTTAAACCCTGACCACGGACATCGGGAAATGTTGGACGGGCTTCCGGAAACAATCCGCCCTTTAGACCCCTCATTGGCCCCCGTAATTTCGCGGGGAACGATAAAGTAGAAAAGTATCGTTTTACCCCTTTAATCGTCAGAGGGTGTTTTCCAACACTTTAGCCGCATTTTTGATGCTTTAACCTGCAAAGGCTTCGGACGCGGTCGAGGATTGCGTGGGACTCGAACACACCCCATCCCTTTCGGGCCCAAAAAAAGGGTGGCCTTAAAAACGCCCTTAAATTAAATTCCTGGCGTATATTAAAGTGCCCCCTGTTTCGGGCTGTGTGAGATGATCGGAGTAGTTTTGCGTCTCTCTATTTCCCAAAAATAATGTCTTCAACCGCCCACGGACATCGGGAAATGTTGGACGGGCTTCCGGCCAAAATCCGTCCTTAGACCCCTCGGCCCCCAAATTTCGCGGGGGAACGCAAAAAAAAAGTATCTTTTTTCCCCCCCTTCTTCGTCGATTTTTTAACACTTTAGCTCGCACTTTGATTTTTAAACCTGCACCTCAGGCGGACGCGGTGGGGTGTGCGTGGGACATTCAACACACTCCACCCCTTTACGGGACACAGAAGGGTGAAAGCCCTGTCGAGAGCGTCCGTTGAAGTTAATTGCCGGGTGGCGTATAAAAAGTCGCTCCTGTTTCGGGCTGGGAAGTCGGGGGCTGTTTTGCGTCTCTCTTTTTCCCCAAAAAATAATGTCTTCAACCTGACCACGGACACCCGGGAAATTTGGCGGGCTTCCCCAACAGACCCGTCCCGCCCCCCTCATTGGACCCCGTAATTTCGGGGGGGAACGATAAAAGAAAAGTATCGTTTTCCCCCCCCCTTCTAATCCCCAAGGGTGCTTTCCAACATTTTTGCTCCCCTTTTGATGTTTTAAACCTGCACACTCGGTTTGGACGCGGTCGAGGATTGCGTGGGACTTCGCCCCCTCCACCCCTTTACGGGACCAAAGGGGTTAAGCCCTGTCAAAAGGCGTCCGTTGAAGTTAATTTTTCCGGGTGGCGTATTTTAAAAAGTCGCTCCTTTTTCCCGGGCTGGGGGGAAAAGGCTGTTTTGCGTCTTTTATTTCCCAAAATAATGTCTTCAACCTGACCACGGACATCGGAAATGTTGTGGACGGGCTTCCGCGCAACAGATCGATCTTCAGACCCCTCATTGGGACCCCGTAATTTCGCGGGGAACGATACAAGTAGAAAAGTATCGTTTTACCCCCTTCTAATCGTCAGTGGTGTGCTGCCACTTCCGCTCGCACTTTGATGCTTGCAACACCGCACACTCAGGCCGGACGCGGTCGAGGATGTGCGTGGGACATTCGAACACACTCCCATCCTTTACGGGACACAGAAAGGGTGTAAGCCCTGTCTCAGAGGAAAACGTCCGTTGAAGTTAAACCTGGTGGCGTATCTCCAGTCTGCTCCTGTTTCGGGCTGTGAGATGATCAGGCTAATTTTGCGTCTACTCTATTTCCCAATAATGTCTTCAACCCTGACCGGACATCAGGAAATGTTGGACGGGCTTCCGCACCAACAAGATCCGTCCTTCAGACCCCTCATTGGACCCCGTAATTTCGCGGGAACTTAGTATAAGTAGAAAAAGTATCGTTTTACCCCCCCCTTCTAATCGTCAGATGGGTCGCTTTCCAACACTTTAGCTCACTTGCTTTGATGCTTTTAACCTGCACACTCAGGCTTCGGACGGTCGAGGAATGTGCGTGGGACATTTCAGACCTCCATCCCTTTGCAGGACACAGAAAGGTGTAAGCCTGTCAGAGAGCGTCCGTTGAAGTTAATAATTGCCGAGGTGGCGTATATTAAGTCGCTCCTGTTTCGGGCTGTGTGAGATGATCGGAGGCTAGTTTTGCGTCTCTCTATTTCCCAAATAATGTCTTCAACCTGACCACGGACATCAGGAAATGTTGGGGCGGAACTTCCATACCAACAGATCCGTCCTTCAGACCCCTCATTGGACCCCGTAATTTCGCGGGAACATTAAGTAAAGAAAGTATCGATTTTTTACCCCCCCCTTCTAATCGTCAGATGAATTCGCTTTCCAACACTTTAGCTCGCACTTTGGGAGTGCTTTGTACCTGCACTCGGGCTTCCGGACGCGGTCGGGGATGTGCCGTGGAACTGATCGAACCTACCTCCATCCCTTTACGGGACACAGAAGGGTGTAAAGTACAATCCGGAAGCATCCGTTGAGATTTAATTGCCGAGGTGGCGTATATTAAAGTCGCTCCTGTTTCTCGGCTGTGTGGAGATGATCGGAGGCTAGTTTGCGTCTCTCTATTTCCCAAAATAATGTCTTCCAACCTGACCACGGACATCAGGAAATGTTGGACGGGCTTCCGCGCAACAGATCCGTCCTTCAGACCATTGGACCCCATGTTTCGCGGGGGAACGATATAAGTAGAAAAGTATCGTTTTTTACCCCCCCTTCTAATCGTCAGATGGTCGCTTTCCAACACTTTAGCTCGCACTTTGATGCCCATGCCTGCACCTCTCAGGCTTCGGACGCGGTCGAGGATGTGCGTGGGACATTCGAACACACACTCCATCCCTTTGCAGGACACCGAAAGAGGTGTAGCCCTATCAGAGCGTCGATTAGAGTTGTGCAAAGGGTGCATTATATTAAGTCATGCTCTCCTGTTTTCGGGCTGTGTGGGAATGATCAATTTAGTTTTGCGTCTCTCTATTTCCCAAAATAATGTCTTCAACCTGACCCACGGACATCAGGAAATGTTGGACCGGGCTTCCACTTTAACAGATCCGTCCTTCAGACCCCTCATTGGACCCCGTAATTTCGCGGGGGAACGATACAAGTAGAAAAAGTATCGTTTTTACCCCTTAATCGTCAGATGGTCGCTTTCCAACACTTTAGCTCGCACTTTGATGCTTTAACCTGCACACTTCAGGCTTCGGACGCGGTCGAGGATGTGCGTGGACATTCAGACACACCTCATCCCTTTACGGGACAAAAGAAAGGGTGTGCCCGTCAGAGAGCGTCCGTTGAAGCACTGCCGAGGTGGCGTTATATTAAAGTCGCTCCTGTTTCGGGCTGTGTGAGATGATCGGAGGCTGTTTTGCGCCTCTTTTTCCCCCAAAAATTTTTTTTTTTTTTTTTTTTTTTTTTTTTTTTTTTTTTTTTTTTTTTTTTTTTTTTTTTTTTTTTTTTTTTTTTTTTTTTTTTTTTTTTTTTTTTTTTTTTTTTTTTTTTTTTTTTTTTTTTTTTTTTTTTTTTTTTTTTTTTTTTTTTTTTTTTTTTTTTTTTTTTTTTTTTTTTTTTTTTTTTTTTTTTTTTTTTTTTTTTGTGAGATGACGGAGGCGCTCCTCTATTTCCCTAATGTCCAACCGACCACGGACATCAGGAAATGGCTCCGCGCAAAGATCCGTCCTTCAGACCCCTATTGACCCGATTTCGGGGGAACGATACAAGTAGAAAAGTATCGTTTTTACCCTCTAATCGTCAGATGGTCGCTTTCCAAACTTTAGTGCACTTTGATGCTTACCTGCACACCAGCTTCGACGCGGTCAGGATGGTGGAAAAAAAAAAAAAAAAAAAAAAAAAAAAAAAAAAAAAAAAAAAAAAAAAAAAAAAAAAAAAAAAAAAAAAAAAAAAAAAAAAAAGGGGGGGGGGGGGGGGGGGGGGGGGGGGGGGGGGGGGGGGGGGGGGGGGGGGGGGGGGGGGGGGGGGGGGGGGGGGGGGGGGGGGGGGGGGGGGGGGGGGGGTTAACCCTGAAAGGACCCCGGAAAATTTGCCGGGTGGCGAACAAACGTCCTTGGGGCTTTATGGGGCCCTTTTTGGTTCTTTTTCCCAAAAAATGTTTAACCCCCTAACCTCAAAAATGTGGGGGCTTCCCCAACGATGTCCTTTAACCCCTCATTGGCCCCCTAATTTGGGGGGAAAAACCAAAAAATCTTTTTACCCCCAAGTGTGGCGCCCCAAACTTTGGCACTTTGAGTTTAATCCTCGGTTTTGGGGCGGGTGAGGAGGGGTGGGCACCCAAAAACCCACCCACGGGACACAAAAAGGGGTAAAACCCCCCCTCGGCCCGTTGGTTTCCGACTTAATTAAACCCCTTTTGGGGCGGGAGATATGGGGTAGTTTCCCCCTTTTTTTTTCCCAAAATTCTTTCAACCTCCCCCGGGGAATTTGGGGAAATTTGGACGGGTTCCGCCAGATGTCCTTAACCCCAAAACCCCTTTTTCCGGGGGAACAAAAAGTGGGTACCCTTTTAACTCCGATGGCGTTAAAAACCTTTTCGCCTTTGTGTTTAACCGAACCTGGGTTGCGCTCAATCAATAGCCACCACCAGGGGACACAGAAGGGGGGCCCCGCAAGACGTCCTTAGTTAAGCCGAGGGGGGCGATAAAAAATTTCCCCCTTTTCCTTTAATGTGGGAGGTTTTCCCCTTTTCCCAAAAAAATTTTAACCCCGGACCCCTTCGGAAAATTTGAGGTTCCCCGGAACAGACCTCCTTTCCCCCTTTTCCCCGACCGGGGGAACTGTAAAAAATTTCTTTTTTCCCCCCTTTCGTAATTTCGTTTTTCCCTTTAGCTCGATTTTGTTTTAAACCCAATACCCCGACCCGAGATTGCTGGGTTCGCAACATCCCCCCGGGGAAAAAAAAAGGGTGTGCCCCGGGGGGCCGTTAAGAGGGAGGTCTTTTTAAACCCCCTTTTCCTTTTAGATGTGGGGCTTTTTAGCCCCCATTTTTTAATGTCTTCAACCTGACCACGGACATCAGGAAATGTTGACGGGCTTCCGCGCAACAGATCCGTCCTTCAGACCCCTCATTGACCCCGTATTTCGCGGGGAACGATACAAGTAGAAAAGTATCGTTTTTACCCCCTTCTAATCGTCAGATGGTCGCTTTCCAACACTTTAGCTCGCACTTTGATGCTTTAACCTGCACACTCAGGCTTCGGACGCGGTCGAGGATGCGTGGGACATTCAGACACACACTCCATCCCTTTACGGGACAGCAGAAGGGGTGTAAGCCCCTGTCAGAGAGCGTCCGTTGAAGCACTGCCGAGGTGGCGTATATTCAAAGTCGCTCCTGTTTCGGGCTGTGGAGATGATCGGAGGCTAGTTTTTGCGTCTCTATTTCCCCAAAATAATGTCTTCAACCTGACCACGGACATCAGGAAATGTTGGACGGGCTTCCGCGCAACAGATCCGTCCTTCAGACCCCCTCATTGACCTCGTATTTTCGCGGGGAACGATACAAGTAGAAAAGTATCGTTTTTACCCCCTTCTAATCGTCAGATGGTCGCTTTCCAACACTTTAGCTCGCACTTTGATGCTTTAACCTGCACACTCAGGCTTCGGACGCGGTCGAGGATGTGCGTGGGACATTCAGACACACACTCCATCCCTTTACGGGACACAGAAAGGGTGTAAGCCCTGTCAGAGAGCGTCCGTTGAAGAATTGCCGAGGTGGCGTATACAAGTCGCCCTGTTTCGGCTGTGTGAGATGATCGGAGGCTAGTTTTGCGTCTCTATTTCCCAAAAATGTCTTCAACCTGACCACGGACATCAGGAAATTTTGGGAGGGGCTTCCGCGCAACAGATCCGTCCTTCAGACCCCTCATTGGACCCTCGTATCGGGGGAACGATAAAAGAGAAAGTATCGTTTTTACCCCTTCTAATCGTCAGATGGTCGCTTTCCAACATTTTTAGCTCGCACTTTTGATGCTTTTAACCTCACACTCAGGCTTCGGACGCGGTCGAGGATGTGCGTGACATTCAGACACACCCCCATCCCTTTACGGGACACAGAAGGTGTAAGCCCCGTCAGAGAGCGTCCGTTGAAGAAATTTGCCGAGGTGCGTATATTAAAGTCGCTCCTGTTTCTGGGCTGTGTGAGATGATCGGAGGCTAGTTTTGCGTCTCTCTATTTCCCAAAATAATGTCTTCAACCTGACCACGGACATCAGGAAATTTTGGGAGGGGTTTCCCGCGCAACAGATCCGTCCTTCAGACCCCTCATTGACCTCGTAATTTCGCGGGGAACGATACAAGTAGAAAAGTATCGTTTTTCCCCCCTTCTAATGGGTCAGATGGTCGCTTTCCAACACTTTAGCTCGCACTTTGATGCTTTAACCTGCACACCTAGGCTTCGACGCGGTCGAGGATGTGCGTGGGACATTCAGACACACACCCATCCCCTTTACGGGACACAGAAAGGTGTAAGCCCGTCAGAGAGCGTCCGTTGAAGCACTGCCGAGGTGGCGTATTAAAAGTCGCTCCTGTTTCGGGCTGTGTGAGATGATCGGAGGCTAGTTTTGCGTCTCTATTTCCCAAAATAATGTCTTCAACCTGACCACGGACATCAGGAAATGTTGGGACGGGCTTCCGCGCAACAGATCCGTCCTTCAGACCCCTCATTGGACCCCGTAATTTCGCGGGGAACGATACAGTAGAAAGATCTTTTTACCCCTTCTAATCGTCAGATGGTCGCTTTCCAACACTTTAGCTCGCACTTTGATGCTTTAACCTGCACACTCAGGCTTCGGACGCGGTCGAGGATGTGCGTGGGACATTCAGACACACACTCCATCCCTTTACGGGACACAGAAAGGGTGTAAGCCCTGTCAGAGAGCGTCCGTTGAAGTTAATTGCCGAGGTGGCGTATATTAAAGTCGCTCCTGTTTCGGGCTGTGTGGAGATGATCGAGGCTAGTTTTGCGTCTCTCTATTTCCCAAAATAATGTCTTCAACCTGACCACGGACATCAGGAAATGTTGGACGGGCTTCCGCGCAACAGATCCGTCCTTCAGACCCCTCATTGGACCCCGTAATTTCGCGGGGGAACGATACAAGTAGAAAAGTATCGTTTTACCCCCTTCTAATCCGTCGATGGTCGCTTTCCAACACTTTAGCTCGCACTTTGATGCTTTAACCTGCACACTCAGGCTTCGGACGCGGTCGAGGATGTGCGTGGGACATTCAGACACACACTCCATCCCTTTACGGGACACAGAAAGGGTGTAAGCCCTGTCAGAGAGCGTCCGTTGAAGTTAATTGCCGAGGTGGCGTATATTAAAGTCGCTCCTGTTTCGGGCTGTGTGAGATGATCGGAGGCTAGTTTTGCGTCTCTCTATTTCCCAAAATAATGTCTTCAACCTGACCACGGACATCAGGAAATGTTGGACGGGCTTCCGCGCAACAGATCCGTCCTTCAGACCCCTCATTGGACCCCGTAATTTCGCGGGGGAACGATACAAGTAGAAAAGTATCGTTTTTACCCCCCTTCTAATCGTCAGATGGTCGCTTTCCAACACTTTAGCTCGCACTTTGATGCTTTAACCTGCACCCCTCAGGCTTCGACGGGGTCGAGGATGTGCGTGGGACATTCAGACACACACTCATCCCTTTACGGGACACAGAAAGGTGTGTAAGCCCGTCAGAGAGCGTCCGTTGAAGCTAATTGCCGAGGTGGCGTATATTAAAAGTCGCTCCTGTTTCGGGCTGTGTGAGATGATCGGAGGCTAGTTTTGCGTCTCTCTATTTCCCAAAATAATGTCTTCAACCTGACCACGGACATCAGGAAATGTTGGACGGGCTTCCGCGCAACAGATCCGTCCTTCAGACCCCTCATTGGACCCCGTAATTTCGCGGGGGAACGATACAAGTAGAAAAGTATCGTTTTTTACCCCTTCTAATCGTCAGATGGTCGCTTTCCAACACTTTAGCTCGCACTTTGATGCTTTAACCTGCACACTCAGGCTTCGGACGCGGTCGAGGATGTGCGTGGGACATTCAGACACACACTCCATCCCTTTACGGGACACAGAAAGGGTGTAAGCCCTGTCAGAGAGCGTCCGTTGAAGTTAATTGCCGAGGTGGCGTATATTAAAGTCGCTCCTGTTTCGGGCTGTGTGAGATGATCGGAGGCTAGTTTTGCGTCTCTCTATTTCCCAAAATAATGTCTTCAACCTGACCACGGACATCAGGAAATTTTGGGACGGGCTTCCGCGCAACAGATCCGTCCTTCAGACCCCTCTTTGGGACCCCGTATTTCGCGGGGAACGATACAAGTAGAAAAGTATCGTTTTTACCCCTTCTAATCGTCAGATGGTCGCTTTCCAACACTTTAGCTCGCACTTTGATGCTTTAACCTGCACACTCAGGCTTCGGACGCGGTCGAGGATGTGCGTGGGACATTCAGACACACACCCATCCCTTTAGGGGACACAGAAGGGTGTAAGCCCGTCGAGAGCGTCCGTTGAAGCACATGCCGAGGTGGCGTATAAAAGTCGCTCCTGTTTCGGGCTGTGTGAGATGATCGGAGGCTAGTTTTGCGTCTCTATTTCCCAAAATAATGTCTTCAACCTGACCACGGACATCAGGAAATGTTGGACGGGCTTCCGCGCAACAGATCCGTCCTTCAGACCCCTCATTGGACCCCCGTATTTCGCGGGGAACGATACAAGTAGAAAAGTATCGTTTTACCCCCTTCTAATCGTCAGATGGTCGCTTTCCAACACTTTAGCTCGCACTTTGATGCTTTAACCTGCACACTCAGGCTTCGACGCGGTCGAGGATGCGTGGACATTCAGACACACACTCCATCCCTTTACGGACACAAAAGGGTGTAAGCCCCGTCAAGAGCGTCCGTTGAAGCAATTGCCGAGGTGGCGTATATTAAAGTCGCTCCTGTTTCGGGCTGTGTGAGATGATCGGAGGCTGTTTGCGTCCTCTATTTCCCCAAAATAATGTCTTCAACCTGACCACGGACATCAGAATGTTGGACGGGCTTCCGCGCAACAGATCCGTCCTTCAGACCCCTCATTGACCGTATTTCGGGGAACATACAGTAGAAAAGTATCGTTTTTACCCCTTCTAATCGTCAGATGGTCGCTTTCCAACACTTTAGCTCGCACTTTGATGCTTTAACCGCACACTCAGGCTTCGACGCGGTCGAGGATGTGCGTGGGACATCGACACACACCCTCCTTACGGGACACAGAAAGGGTGTAAGCCCTGTCAGAGAGCGTCCGTTGAAGCACTGCCGAGGTGGCGTATATAAAGTCGCCCTGTCGGGCTGTGTGAGATGATCGGAGGTTTTTGCGTCTCTATTTCCCCAAATATTCTTCAACCGACCACGGACATCAGGAATGTTGACGGCTTCCGCGCAACAGATCCGTCCTTCAGACCCCTCATTGGCCCTCGTATTTCGCGGGGAACGATACAAGTAGAAAAGTATCGTTTTTACCCCTTCTAATCGTCAGATGGTCGCTTCCAAACACTTTAGCTCGCACTTTGATGCTTTAACCTGCACACTCAGGCTTCGGACGCGGTCGAGGATGTGCGTGGGACATTCAGACACACACTCCATCCCTTTACGGGACACAGAAAGGGTGTAAGCCCTGTCAGAGAGCGTCCGTTGAAGTTAATTGCCGAGGTGGCGTATATTAAAGTCGCTCCTGTTTCGGGCTGTGTGAGATGATCGGAGGCTAGTTTTGCGTCTCTCTATTTCCCAAAATAATGTCTTCAACCTGACCACGGACATCAGGAAATGTGGACGGCTTCCGCGCAACAGATCCGTCCTTCAGACCCCTCATTGGACCCCGTATTCGCGGGGAACGATACAAGTAGAAAAGTATCGTTTTACCCCCTTCTAATCGTCAGATGGTCGCTTTCCAACACTTTAGCTCGCACTTTGATGCTTTAACCCCGCACACCAGGCTTCGGACGCGGTCGAGGATGTGCGTGGGACATCAGACACACACTCCATCCCTTACGGGACACAAAAAGGGTAAGCCCTGCCAGAGAGCGTCCGTTGAAGCACTGCCGAGGTGGCGTATATATAAAGTCGCCCTGTTTCTGGGCTGTGAGAGATCTGGAGGCTAGTTTGCGTCCTCTATTTCCCAAAATAATGCTCAACCTGACCACGGACATCAGGAAATGTTGACGGGCTTCCGCGCAACAGATCCGTCCTTCAGACCCTCTCATTGGACCCCGTATTTCGCGGGGAACGATACAAGTAGAAAGTATCGTTTTTACCCCCCTTCTAATCGTCAGATGGTCGCTTTCCAACACTTTAGCTCGTACCCTTTGATGCTTTAACCTGCACACTCAGGCTTCGGACGCGGTCGAGGATGTGCGTGGGACATTCAGACACACACTCCATCCCTTTACGGGACACAGAAGGGTGTAAGCCCGTCAGAGAGCGTCCGTTGAAGCTAACTGCCGAGGTGGCGTATATTAAAGCGCTCCTGTTTCGGGCCTGTGTGAGATGATCGGAGGCTAGTTTTGCGTCTCTATTTCCCAAAATAATGTCTTCAACCTGACCACGGACATCAGGAAATGCTGGACGGCTTCCGCGCAACAGATCCGTCCTTCAGACCCTCATTGGACCCTCGTATCTTCGCGGGGAACGATACAAGTAGAAAAGTATCGTTTTTACCCCTTCTAATCGTCAGATGGTCGCTTTCCAACACTTTAGCTCGCACTTTGATGCTTTAACCTGCACACTCAGGCTTCGACGCGGTCGAGGATGTGCGGGGGACATTCAGACACACACCCATCCCTTTACGGGACACAGAAAGGGTGTAAGCCCGTCAGAGAGCGTCCGTTGAAGCAACTGCCGAGGTGGCGTATATTAAAGTCGCTCCTGTTTCGGGCGTGAGATGATCGGAGGCTAGTTTTGCGCCTCTATTTCCCAAAATAATGTCTTAAACCCCTGACCACGGACATCAGGAAATGTTGGACGGGCTTCCGCGCAACAGATCCGTCCTTCAGACCCCTCATTGACCCTTCGTACTTCGCGGGGAACGATACAAGTAGAAAAGTATCGTTTTTACCCCCTTCTAATCGTCAGATGGTCGCTTTCCAAACACTTTAGCTCGCACTTTGATGCTTTAACCTGCACACTCAGGCTTCGGACGCGGTCGAGGATGTGCGGGGACATTCAGACACACACTCCATCCCTTTACGGGACACAGAAAGGGTGTAAGCCCTGTCAGAGAGCGTCCGTTGAAGTTAATTGCCGAGGTGGCGTATATTAAAGTCGCTCCTGTTTCGGGCTGTGTGAGATGATCGGAGGCTAGTTTTGCGTCTCTCTATTTCCCAAAATAATGTCTTCAACCTGACCACGGACATCAGGAAATGTTGGACGGGCTTCCGCGCAACAGATCCGTCCTTCAGACCCCCTTTTGGGACCCCGTAATTTCGCGGGGGAACGATACAAGTAGAAAAGTATCGTTTTACCCCCTTCTAATCGTCAGATGGTCGCTTTCCAACACTTTAGCTCGCACTTGATGCTTTAACCTGCACACTCAGGCTTCGACGCGTCGAGGATGTCGTGGGACATTCAGACACACACTCCATCCCTTTAGGGGACACAGAAAGGGTGTAAGCCCCGTCAGAGAGCGTCCGTTGAAGCACTGCCGAGGTGGCGTATATTAAAGTCGCTCCTGTTTCGGGCTGTGTGAGATGATCGGAGGCTAGTTTTGCGTCTCTATTTCCCAAAAATAATGTCTTCAACCTGACCACGGACATCAGGAAATTTTGGGACGGGCTTCCGCGCAACAGATCCGTCCTTCAGACCCCCATTGGACCCTCGTACTTCGCGGGGAACGATACAAGTAGAAAGTATCGTTTTTACCCCCTTCTAACCCGTCAGATGGTCGCTTTCCAACACTTTAGCTCGCACTTTGATGCTTTAACCTGCACACTCAGGCTTCGGACCGGTCGAGGATGTGCGGGACATTCAGACACACACTCCATCCCTTTACGGGACACAGAAAGGTGTAAGCCCGTCAGAGAGCGTCCGTTGAAGTAATTGCCGAGGTGGCGTATATTAAAGTCGCTCCTGTTTCGGGCTGTGTGAGATGATCGGAGGCTAGTTTTGCGTCTCTCTATTTCCCAAAATAATGTCTTCAACCTGACCACGGACATCAGGAATTTTGGGACGGCTTCCGCGCAACAGATCCGTCCTTCAGCCCCCTCTTTGGGACCCCTATTTGCGGGGAACGATACAAGTAGAAAAGATCGTTTTTACCCCCCTCTAATCGTCAGATGGTCGCTTTCCAACACTTTAGCCGCACTTTGATGCTTTAACCGCACACTCAGGCTTCGGACGCGGTCGAGGATGTGCGTGGACATTCAGACACACACTCCATCCCTTTACGGGACACAGAAAGGGTGTAAGCCCTGTCAGAGAGCGTCCGTTGAAGTTAATTGCCGAGGTGGCGTATATTAAAGTCGCTCCTGTTTCGGGCTGTGTGAGATGATCGGAGGCTAGTTTTGCGTCTCTCTATTTCCCAAAATAATGTCTTCAACCTGACCACGGACATCAGGAAATGTTGGACGGCTTCCGCGCAACAGATCCGTCCTTCAGACCCCTCATTGACCCCGTAATTTCGCGGGGAACGATACAAGTAGAAAAGTATCGTTTTCCCCCCCTTCTAATCGTCAGATGGTCGCTTTCCAACACTTTAGCTCGCACTTTGATGCTTTAACCTGCACACTCAGGCTTCGGACGCGGTCGAGGATGTGCGTGGGACATTCAGACACACACTCCATCCCTTTACGGACACAGAAAGGGTGTGCCCTGTCAGAGAGGCCTTGAAGAATGGAGGGGGCAAAAAGTCGCCCTGTTTCGGGCTGTGTGAGATGACGGAGGCTAGTTTTTGTCTCTTTTTCCCCAAAAAAATTTTTCAACCTGCCCACAATCAGGAAATGTTACGGTTTCCGCGCAAAAATCCGTCCTTCAGCCCCCCTCATTGCCCCCGTATGGGGGAACGATACAAGTAGAAAAGTTCGTTTTTCCCCCCTTCTAATCGTCAGATGGTGCTTTCCCCTTTAGCTCGCACTTTGATGCTTTAACCTGCACACTTGGTTCGACGGGCGAGGAGGGCGTGGACATTCAGACACAACCCCCCCTTTAGGGGACACAAAAAGGGGTGTAAGCCCTGTCAGGGGCGTCCGTTGAAGTTAATTGCCGAGGGGCGTATATTAAAGTCGCTCCTGTTTCGGGCGGGGGAGATGATGGGAGGCTGTTTTGCGTCTCTTTTTTTCCCCAAAAAAATAATGTCTTCAACCTGACCACGGACATCAGGAAATGGGAGGGGTTTCCGCGAAACAGATCCGTCCTTCAGACCCCCTCA
>BMAV01010059.1:13506-48868 GCA_019973955.1 Trichonephila inaurata madagascariensis | reverse complement strand
TATTTTGTGCTCTCGAAACATTTTTAACTCCCCTGAGACCCCTTAAGCACGAAGATGTAAAATGCAAAAAAATCCGCAAATACTGCTTTGATTAACACAAAATTTGGTAGTTAAGTAGCATATATATTTATACATAAAACAAAATCAATAATTATATACAGAAATGAAAACAATATTAAATTTTTGTAAGTTATCAGATAATGTCATACTGGAGACTTAAACAAAATTATGTATAAATTGAAAATAAACAGCATAAAATGAAAAAAAAGGACATTAATAGGGTATGTGATCCCCTCTCATCTGTATGCAAAGTTTACAGCTTCTGACCATACTTACAATTAGGTGGTCAACCACCGCAAAATTAAGCAATCGTCATTCTTTTTGTATAGCAGTTTCCAGCTCAATAAGAGTGACTGGAGGTGGGAAACGTGAATATAGAGTACGGCCGAGAGCATCCCAAAGATTTTCATTGGGATGAAGGTTGGGCGAATATGCTGTCCATAACATACGCTCAATCCCTTCACTCTCCAGGTAGTCATTGACGATGTCAGCTCTATGGGGACGTGCGTTATCGTCCATTAAAACAAAAGTAGGGCCAACTGCTACAGCGTACAATCTCACAATGGGTTCTACTACCAATGGGTTCTATGGGTACCGGACAACCATCACAGAAACCCGTTTAAAGATGTGCAGGCCAGTGCGGTATCCTAATGAAATCCCTGCGTACACCATAATGCTTCTGCCTCGGAATGCGTGATTTTCGGTGATGTTTTGGGGCTGATCGCGTGTTCCTTGTTTACGCCATATCCTTATACGCTTGTCATCTGGCTCCAGAGCAAATCTTGACTCATCAGTAAACATGACATTGCCCCAGTCAGACACAGTCTAATTGCCATGTTCCCGGCACCACTTTAATCATGCTCCTCTTGATTAGACGGATAGAGGAACACAAACTCCAGGTACCCGGGCATACCGTCCATTCATATGTAATCTTCGGCGTACAGTAGCTGCAGATATAGGCTTACCAATGGACGGTGTAACCATAGATGTCACACGTGTGGAGGTTACTCTGCGATTCCTCTTGGCTACAATAGCAATATATCGAACTTCCGCGGGGCCTGTAACCCTTGGGCGACCCCCTAAGGGGCTTCGGACAACAGTCTGTGTGTTTTGGAATTGTTTCCATAAACGTGAAATTACAAAATGAGGAATTCCGAAGAAATGACCAACTGCTGTGATCAACTGTCCTGCTTCAATGCACCCCACAGCACGACAGCGCTCAGAATCTTCCATTCGTTTCCTGGAAGTCATAGAAACACGTATGTCTTGAAAAAAAACTGAACGAAAGTTTTAAACAGCTTCTATCAGCACTTATAATCAATTTCTGTAACCCTTCAATAAGCTGGTTTCTTATAAGACTGCCCTTTTTGCATATTTCTTGACATGAAAGCACAATTGGCTGTTACCTAACATATTTGTATACTTCCATTTACCTCTGCAGCGAATTGCATCCTCTTCAATTCTGATTGGCTTCCGGAAACTAGCATTTTCCTCTCCGTGCTTAACTTTTGGAAGTGAGTATATATATATATACATATATATTTAAAATAATTCTATGTAATTTTTTTCCACATTTTGAATGCCCTATAAAAAAAAGTGAAATCATGGAATTTGTAAAATAGTAGGGAAAAGAAATCACCTTCTGTAAAAGGATTGTCTACAGTTCGTCAATCAATCGATGGTATTAATAAATATCGCTTATGTGATACATTGTAAAGTAATATGTTTATATACTTAACAATAGTTTAAGTCACCCATCCGGTAGAGTGGTTAGAGACGCTGAATGCTGTGCCGTTGGGCCTGGGTTCGAATCCCGTAGAAGACATGGATGGTTGTTTATGTATAGTGCCCGAGTGGCATGGGGGTACTCTAAATAGCCTTCGAGTCGCAAGTTCTCTCGTGAGGTTGGCGGAAGGGGAAGAGGGGTGGGAAGCCTCTGACCACCCCCAGAGTGTTCTCCCTCAAAATTGGGGTGGAACTAAGATAAGTTGTTTTGTTACCTGTATGGGGCTCAAATCTACGGCTAACGACAGGCGTCACTTAGCCCTTTACCATAATGAATTTCGTTGGTTTTGATCGAGCCTTTGCCTATCAGGAGGCATTAGTAACAACACAAAAATTTAGTTCAGTGTCTCTTAAATTTTCAATATTTGCGACCCAATATATTCAATCATAATTTTCATCGCCCCCCCCTCTATACAATTGTGAGGGGGCTTTCATTGCTTTTTCTTTTAACAGTCCTCTTGGGTTTCTTTGGGGCCTAAATGGCAATTATTTTCAACTAACTCAAGAAGAAGAACGTGTGTATGCAAATTGTTAATCTTGTATATAGTAGAAGTTAGCAAACACGTGGTGGCTATGCGAGGTCTATGTCTATGCTTAGAAGTGATTGAGTAAAAGTTAGAGGATATACCAAGTTCAAGATTTAACCTACCGGTACCTGTATAATCATGTTAAAGGTGGATCCGAGACCACAAGGATTAGAGACAGATTGAAGCCACATCAGTTATAACAAACAAGGTAGCTGTCTACTTAGGATATAGCGGTAAGCACCTTTGATTAAACTATAAGGAAAGTGCGTGTATTAGTGAGATTAGAATTAAGCTGTAAAGTTAGATACAGTGGTCAATTACACACTTATTTGGTAATACGAGTTGTGACTTCTCATTCCAGATCTGCTTACTTTGATTATTATTATTGTTGTGTATTGTAATTAAGATCTTAATAAACAGATATTAAGATGAACGATTTCCTTGATTCTCCGTAATTCCCTACAGAAAAATGTCGTGAAGATAATGGAGAACAGGGGCACCCACGGGAGGGTGCCTCACACAATAATAATGTTTTCTATTTAATATTTCTATACTTTGACTCTAAATCTACAATACGACTTTAACGTCTTAAGTGCCACCGGCGTATATAAATGTCTCTCTCTCCCAAAGCTTTAATCGCCCTAGACGTATATATGCATCTTTTCGAAGTACGATCCATGTGGAATGCTATCCATAAACTTTTCTCCTTTTAATGCAATAAAAGGACCTTGATAATGTTTGCAAAGGATTTACTTTGTTCAGAGGATTTGCTTATTTATATTTATTCCTTTTCTCCTCCCTCCTCCCCTAAAAAAACACATTACCTACGCTTGCTTACGAAGAAAACGGTGACATTGGAGAGTGAATCGCGTAACTTTTAATCGGCAGTTTGGTCATTAATTATAAACCGTACAAAGTATCAAGATAAGTGTTACTTTTTGTATATAATTTTATACATGAACAAGTCCTTGGGGTCATTGGTAATTATGAATGTTGTTCGTAACTTAATATTGTTAAATAAATCACATATAAAATACATGGCATGTGTAGTACTGATTCATTTATAAGTGTATTATATCAGTGTAAATGTGTATTTTATATCTTATTATGTCAGAATGTATTTTGTTTGTTTACTTTCAGTAACTTAATAATTCGTATAAATAATCTTTTTTTTTCGACTTTTCAATAGGCTCTTGCCTTCCTCGTAGACTTATCACGTCCCCTAAGAAGGGCCCCACAGTTTGATAAACGCTAATTTATTTATAACAGTAGTGGATGGTTATTAATGTTTTTGGAGAGCCATACAATTGAAATATTCTCTTTTGAATTATATTATTAAACTCCACGTATACTTAATATTAATAATTTATGCTAAGTCAATGTGATCCAAGCCGCTCCTGCCCACATCTTGGCTTGTATTGGTTGCCATAAGAGCCAGCTGCTTTAAGGCCTTAAGTCCTGCTACAGTTCTTCAATAATTTAAAACACACGAGTTCATGGGCTTGATCTACATGTTTCTGTCGATCAAGTGTGATAAAACAACAACAACAGCATTTGTGCTAAGTTACGACGTTAACAAACGACGTGAAAATTATTTTTGTTGCTCGTATTAAACCTAAAGACGAGCTGTGAAATATTTTAGTTAAAAAAAATATGTTTTAGTTCTTAATTCGACTTGTATATGTCTCACTCTAAAAAAAAATCTGGAACTTCACCAACTACACGAATTAAGAACAGATCTCATAGTGTGAGTTAAAAAACGCTGTGTCCTTAACATTGTTTTCTATTGTGTCTTTTCTTTTCGTTGAAGTATGTAAGACTATTCTTAAATTCGTCTTCTTTTTTTTGCAATGTTTAAGTATATAATAATAGTAACTTGTAGGCATTTTAGGTAATATTAGATTTGTTTGATAAATTTCTTGATCTGTTTTCTACATTTTTTTTTGTGCTGCAGTTTAATTTTCAGAAAATTAATTTTTTTTTAAAAAAAATCGTTTTTTTTTATAAACTTTTTGGGTTTTTTTTTTTTTTTTTTTTGCCTTTTCTACCTTTGTCAGTAGTGAACACTACCATGTGTTGCTGGGCAAAAGCAAAAAGATAACTTACTGATCCCCTGCTGAGCAATAGGAAAGTTTGTAGGTCAAACAGTCACTATTAACTAAAAATTCTTCCTGTTCTGGGAAAAAATTTCTTAAATTCGTGTGGGATCAATTTCTCGCTAACTTCAGTTAAAAAAATTTTCAGATGTTTCTAAAAATTTATGTAGGTCATATTTTTTTCTTACAAGTTTCACACAATTTTTTTAGTATCGTAATAATAGAAAATTTTGAATTCTTCAATAAATAAAATTTGTTATTACGCCATTCTACGAAAGACATGTACTGTTTCCTTTATTTACCAAATAAGGTCACCGTATTTTAATATTACTATTCATTATGTAACACAGTCGATACTTTTTAAAGGTGTATACTATTTACAGTCTTTTTAAAAACGCATATAATTATTTACTCTTATACGCGCAATTATGTTTTTAGCATCACAATGTCTAATTAAAAAAAATGTAACATTTGAGTCACGAAGAAAATATTTCATTTATCACAATTCATTCTAATGTATGAAATATGTAAATGTATAAATTAGTAGATGAATGATGAATTCTCAAAAAATTCAGTTTATGGAAACAGTGTTAGCTATTTAATTATATTATTTATATTTTAATTTTTAAGTACTTTTCGAATGAATTGAGAAGTGTTTATGCAATTTACTGGCGTCTTCCGTAGATATTCTGTTTTCATATAGATTTAAAGCAAGATGCATTAGAATTCTAAGAAAAATATTTGTGAAACAATTTTATATATTTAATAATGAACAGAGAAAGATGGAGTTTCAGTAATTTGAAATAATGCTCATTCAGGATTTTATATACATAAGGATTTTATATTTTTACTAAAATGAAAAAATAAACTGCTTTTTTACAAAAATAAAACAAAATAAAATAAAATAAAATCATAAAGGATTTTAAATCATAAATTAACCCTTAATCTTAGGAGAGATTTTCGTGCCAAGCTTCTTTTTTTAATACTGTTCATTAAGGTAGAGTTCCTTTCCATAATTGATTTCACATAATTTCAAAGTGTGTGATGTCAATCAAATAACCAATCCTTACGGTAGAATTATCGACCAGTTTTCCTGTAGAGATTAAAACATTCGAAACATCGAAAAGTGAAACTTCGATTTGAAAAATTATACTATTCATTTCTATTATTTGTTACAAGTTGCCTTGAGAAGTTCTTCGCTCTTAATGTTAATGAATTTGCAAATTTATCTCAATAAAGCTACATGGAAGAAAAAAAAACTTAATGGAACCAGATGATTTTTATACTGGAAACAATTTTTCTATAATTAAAAAAAATTAAAATTCGATGACATAGATTTATTAAACAGATTTTTAAAGAAGAATGAGCATACATTTTTAAATAAATTATTCTTACAATAAAATATAAATCCTTACTTTTTGATTAGAATTTTTTTATCTAATATTTACAAAAATTTTAAGGGGCTGCGGTAGCCCAGTGGTTAAGGTATCAGACCATGGCAGGCATGTCATGAGTTCGAGCCCGGTAACACTAAAGACCCGCCGTGTTGGGCAGCGATGCACGTTAAATCTGTCGAGAGCTGAAACGTCCTCCCATTGGTGTGGTGTGGTAGTTAGGAGAGGGGGTGCCAGCTCAGGTGTCGTCCACGTAACTTGACCATGGTTCAAAATTACGTGGTCCGTCGCCAAAAGCCCTCGTGTAGCTGAACAGTGCGACGTTAATATTCACTCACTCACTCATTACAAAAATTTTACTTTGGAGAAAAAAGAAACATGTTGTTGTTATGCCCCCAGCATGTCTTATTTTAATATGAATTTTAATATTTTTTTAAAAAAGATTCACACAGCAAACTTTAATTCTTAAGATACAATCATTATGTCTATTTATATATTCAAAATTCTTATTTATTTATTATTTATTATGGACATTTCTCCATTACTGAATTGAAATGCTTACTTTGTTTTCCCTTTCCCAGTTCGTTTCCGACTGAAACTAATCTTCAGTGGTCAGAAATAGAAGCTAGATTGCGTGAAAGAAAATAATTACCCTCTTCCATTCACATTTCTTTCAACAATTACCTGTGTGTGCTGTGATCTGTTGTCAATAAGTAGAGAGAGAGGAAAAAGGCAGCTAATTGAGGATAAAAATAAAAATCTTCACAGGCATAACAATGAAGTCTTCTGGAAAGAAAATAACAGCTTTGAGGTTGTAAATATTACTTTAAGGGAAAATTTATGCCTACGTTTCCGTGAGAGTTGCAGTTAACTACTCATCGTATTGTAAATATTCAGAATTAAATAGTATTATTTATTTAATTGAAATTATATGATTTTTTTACTAAACACTTGGGAAGTTAAATACAACTGAAATTAAACAAAGCAAAAATAGAGCTATACAGCAAATATATTCCCATTGTTAAAATTATCGAGTTTATGTAAACAGTTAAAAAGATAGATATTTAAAAAAGTCGATTTTCATACCAGGTATTTGATATTGTTAACCATTGCGAGTTGTATTGCATATTATCAGTTACGCAATTTGAAATACTAGATAATTATTAGTTCAATACCCAATTCAAATAATGAAAGTTCCTAATGAAGACACATTGATTTTCGTTGCACTTTCGTAATATTCACGTTCCTATTAAATATCACTGGTACATGTCATGAGAGAATTTATCCACGTGAACTGATTGTAGTTCAATATACTGTACAAAGTCCATTGCTAATAGTCCTTTGTGTCGTCTTAGGACATCAATCATACAAGTTGGATGTGCCTATTATTCGATTATTTGTAAAATTATCAACTGATTATTCATTGGTACTGTACCAGTATGTAACGTTCTCATTAACTTCGTTAACTTGTTCCTCAAATCAATTATGACCACGGTTATTAAGTACCGATAGTCGCGAACAAGGGACCTTGGCAAAATTTCTGTGAAGTCATGAGTTCGAATTTGGATGCCACTAAAGACTATCTGTGTAGAGGACATGATTGACATTAATTTAGTTGAGTCTAAAAACTGTGGAATGGTACGAACGTTTGAAGAATGGGGTGACATCGCATGCGTCATTTACCTGCAGTTCTCGATTAGAGGTCCGTTCAATAATCGCCCTCGCTTAGATTTGATATGCGGCGTTTAAGGCTGTTTTCGCTTACTGTTAAAGGCTAGGACAGAAAGACATAAGTAGTAATGTTTGAGTTTATATAAATATCTTTTCACTAACTTATAGAGATCAGCATATTTTATCACACTCCTCACTAAAATTTGTGAGTTCTGGTATAAAATGCGTTTCCCGTTTTTCTCCTTTACTGTAATGTTAATGTACTGTACTGTAATGTAATGTAATGTACTACGTTTGGAACAGTGAAAAGCACATACAAAAGCTCATAAATGGATAATTTTCGTGATATTTATGTCACTTAGATTAGAATACACGTATAAAATTGTTTTAAGGACATTTTGACAGACAAAATTATTTAAATACAATATTTTGGCAAAAAATTAACTTGGAATAACTTTTTTTCAAAATGTTCTCCTGTTGTCAAAAATGCTTCTATTAAAATAATATTTTGCCTGTATATAGATCAGACCTCTGTAAAGAGGCTCAACTATGAGTTTTGAAAAATTCACATTATTTTTAGAGTTACAACCCATTGAAATAATTATCGGCATTTTTTTCTTAAAATTTCTCCCCTCTGTTGTCGTAAAATATGAATAAACCCACTTCTAAGTTATATATTTCAAAAATTCTAGTTGAGCCTCTGTACAGAGGTCTGAGCTATATACAGGCAAAATATTATTATAACAAGCATTTTTCACAAAAGGAGAAGATTTTGAAAGTGGGTCATTCTATGTACATTTTTTGTCAAAATATTGTACTAAAATAATTATTTTTATTATAATACTATTCTTAAAACAATTTTATATACATTTTTTAAGTGACATAAATATTATCCATTTATACGCTTTTGCAAAATCACGGTTCCGAACGTTGTCGGATACCTTAATCAGCTATTTATTTACGTGTTAAGATGAAGAAATAATTATATGTGCATTATTTTGTTATTTTATAACTTTTCTATTATAAACAGATGCAAAAATTACAATATTGCAAATTTTCATGAAAATTGAGAAGACTTTCTATCTCTGAAAATGTATTCCGAATTTAATTTAGATTGTCATACATTTAGAAAAGACAGTCTTCAGAGATCAAATCAATTTAGAGATGGTGGGAATGCATAGGTAGATTTTGTCGAGACTCAAAATCCTTATATTGGTGGGATATGGAAGTTTGGAAAAGGGCTGCTAGCTCTGTTCATATATTCGTCACTTTCACGTAAGTTTGAAAGTTATATGATTCGTCTCCATTAACCTCTGCGTTGCTTGGAAATTTGATTTTAGTAAAGAATCAAACCATTACTCAAACATTAGAGACTTTATTAATAGCCGAGTAACTTTCCATTTAAGCATGTGACGTATCTATACTCGTTTTTTCAATTAATGCTTTTGGGATATCTTTGGGCTATCAATTCGCGTTATTCACAACCAACCCTTTGGAAGAAGAGAATCGTGATATTTAAATTAACTTACTATATATAGTTGAGGTTTTCTAGATTGAGGAGAATAGGAGAGAAGATATGCTCGAGTCAAATGAGATTGCTTCTGAAGGTATAATATTAGAATTAAGGTGATGGTGGACCTTCACAATGTCAAATTTAGGTCAAAATTGTGATAGTGATTTTGTATACTAATAATATATATATATTCCGTATATTTCATAGAATAATTCTGTCAAAGAGTTTTGTCATTTTTATTAATAATTACTGAATTATTTTTTTTTGTTTTACTGAAATAAATGTTTAAAATGCACTTTTCTTAGTTCGTAAATTTTTCCTTTTTTTTTTTTTTGTTACGTAAAATGCTTCTTTCGTTTCAAATTAAGTTATATCTCTTTTGAATTTTCTCAACTTATGAAATGAGATATAATTCACAAATTTGTTTATCAGTTTTCTAAATTTTTAAACGGATCTTATTTTGTGTTGTGAATACCTTGAATGGGTGATAATTTGTGAAATATTTCATATAGTATAGAAAATTTATCTTTTTTTTTATCAAATTTTATTCTGAATTTAAAATCCACGCACAGATATATTTTGTTGTAGTTCATCTATACATAAAACAAAAACTATGTACATATTCTTACAAACTAATGCGCAAGGAGCACTTTTAAAAATAGTTTAAAAAATTAAATTTTTTTAAAAAAAATCAGTTTATAATAGTTTTTTTTTAAAAAAATATCTATTTAAATTCTGAAATATAATAATCATTTACTATACTGATTCCACTTTTAGCTAAATAAGTTAACAATTTCAGAAATTAGTCTTAATGGTCCAACGTCCCCTTAATGTGATGAGAGACTTACTAGGTGGAAACTTTTTGTGACGATTGTTCACTAAGGTTATATTTATATTAGATTAAATCGGATGATAGCTTAGATCTTTTATTAAGGTAAGAATCAAGTTTGATATTCTCCTAATCGTTCGCATTTTACCGTCTTTGTTCCACTTTCGCGGTTAACATTGAGACAATCTCTTACTATTAGTAGTTGAAATTGTGTCTGTTCTTTGTGTGTGGTAAATTAATAGATAAATCGGATCATATCGAGTCTTTCTTCCCTACCTCCCACACATATAAGTGCTCGAGAGAGAGGTGAAAGCCTTTCACAAACATTCAAATATCTCTATTTTTAACAGCCTCTCATTTCTATGCAATATTTGTATAAGTATGACCTTTCTTAGCAATTTACAAAATCTCGATTCAACTGGTATTGAAGCTGCATTGAAAAAAAATTACTACTTCCTCTATCCTTAACTCATTTTATTACGTACTACGTCTTACAAAGATTTATCTTTTCTTCACCCATCTTTTTCTTTGTCCATACGTGCGGAATGATATTTCAAAATCAAAACTTAGGAGAACGTGCTTTCAAAAGTATTTTGCATAGTAGCAGGGGGTGCGTTATTAGATATTGATTCACATGCACCATGTCTAGAATCCAAAATGCAATTCAGTATGCTCTGCTTTTGTACTGAAAAAGAAGTCTGAGAAAAGGAAGAACAAAATATCGGCTATGGCGTTCTCTCTTGATTGCACCGTCGGACTTCTTGCAATGGCTTGCTTTCATATTTAGCATACTGGAGTAACTACATGCTTTTTCTTTGCGTATGAATATACGTATAAAATAAAGAATGACTGGATTCAATTTTTTTTCCTACTATCAAAAAAGGGCGATTCCCTCTGTGTCGTATGTTATGGGAATGCATATTTCTTTCATTGTTGTTCTTTATCATGGTATTCAATAACTCAGAGATAAGTTTTATTCATTCTGCTATTTTATTTGAACTTATTTTTAAATTTTGGGCAATTTTTTTTATAGTATTTGATTATAGTTTCTGAAATTTTAATGCAATGTATTGAGAAATTTTAATAATGCAAAAATTTTCATCGACAAATGCGATGAAACTGGATTGGTGGATATAAAAAAAAACTTTGAATCGTATAGTTTTTCATTATTTGTAAGACCTTCAAATGATGTATTGGGAGATGAAGTACTTTTTTTACTGATGGACCCGGAAAAATAATCATAATGAAATAATGTCCTGAAAAATTGTTAGGTGAATGTATATAACAGCAATTTTCGATCTGATCGTGAAAATACCTGTTTCATGTCGATAACAGTTAAATTGATTTTAATTAATATGGCATTGATTTGAATAATGTCTCACATCAACAAATGCATTGACATGATGAGTATATGTCTCTCGATGTATTTCAATTATATAAGTAAGATTGAAGGAACTTTGTGTTTCGTGTTGGAAAAGTTGTAAATTTATTCCTGAACGGACAAGCTAAAGAACCGTTCATATTATGGCTCATATTATATTAACAATACAGTGATTAGTCTAAGATGGCTAGAATGCTTAAACGACGCTACAGAACGAGAAGACATATTGACTGGCAAATCGTTTGTCATAGCTCTGGTTTTTCCAATATCAACTATAAAGCATGAGACTCTCATACAAGTTGCATCAGAAGACTGAAACCTAAAGGCCTTGCTCCGTATACGTATTTGAAGTAATTGTTCTTTCAAGCAATCTTTGGGCGCGATTTTTGCCTAGTTGCCATAGTAACAGCTTCGAACAACTTTTTCCCAGTGAGCTGAAAGTATTGCTCGAGATTCCAGCCAATGGAGTTAGACTGCCTACGTCATAGACAAAATGGCAGCCTCGACTCTGTCAAACGCATCGGAAATGATGTATACTATTTTAATAGCATATAATACTTTAATGATGAAAATATTTTAAACCGAATGGTATTCCATTTCTGTTTACGACCTTCAACCGACCGTGCGAGTGGAATACAAGAAATAATATTGGATGTTCGTTTTCTGAAGCAAAAAAAAAAAAAAAAAAAAATCAAAATCCACGAGTAAACTTTCAATGGGAAGACAGGCTGACGTCAGAGTAAATTATTTTGTTTACGGCAACTCTTCACTCTCCTTACCTTCTTGAAACGGTTGTTCGAAAGAGACTCGAGTTGTTCAGAGACAGGCGTGTGTGATAAGGCCTTAAGAATTTACTTCTACCTACTAATGCCTTTATTTACATAACTTAATTGCACCGAATACGTTTATACTGGTAACAGACTCAATTATATTAAAAGTGATTGGGAACAGTCTTTGATAGCCAGTTAGGCGTTCAATTACGACTTGAAGGCAAGCTCAGAAGTATCTAGAGTCGTATAGGTGCATACTGATTTCACCTTTAGTATCACTCGCTACAAAAACAATCAGCTGAACATTACGGTACAGATTAAAACTACTTTTGATAGTAGTAGTAGTTGTAGTATGTTAGCTAATTAATCGTGTCACACTTATGGAACATAAATGAACTAAATTTTTTTGTTCCTTTTGTATCAATCTAAAATTGTAAGAGATAATAACTGGCCGCGAATGACAATCTTGCGAATTGTCTTTGAATTATTTTGCAATTATCTCAATCACCACTTGAACTCTTTTCCATAAAGCACTTTGAGTTCTGAACGAAAGTCACTAGTAATAGTTTTCGAAGTTATGTAGCAGCCCGGTAATTGGAGAGAATCCGCCTAGAAATTCTACATGAGGACCAGAGAAATACTTTATGGTATCTACCTCGCTACAATTGCTTAGCTGGTATCCAGGTCAGATATATCTGTATGCATTATTATCTCCATTAATTTCCAAGACTTGAATTTTAGTATGAATCACCTGATTAATTATTTGGAAAATTTATTATTTCTTCTTTTACATAGTTTCATCCTTATCTTCTCATGTTTATCAATTTTGTGCAACTTGCTCATGATATGTCGATTTTTAGGCCTTGAATTGATTTGTTCGCAAAAATGTTTGTACTTATAAGATATTTCTGTTAAGTACTGTAGAACGCGTTTAAGAGTTAATTTAAGAGCCATACTATAGCATACATGTCCTATTTCAGTATTGGCGTTAGAAGGAATTTTTTTAATTTTAATAAAAATTCGTTGAAAAATACAAACTTGTTATTGCAAAAAATAATAGAAAAATATTCATAAAAATGAAGAAGAGATGATAAATGTTGAGGATAAGTGGTTTTCATTATACATTATGTAGCATGAACGTAAAATTATCTTTTTTTAAATAAATAACTATGCAACGCAAAGAAAGCTAAAATTTATGATATCTTAGCATGCTTTTAGATACTGGAATATAAGTAATTCTTATCAATATTTAAATGTAACAAAATGATTTTTATTTCTGAACAAAATACTGTGTCAGATAGTAAAAACTGATTTAACACCTACCAGTGTCACCATTTAAATGGATTAGGCTGATATAAATATTTAGTTTATTTATTAACAGAATCAATATATTACACATACTAATCAAAGAAATCATACATATTAAAATATTATAGTAAAATCACATTAAATAATCCAATACACATTTGTATTTAAACTACATTTAACAAGTTGCATTTATTATATATAAATAGAATGTTCGACTTACAAGATTATATTACTGTTTCTCCTGATAGAGCTAGAAGTATATTGGATTATTTTATAATAGTATATTTTGGCAAGTTTTATCTTGCATATTTACTCCCATCGTAGTCTTAATTTAAAATATTCTTAATTTAAAATATAAAATTATTAAACACCGTAAGCTTATTTATCTTTACTGAATAATTCCAGTTAATACATATAATCATGCTCAATAAAAAAATTTATTTTTTTTAAAAATGTATTATATTATTTTTAACTTATTATAATTATAAACTATTTAACGATGTTTTAAAAAAATAATTAATGTGCATGTTGTAGCAAAAAAAGATAGATGCATTGATATGAATATATATGCTTGAGAAATGGTGAAGTTGGTAAATTGCAAATGAGAGAAGAACTGCAATGAAAGGTGTAGATGTCAGTGTAAAGGCTAAAAATATTTCTTTTTTTATGGGTTACATACAATTTTTTAAAACAATCTTTTTAATTGAATAGAAAAATAAACAACAAATTAAAACACTAAGGTTAATGCACGTGTCTGAATTAAATTCACTGACCTTGTCTACATTTTTTTTGCAACTAATACGTTAATCAAACTACTTGTAACATTCTAAAAAGTGCATTCAAAACGATATTTTTTTATATCAAAATTAACATTTTTATACGTTTTCCAACCGCAAGCAATAAACAACGGATATTTCTAGATAATTACTTTTACTTTGATGAATATTATCACTTTTTGTCACTTCGAAATTTAAAAATTGTCCTTGAAGCGGAAATGAATAGCGCTGTCATTGCTTGCCAATCGAAAAAGAAAATCCTCATCAGTCACTCATTGTATGAGGAGGTCAATACCTTTCAAAGTTTCGTTTCTGCCTTCACTAGGAAAAATTGTCAAACAAGAACTCGGTAATGAAAAAAATATCGTTTCCTTGTGTACAATTTCGTCTGGTGATGGTAGTGGAGAGGGTAAGGGGTAGTCGAAAGTTGAGAGAACTGAAGAGAAATGAGAGTAGAATTCTTTCACATAGGAAAAGATCAAAGAGGTTTTTCAAGAAATGAAGTTTGTTGGGTATCAAAGAGTTGATACTTGTCGGTACCTTGTATAGATCTCTTCTAACCAAAGGGAATGAGAAAGAGAGAATTTTTGCAATATATAAAAAGAAAATGTCACATGTTGTCATACTTCTAAAAGATGCATCTTTGCTATGTTCACAATAAATTTAAGCTGTCACAAGGCTGAAAAATGTTTTTCAAGAAAAAATTTAGACTTCAATTGCTTGAAACATTGTTTTTTAAGTGTTAGAGTTGTAACAACTGTTTCTATAGTATTCTTTGTATTGTAAATAATACTTTAATTAAATAAATGATTATGATTTTGTTTTCGAAGAAAATAATTATTAGTATTGGGGGGGGGGGCTAACTATTTTTAAAGAGAATAAATTGTTTTAGTTTTTTAATTGGAATTTTTAAAAGAAAATCGAGGAATGAAAAAACTTGACTTGATGCACAAATATTTAGTATTTTGAAATCTCTCAGTATCGTAACTTCATACAGGAAGACAAATTAAAACAAATAAAATCAAATAACATATAATTATAACTAATAAAATGAAATAACGTACAATTATATTTTTTAACTATGAAATATCTTTAACATTATAGTAAAAAGGAGCATTGAAAAATTTTAGGCTGTCAAATAACGTGAATATTCTGTCTCCGTAATTAATTCTCAACTCTTATTGAATTTTTTGTTGCTTTTAGGTAATAAATTACCATTCAATAGCAAATAAGTTGTATGCAATTCCTTTTTCTAATAATGAAACTTTTATTCTTCATTAATAATTATATTATAGATCTAAATAATCAATTATGAATGACAAATATTTTCAAAACAGCCAAATGTAAATGAATTTATTTTTCTAACTTTCCTTTTAGATCTTTGTATAATAAGTACTATTTGTCTTTTCGTATACTTTGCATTTCAATTGTATAATCAGATATATAAATAAAAAATACTACTGAATAGCTTCCTGAACTTAGCGAATAATGCTTCAGTTGTTCGTTCTTGAATTTGAAATGTCAGTCAATTTGATAGAAAAAAAATCTTTTATAAAATCTTAACATTTTATTTATTGTGATTCACTTCCACAATATAGTAATTATTTGAAATACCTACAAAAGTGATTTTAGTTTCATATTTACTACATTTTGCTTCAGTTAAAATAGTTTTATTGTCTTATTTAGAACATTTACAAGTGTAATTTGTTATTCCCAGTGCATAAAAATTCAGGAACTTTCAAATTCCTTGTTCAAATTAATCTTAACTATTACTTTGCAAAATCATTCAAAAATTTTTACTTGTCTTAGAAACTGTAAAGGAACAGAATACATCCTGGGGGGGGGGGCGAACAAGGTATATTTATATGTAGAAGATGTATGTAAGGTGTATAGCATATTTATTACATTACAAAGCTTGTCTACGTGTATAAAGCACTTAAGATGCATGTATAATATTTAAAATTATTTAATATAAACCGTAATTAATGAATAATCACTTTCACGTTATTTAAATATTTTTAAAATGTTTATGTATATTTTTCGCGGTAAATTTTCATTATTTAATTACATTGTAATGTTGCATATAATAATTCTCCCTTTATTTAGAGTATTGTACTGTAAATGCTTCTCTGTGTGAGTTAAACAAATAATAACATTCACGTTCTGGAGCATCCAAGATAATTTATTTAGATAATCAATATATCGAAAAGGTTTCCGTATCGGGTACTATATTAAATGGAAATATTTAATCCTTTAAGGAATAAATCTACTCTATATTTGTGAATTATGTAATAATAATGTTTAAATAGAGAGTGTTTATATAAATTATAAATGTGTTTAAAACTAGAGCAAATTACATAAACACTTTAAAAATCGCTTAGTAAATAATCTACGTATTTTTCTTAAAACTGAAACGAAGGTGTTTTTTTATAAACTTTCTTAAAAAATTATCATCAGTTTCAGAAATGACATGTTCTCTTATTTAAAAAAAAAAAAGGTTGTGTGTACTTATGTACGCACGTAAGAAGTTATACTTCTTTGGCGTAACAAGATTAAAATATTTCTAAAAATCTTTAGCAGGGCAAGATGGACAAAGGACGAAAGGCGGTCACGAGCAGAGTTGAACAATACTAACCTTCAGTCAATCGGACCAGCCAAACCTGAGATAATCCCGATTTAAATAAATTTAAACAACCCCGCACGGTGACAATAGGGCCAATAATATGGGGAGGGGGTCGAAGACGGGAATGATCTGTCCCCTTCTGCGTAGTTCTAGACAAAGCATTTCCGTTCGAAACCCGGGTGCCCCCATTTTCTGGGAAGTGAAGAGAAATAATTTTTTTGAGAATTTTGAAGGCGGCAATGATCTGTCTCGTTCTGTATATTTCTAGACAAAGCATTTTCGTATACGTTCCTACAGAACACAAAACAAAGGTTCGCTGACGCGGGTGTATAGCTCAGTGGTAGAGCATTCGGCTGTAGATCGAGAAGTCTCCAGTTCCAACCCGGATGTCCCATTCTTCAGGGAAGTGAAGAGAAAAATTTTTCTGAGAATTTCGAAAGCGGGAATGATTTGTCCCGTTCTGTATATTTCTAGACAAAGAATTTTCGCATTCGTGACGGTGTGCGCGCGCATTGCCTAAAAAGTTACTCTCGTTCTATTTCTCTAACGTTCCAAAAGAAGTATAACTTCAAAAAATAAATGTATTTATACTTTTTGTTACAAAGTTTTTTTATATGTTATAAGTATATTTAAACAAAATCTTGCGAAAAAAATTTTTTTTTAAAGTGAAATAAACTTTTTACGGATATTATTATAGGTTAAAGCTGAAGTATTATGATCATACTTAATCATTTACACAACTTAATTGCATTAATCGCCTAAACCTTTTTGTTTCGCAATATTTGGAAATCCTAAATCATACTTATCACCATCAGAAATATTAACCATAAAGATTTAAAATTACTTGGTTATTTACCGCTGTAATTATATTAAAATAGAATAAAATGACAAGAAACTGTATTGAAAAGCTTGATTTACCCTTGTGTTATTCGCTATGATTTGGTTACACTGGTTTCTTTAAATCACGTACGTTGTTGTCCGTATGACTATATTAATATTTAATCAGAATTATAGCGTAATGACTGATGCTTCGAAGTTTTCATAACCACTTTAATTCGAACTTGTTTATACAACGTTTGGCTTAGTTGTGTTCAATTCAATTTTAATTTCTTAATTATGGCAAAACATATTTTCTTCGTCTAATCGTAAAAAAAAAAATGTACGATTTGGGAATCTATTAGATACCAATTTTACCGCATTGTTGTTGTCTAACTAAAACAAACAAAACTCGGTGTCTGCAAACATTATTTTGCTATTTGCTCCATAATTATGAACATACTACTGTTTTATTCACTCAATAGCTTTTCTGATTTATTAGTGATAATACGCATTTGAAATGTTTGATTTTTAAAAAATTGTTATTGTCAAATAAATACATAAACATATGCATGCTATACAACTGACTTTTCAACAGGGATATCAAATTATTATTAGCAAAGAGAAAGATAAGATCACGTGCCATCATTTCCTGTGATGGACTGTAATTAAACTGGTAAGGCAGTTATTGACAAAAAGTATTTTTTAGGATATCGGAAAGAGGTAGCATGGGCATGTAGTTTAAAAACGGGTAAGTTTGTCCTTTTGGTTACCAATCGTTCAACATCATCTAAGGTTGAAAATAAGTGACTTAAAAATCGATGATGTGAAGATATCAGATACTTGAAATAAAAAAAATGGTTGTCAAAAATTCTTTTTCTTTTTTACAAGAGAAATTTTCTTTCTGTAGAAAGAGAATAGAATGAATGTAGTATTTTTATAAGTATTTTCTCTTTACTTAAGAAGGATATTCCAACCAGAGTGTCATTTTTTTACCTGCAAATTGGCTCATTAATATATCATCCACAAGCATCGCTCTTTCTTCTTTGTTTAAATGAAATATAAATAATTAATTTGAATGACTGTTGTATTTAAGGAACTTCTTAATTATTTCTGCCGAGAATAGGACTAATGTGTTTAAAATTTAATGATGTAGTTAAGCACCTCTTACTTTGAACGTGGAATCCGATTATACATTCATTAGGAAACAAGTTAGAAGATTAGTTCATTAGATATCGGATCAGAAGAAAAGTTTCTTTCCTTTTTTAGGATACATATCGAAAAAGCGTTGAAAATACTCTCTTTTCTTACTTTATATATTATTTAAGCGCTTTGTTTTTTGCTTTTGTTGTCTTCAAATTGCTTTTTTTATCAATGGTTTCTGTTCGCCTTTATTTAATTAAGAGTAGTGTTTGCATTAGTCGACATATTCTGTGTAAAAGCACAGGTGATTTAATTTATAAACCACCATTTTTTCTTTCGACAATAGCACTTAAGGTTTTTAACTTTTTAAAATATTTTTTCTCCTTAAAAAATTGGATTGTTTATAGATTTGTTTACACTTCATTCTATGAGGTTCTTCAAATAAATCCTTAGGGAAAATGAATCATTTTATAGAAACAGTTATTACGGGCTGAGTTCCCCTAGGGATTTCTTAAGCAGTGTTCTTATGAAATATTCACAGCTATGAATACATTTCATATTTAAATACAAAATGCTTTATATCGGGAAATTACCAGTAATAATAGGAGGGTTGGAGCATAAGTCATGGCAACTATTTTTTTTCCTTGTAGATTATGTGAAGATCACAAACGTATATGTGTCTTGTGGAAGTTCTGCAGCCATAGTGTGTATGCAGAACAACAGATGGCTCTGCGATAGCTGGTAGTAGCGCAGTGAGGGCTGTGAAATCAGTCAGTTGGTGAGTTTTGTGTGAGATGGAAGTAACCCATTTTGAGCAGCCCACTTGCATCAAAATAGCCGTTCTCCTAGGGAGAAATATGATGGAATGCCATAGTGAATTTGAACTGACCCTGTGACTTTGATCTCATTCCCAAGATTAAGGAATCAATACGAGGTAGGCGGTTTGTAACACGAGAGGACATTGCTAATGTTGTGTGACAACAGGTAACCCGATTCACACATGGTGCGGCAAATGCTGAGACTGGTGGTATTCAGCGACTCCCACATCGTTGGCAGCGTGTGATTATAGTAGCAGGGGACTGCATTGAGGGTCTTTAGGTCCAGGTTTGTCATGTCAACTTTATGTGTACTGTGTTGTCATTCTTTTGCACCGTGAAGGGCATATTGCCCTGTACACTACCGCAATAAATTAGTGTATTATGATATTTCAGTGCTATTCATTGTCCACACATGTAGTTAACACCTTGTCCTTCCGTCTGTATATGTGTTATTTTCCAACCGGAGTAGTATTTTCAAGGAAAAAAAAATAGTTGTCGTGACTTTTGCCTCAACCTTCGTATATTAATAAAAACATTAATCACATAAATAACATTAAACAGTAACAGCTTATTAATATATTAAATATTAAAGCACAAGACGTTTAGTTTTAGCAGCTCTCCATTATCCAAAAGAATAATTAAATATATTCGTTGCCAATATTCAAAATATAATAAATTAGTAAAAATACAGAGTAAATGAGCTGGTAATAGTCCTATAAAAAACTAATAATGTAAATAAGCAGTTTGTAAAATTTTTACATATACATTATTAAAAATGGTATTTTTTTTTTAAATTTGTAGTATTAATTGAAGTAGTTTATATTTAAATATTAAGGGCTATATATTAACCATTATAATCAAATTGTTGTGAATTAAATTTGTTACCTATTAAAATATTTTACTTTAGGTTTTATCCATTTCTTTTATTATAATCGTTTGCTTTAAAGACAATTTTTGCTTCTTACATGAGATGTTATACTATTATGAGACGAAGTCAAAAGAATTGTAATTTATGTACTAATAATATTTGTCACATTTTTTTAGCTTAAAGTAAGTAGACGCGAAATACACAAAATCTATGCCATTATTTAATTTAATACGAATATTTTAATCATATTCTCTTGATTCTGATTTTGTTTAATTGACCTTTAATTTTCAGATACAGTTTATATTATTTTTAGAATCCCAATCATCCACTGTCAATTCCGATCGTCGAATTTTTGCTAATTGTGTTGGAAAACAGCATGGTGAAGTAAAAAAGAAAAATGCTTTGACGCAGATAAAATAAAGTGATCAGTATAAACAAAATTCTAACCGACTTCTGAAATTATTGTCCATTTTTTTGTGGTTATTAAAAAGTGAAAAATCATTATCTGATCATGGAAATCTGGGTCAATCAATTCTCCAGCTGCTTTGATCTATTCGCACAAATAAACTTGCAGGTAATGACAGTTTCCAGTAGATAGTTTGGATGATGCTAAAACTGGATGAATTGTTTCATTTGAGTTGCATTGATTTTCACACTCCGTATCGTTATCTGGAATCTCTATAGTGAGCAGAAATCAATTCGAAGTCACGCACTGGATGATGTAAATGTTTGACCCATTTTGTGACCAAACTGACACTCAAAACAAAGTTTTATATTTATTAAAATAATATGCTGTAGGTATATCTTCATGTCTTTAATTAACTCTTTATAGATATTTAAACAGAAGTATGCTTACTCAAATTTAATTGATGAATTTTCCTATTTAATTTGAATACATACTTATGTTTCTGTATTATGAATTGAGGCTTACTTTTTTCTGTATTTGTAGGGAATGTTAATTTGATGACAGATATGTAAACCCACTATAAAGTTATACATATTACTACACACACATACAATTTTTAATGATTTACAAAGAACTTATAATGGTAAAAATGATTTAAATTATATTTTTACTTTAAAGATTAGTATTTTATGAATCCAATTGTATATCTTAGTTTTGCAAATACAAATTTGTTTTTTATAGTTATTTTCATTTATAAATATTTGTAACGGTATAATTTAACGACATAAGAGACGTGACAGTTGTTGTATTTAACTCGTTTATAATATTTTATATCATGTATTTCTGAATAAATTATACATATGATACTGTTTTTTTAAACTAAATATATCGAATAAATATTAGAATACATATTTACTTACTCGTATTCTGCAGTCTTTGGTGCCTTTATAGCTTAGTGCTCATGACGAAAAACTCATATCAGGCATTGTTAAGTCACCAGTTCAAGTCCTGATGCTGAATACCCTTCGTGTAGAGAAGCTGATACACATTAAACCAGTCATTGCTGAATATTATTAAGCTGGTGGGGTGTGAAAGTTAGGGAAGTGGGGGTGCTGGCTTAGGTGTCATCCTCGTCACACTAGAAAGTTGTTCTGAATTATGAGGTCCGTAGTCAATAGCTCTCGTGTGTGTGTGATTTTTGAGAAACATTCATTCACTCAGAGATTTTTAATATGTAGTCTTTGAATAGACAGATTCGGAATCCCTTTTAGAATCTCTTTCAGTTCCTTTGACTCCAGTAATACTTCTATAACGCAGACTTTAGACACACAATTACAAAGTTGTCTAATTTTCTCGATTTGTTCAGAAATTTACTTCTTTTCATTTGCTAAACTTCTACTTAAACTGTAATGTTCAGTTGCATTCATCACGGCTGCTTTATAAAGCGAGGTTCTTATGTCAGACCAGATAATAAAATGGTACCAAGGTTTAGTTAAGGGAAATGTTCGTAAGAGCTAGCTGCGAATTTGAACAAAAAATACTAATGTAAAAAGTCCCTTTCGTCTGTGGATAATTCATTGTGAATTTTAAATGAAAAAATTACAATATTTCCATTTGTTTTCTATATTAATGAAAAATCAACATTTAGCAAATAAAAAGCAAAATTTATATTTTTGTCCTTTCTTAATCATACTCTTTAGAAATCCTCCAACTAAGGTAAGGCTTTAAATTAAACTGGATTATTATAATTCAAAATATCTTTAATCAAATTGATATACTTATTAATTCCTCATAGAATCATGTAATTTTCAAGTTTCTAGAATTAAAACGGAATTCTCATAAGAACAAAACTGTAATCGGATTATAAATTCCAATTAAACGAGAGTAATTAGTTAATTAAATTCTTATTTTATCTTGATATATCATAGTAAAATTAAGATTCAGAAACTTTTTTTAACTATTTGCAAGACAGAATGTTTGTATAGAGAAAAATAACAATAAATTAAAAAATCTACTCTGGAACTTTTTTTAAGTATCCTTAATTCAAAATTCAGCAAAGTGCGTCTTCACCAAATTTACTTAACACGATATTTTTTTTTAAAAGAAAAAAAAGTATTATCTTTGTTTTAACAGCGAGAACATTTTCCCAACAGAACTATATAATCCATCACCAGAAACCTAAGAGAACACAAGCTTAATCGTTTTGATAAATCAAGCCTAATGTGGAGGAAAACTTCCTGGAAATTCTGGTCATTTCTATAAAATAAACTTTTCTCACCTGATTACCAAATGTACCGTGTGTCGAAGATTCTTCCTTAGTTAATTAAGGATTCAAGCATGATAGCGTTGCGGTAGAGCATTATCTGAAACTCAAAAGTGTCGTCCACACTTGCTGGCACTGCAACTGCAACTGTTCCGAGTAAGAAATAAATGATTTTCGGAAGTTTATATGTGGTTCAATCCTACATAATTAAGGTTGTCAAGAGAGTTCTTAACTAATTATACGCTTGGGGAGGATTAATATCTTATTTTACATTCGTGAAAGTATTAAACTGATGATTTTGCAAGAGACTTATACTAAGTTAAGAATCGGTTTGCTAAATGTTTCTTTTTTATTAATAAGTAGATTAAACTGTCTCACTGGACAATTTTGAAATTTTACAATTATATCTAAAATTACATTTTCTGTTGAGATACATTTAGGAAAGGAGAATACCATCTTAAATTAATCATTTTGAATAATGAGTTCGTTGCATATAATCTCTATACGAAAACTTAGTACTATCGATGAACTTTTGCTTTATATTTATAATAGCACTTTGCTAATTTATAACATGTTTTTCAATTTGAAGTGCACTTATATATATATTTTTTTGTCTCGAAGATTTAATCGGCAACATAAATAATGCTTTAGTTTATTAAGAGTATTCTGAATGCGTTTGGGCCCGAAAGTAAGCGTTAAATAGATTATATTACAAAAACTATTCATGGAATTTGAAAAATCACTAATTAATTTATAGAAGAAATACATTAACATCGTATAAATGATATCTTATTGTTTTATATATAAATAACAAGCAGGTATACTTATTCTTCGCACGGATGAATTGGAAACTCTAAAAATAGAGATAAAAGAATAAAAAAAAAATAAAATGTGGTCATTATTTAATTAATGTTTTTAATAATTTTGCATAAATGGCGAATTAAGCACCAAGGAAAGAACGATTTATCAAACAAAAAGTTACGTAAAATAAATACATATAGATGGATTACCTGGTATTTTTCGGGTTCATTTATCAATCAATAAAAAATAATAATCTAAGTCAAATTTATAAATTAGCCGTTACCCATCCACTTCTCTGGGTGTTTAATGATGTTGTGTAATTGTACATTCTTTTTAAGTAATAGATATCTAAGCCCCAGCATAAGATTTAGATTGTGTTCAAGAACATTCTCTTAAAGAACTTGCTCTTGATTTAAAAAGGACAAGAGACTTGAAATTCTAAAACTAAGTATATTTATCTTTTACACCTCTGTAACCTCCACTTTTCCTAGGAGTCAATTTCCGCAAAATCTTTTCGCAGTATATCTCTTCTCAAGGAAAGAAACATCACTGTAAGTCTTGAATTTCAAAAACGGGATTTTTTTGTCTATAATATCCCCTCCCCCTGTTATTGGGAGTGGATTTCCGTAAAGCCCACTCTTAGTGGATATCTACTTAAAAAGAAAAAAAAGTGCTTGTGTGTGTGTGTGTTAAATGTGGAGTTTGCTTATAGTTCAAAAGCTGTAATTGTTTTTTTTCTACAACTCCTCGCAACTCTTTCCTTTTCCCACCATCGGGACTTAATTTCCGTAAAACCTACTAGAGGATCTCTACTAAATAAAAGCATGTTAGCCAAATTTGAAGTCTGTTGGTCTAATAATTATGGAGATTTCGTGAAGAGTGAGTAAGTCACTTTTTTCCCTACATATACTATATCCATATCCTATATACACTGAAATGCTACTGAATTAGGAATATCAAAATAATAAGGAGTTGGGCCTCCTTTGGCATTGATAATGGTTGCCACATGATGAGACATAAATTCAACAAGTTTCTGGAAACGTTCCACGGGAATTACTTGTCCAATATTGGCTAAAGATGTCTATAATTCAGTAAGGTTCATTGATGCTGCGTGATGGTCTTTCCTCCCTTGTTCCAAAACATCACAAATATGCTCAATAAGATTTAAGTTTGAGCTTCTAGGTGGCCAATTTATGACCGAAAAGTCATAGGAATGCTCATCCAACATACCAGTAGCCAACCGGGTACTGGTGAAAGGTATAGTTGTCTTATTGGGAAACTCCATTACCGTGCAGATGACACAATAACATAAACGAATGGGGTGATCATCCAGTAACTTTACGTACTGAATTGCATTGAGAAAGGTTGGTTCGCGCACTAAAGATCCCAAACAGTACCACGAAAAACATCCCATACCATAATTGAGCCACCATGCCTTTGTACAGTCCCAACCTGCTTCATTAGCTTAAAGCCATATTCTCAGCCTCCCGCCGGCCCTAAATAGTCGGAATTGAGACTCAGAACTCCGTGCTACTCGTTTCCAATATTCTACACCCCAGTCTCTGTGCTATCTTGCCCAGACAAGAAGTACAATACGCCTGAATCGTCTCTCACCACGCACTGTCAAGCCGAAATGTTCTTTGTAGTTAGCCAGATCTCTAGCATTTTGTCCATCATCCGTGTATTCTTGGTGTACTCTTGACAATATTGACCTTAAAAATCCTAGCTGTCTGACGATTTCGTAAATTGAATGGCCCATGCGTCACGCACCAACGATTTGTGGGCGATCGAAGACGTCTAAATCAGGCTGTTTACCCATTCTGACAATTCCAACAAATAATTCAGAACAACCACAGTACGTGCGTTCGTGGGTGAATATTAACGTCACACTTCTCAGCTACATGAGAGCTTTTGGCGACGAACCTCGTAATTTAATACCATGGTCAAGTGACGAGGACGACACCTGAGTTGGCATCCCTTCTCCTAACTATCACACCAACGGTAGGACGTTTGAGCTCTCAACAGATTTAACGTGCATCGCTCCCCTACACTGCGGGTCTTTAGTGGTATTGGGCTTGTACTCGTGACAATACTTGCCACGATCCGAAACCTTGACAACTCGGCTACCACGGCCCCACCACAGTACGCGCATTTTTGTAGTTACCACAGCACCCTCACTTGCGCATAAATGATGCACAGCGCTACACAGTCCTAACTCAGTGGCACTTCAGGGTATAGATATATAACATAGAGAGAGATTATCCTTCCACAGTTGTAACATATATATATTTAGAAAACTACTATTGCTCTAGAAACACATTAACTGTAATCATTCTTATTATTTTCTAAGTTTTGGTAAACTGAAATTTGCTTTTAATTGATATTTTTGAGTTAGTATATTGCTATGGAGTAATAAAGGAATGACACGAACTACAAAGGAAAACTAGAAAAATAACACTTATTTAAATGATTGATTTAACTTACACTTTAAAATTTAACATTATTCGAATGTTTAGTCGAAACTTTTTAAGTTTTAACTTAGCTTTTGAAGTTTCCAATAATATTTAATATAGTTATTGATATTACAAACTGGTCAAGCAACCACGGAACCCGAGTGATTATGTTCACACAATCCTTCATTGATTTTACATATGAATTTTGTAGCTCATTCGTAAAACAACAATCAGAGATAATTTGATTAAAATTGTTTTAGATATATTATAAGTTATTAAATCTATACAATATATATATTCCCATAAATTTGAATCTCCAAGGAAATGATCTGTGGTAAACATATTTCCTATCCTTTGAAAACGTTTTTCCATTAAGAACATATTTTTTTATACGAAGTACTTGTTTCCGAAAACGTATCGTGAGCTTTAGCACTAATCATAAAATATAGGAGTACACTTCTTAACAAGATATTTTTAAAAAGGCTTAACTTTCTAATCTGTGTGCATCTTTTTTTTACGTTAAAAAAGAAATATTTTGTTTTTATAATGCAAAAACCAATAGTTTCGGAACACAAAAACAAAGGAATTTTCTTGCTTCTTTATCAATGTAATTTTATTAGGTTGCTTGTCTTCTTCTTTTGTGGAAAAAAATGCTTGCTGGAATATTTTAAAGTAATCCTCTTACAAGCTTGAATTATGAACATAAAGTTTTTTTTCCTGTTTCCTTCAGTTCAATATTTTATGAAACATCAGTCCGTAAAAATATTTCAAATATTTATTTTAAGCGTATTATAATTTTCGTTTAAAATGTGCAGATAATTTTCTTATCTAAGAAGTTTTGTAAAAGGTGATTAAATAGTCAGTAAATTAATTAACGTAAAAAAAGATCCAGAAATTTTATAAATAATACATTTTACTTTTTTTTTATACAATTTAATAATAATCTAATTATATAAAAAGGTATTCATCAAAACTCATTTAACATAATTACCCACATAATTCTTACTTAACTCATACTTTCAGTGAAATTACGGAAAACTGAAAATAATTTACGAGGGTTTTAGTTATATAACATAATAGAGTATGTGAGAAATGATTGTACAAACGGTTCTACGCGTAGTTATGTTAAGTCAATTTTTTTTAAAATCTTAAATTTATTTTAGACAATTTTTGAATGGAGTTAAGTAAATAAAATGAAATGAAATGAAGTGAAGCAAAATTAAAAAATAGCTATAAACCAAATTTGCATACAAGAGAAAGTGAAGTACTTTAAAATTTAAATTTTAAATGTGAAATATTAAAATTATTTTAATGACAGCTAATGATCAGCAACGTTTTAAGAACCAATAAAAAGCTACTGATCTAACTTAATTTAATACTAGTAATAATTTTAAGCGAATAGCAGTTTTATTTAAAATTATAAGTACAGTTTATATAGATGATCTAAAAGAAGAAATTATATTTTATATATAAAAATAATATTGCAAAAAAGAAGGCTTAGGAACGTTTATTTCTTAAATTTGACTGAAAAGCAATATTTATCATCTCTAATTTCGAAAACATGCCTGGAAAACTTTGATTTTTAAAAATTCTTTCAAAAAGAATGTTTCATTGCACACACATACACTCTCACACATATGTATGTGTCTTAATTCAAAATGCTTTAGTTTGTTAAATGTTGAACTTTTTATCGTAGACTTACTTCTTGATATGTTTATTACAAATTTGATTTTTTTTTTGTAATTCCTTATACAAACATGACGATATATTATAAAAACAAGCACACACTTATACATAAAATCAGCGAGAAAACACACAAGCGAAGCTTTTGACAGTTAAGAAGTTGTTTTTTCTCATTCGAAAAGATTTCGTTTTATGTACTCCTATCTCGTAAGTTCGGGAACTTTATTTATTTATATGATTTCCTGGTTTAGGCAGGCTGACTGAACGGATCCGGTGTGGTTGATGCAGTATTATTACGCCTTCTCCACCACAAAATTTGATGACTAGGCACTTTTTTAAGAACTAAAGTTGTACTTGAAATTGCATGAATTGCAGACGGGTAAATAAAAAGTATTAAGTAAAACTGAAGTAAAAATACATTAATGAAGAAAATTGATATTCTCTATATCAATGTTTAGTTAGTGTCTTAAATCCTCAAAGAAAAACAGGGCCATTGCATAAATAAATGTCTTGAGCCCGAGTCTTTTAGAGGAGTTTGGGTTAAACTGCAATTTTAAAAAACACTATTTGATAACTAAACTATGCATAATGAACTAACTGTCTGATAACCATATATAATAAAGAAATAAAAAAATGTATTGTTTTTACGTGGTTACGCGCAGAGTATGTATATAGCCTTATAGCTGAGGTGGGTCACATTATTGTACCAATATGATTCAGCGTGCCACACAGTAGGAAATATTTGAAACAATCCGATTAGGTGAGCTAAGAAACAGATGTCGAAAATACAGATTTAGAGGGTTATTATAATTTAACTATGCTCATTTAAAGATATTTATTAACATAAAAATATAAGCAAAATAAGATGTAATATTCCTACAACATAAATAATAACAATAAAAAAAACGTGTACATATATTATGTATTATGTATGTTTCAAGAAAATTCTATTAAAATAATAAATAAACGTAAAACATAAGTATTTCGGGTTAAATAAATATATAATAATAAATGTGGTTAAATAAACATTTTATATTTTAATGCAAATCTTATCCCTAAATCTATCCTTAATTTTGCGATATGAGGGGTATAATCTGTGACTTTCAATTTGACGCATTTGACACATAAACAGCTTCTTTGGGGACTCAAAATATATATTGTATGAGAGAAAAATTTGTTCACTTAGATTTGTAAAGCCAAAAGTGGAAAGCAGAGCACATACAATTTTCTGACAATTAAATCCTTCCGACATTGGCATACAGCAATTTAAAGTAGCTGTCGATTTATGGATTGCTATTGTTGATTTATGGATCCAGATCTTTTCCCAAATCCATAAATTTTGCTTTCAACAATTCTGAAAAAGTTTTTTCGTGACGCAACCATGAGTAATGTTACATTTTATAAGTATTATACAATCGTTTTGATTTGAATTGAATATTTAACACTAAAAATGAGTCACATTTAAACAAATTATATTGTGTTTTCATCATAAATCGCACAAACTAGACGCACAAGCAATTCAACAGAATGGATTTATGTGAAAGGCGGGGAGATTCTATCTGAGCACCTTCCGTTCAGAAAACGAGTATTTTAGCGATCACGCAAAAACGATCCTCTTTGCGTGATGGCTGTTACTGGTTTGTATTGATATCACATCGCCACGCTACTCCCATGCCAGTGATTCGGCGAATAGGTGAATGAATGATACCATATTCGTGGCGAGTATGTGAGCAGTTGCGTTATTCGTGCGTGACGGCTTGTGTGGGTTGCGTCACTTGTGTGAGATGGCTTTGTGGTGTAACGACTTAATTGCGTGATGTGTGTGACGGCTTGGTTGCTTTTTCGGTGGACAGATGGCACCACGATTGTAGCGCTTGAATGATGCGGTTCTCTTTGCACGGCCAGTGTCACCAATGAAGGAAGGATTCGATCTGAGCACCTCCAGTTCCGAAAACGAGTTTTTTAGCGATCGCGCCAAAGCAATCGCCTTCGCGTGATAGCTATTACTGGTTTATTTTGATATCACATAGCCACAAGCCTTTATAAATAAAGATACGTGAGGCATAGAGAGGAGAAACCCAGAGTGATTTATCATATAATTTTTTAAATTGGTGTAGAGTGCCACTAAACAGTTCTCCGGGTGTCGACCTCTGGTAGATATTGTATTTTTAGTATTAAATTGCCGTTTGTACTTCTTAAACAAAAAAGTATTTGCATATATGATTTTTTCCCTATTATACATGGAAGAAGTCCGATAAAAAGATAACGCTTAAGGCCTCAAAGTGAATTCATCGCACCATGCCTCTAAGAATCTCTGAATATTGAATATGAATAATTATCGTAATATCATTGTAATCTTAAATTTGACTACAAACATATCGAATTTACTGCTGTAATGGTTACAAAGACATTTTTATTTCGATACATTTTAAATAAGTTAATACAAAATAATAAAAAATTGATACTGTTTTAATTGGAACATTTCTAAAGTATATTTTTTCATGTATATTTCTGAAGTATTATTATATTTTCTAAATTAAAAAAATAGTCTTTAAAATTTTTAAAGTAAACACATATTTTATAAGCTATAAAAATGTATAATTATTTGTGTACTTCATATATATAAGTAGAATTTTTGCATTTGATTGGACAGAAAGGTTTTATAGAAAATAATGAAAATATAACAAGGCTGTTTGAAAGAAATTCATATGCATTTCGAAATTTTCAGATATTGTAAGTAATATTAAAAAAAATAAAATTTCATTTTAAGAAATAAATTTTTAATAATTTTATAAGGAAAATTTCCCAGAAACTTTTAATTTATTGGTGAAAGGATATTTTATAATGGGGGGATTTTCTTGATAAAATCGCAATTTTTATGTGTCATAACATAAAAAAACTTAATATCTGTCGGAGCGTCAATTGGTGTACAACCTATCTGGTTCCATACAAAAAAGAGATACCAACTGCCATGGAATGTTCTAGATCTGCATTGGTAAAACAATCCCCAGCCCGATTAGGAAAAAAAAAATTGGCAGTATGATGGCTACGTTTAGTCTGCAGTGAGACGATAAGAATGTGTTTTTTTTATAACTGTTGCAGCCTTTTTACACATTAAGTGCAAATCAGGCAAAAGTCCACCACGCTCCTCAGTGTTGTTGAAATGCTTCTGCCTTAGATTTCACGAATGGATGTTTCTAAATACGTAGAATGTTAGAATAATTATATCTTATTGCGACGAACATAAGATTTTTTTTGTGTGTGAAATTATCTAGTGGCATGAAAAATGATAATGAAATATAACTCAAACTTTATAGTAAAAAAACATGCTAAAGTTGCCTTAAAATGAATTTTGAGTTCCGGTAGAAAATTTGATGTACGTATTTCTCAGAATCTTATCTTGAAAGAATTTCTTTTAAAAATCTTTTTCGTGTTTTCCTTTCATATTCAATTCAGATCGCCTGCTGGCTTAGGAAAAAAGTTACAAAATGACAAAAATGATTTCAAAGTCTAGAAAGAATATACATAGTTTATTCTATGTGGAGTAAAAAAATCAAATGTGGTGAAAGAAGGAATAGAAAATTGAAAATATTTTTCCCACAAAGAATTTTTTATGTGTTGGCCATTTTATTGTGTTTTAGAGTTTCGGATCACCTATGAATCATCTGTCGATAAAAAAAGAAAATATATATAAATTCAGAAAAACAACTTTTATTTCACTAATACAATTTTATTTAAAAAAAATAATGTTTCTTATTAAATCATAAACTGTAAAATTTATTTTACTTGTTCCATGTGGTTTGCTGTAGCATTTAATTGAACAATATTTACTTTTTTGTACGCATAAAAATTGTTATTGGTTTCAGTAAATTTTTAAAATAATCTTTGCAGGTATATAATAATTATTTTAAGCATAATCTATACGATCAAATATTCTAAGTTTTGTGGTGCATTTTCTTAAAAGAAGCATATTTAAACCTGTGCTTTAATAAGTAAAATTTAGTTGAAAAAAATTGGTTTTCCAAATTATGAATACTAAGTGGTCTAACAATGATAAACAACGAGCTAAATTTTTATGACGTCAAAGTCGAATAATTATTATCCCGTGTCCCCACCCAATCAATCCCTAAAACAATGTGACGTCAATGAAAAATGCAATCAAATGTTTCCAGCCAATTAGTTTATGCACTGCCCTGTTGCCAACTTTCATTTTTTATTGAAACTTTCTTTTAAAAATTATGCATTTGTCAATAGTCACAACGCACATACGCAAATTAAAATATTCTTAATTTAAAACTATACGTTTAAAATATAAGATTTTTGGTACTTTTACGTTTTTCCAAACGGAATATTCCTGCTGGTAATCTTTTATCACCTTAATTACAAAGCAAGTCATGGTCTTTTCTTATGAGTAATGTCTTTTGGTACTTACGTATTATCGCAACAATCGCCAACTCTATTAATAACTCACAAAGTTGGTGACTCCAATTTCCTATGCGCAGTATGCTCTGAACTGGCAACCAGGTGCTTTTTTTCTCATGATGTCACCAATAGGTTACGAAAAAAATGTAAGTTCCTGTCCTTTTTATAATGTATCAAAAATGGATGAAAAACCAACGGGAAGCGATATTTATTAATATTTTTTGTGTCTAATGCGCGTGTTGTCACCAATAACTCCAACTTGGCGAAATTTGCGCCGATGAAACGAAAAGGTATCATAATTTTATAAATAAATAAAACATAAATTTATAAAATAAAAATAAAATTGTACTACGGAAGAAAATATCTCTTAATCTTAGGTTTGTTTAATATATTAATTTTAAAATTTAATATAATACAAGCAGTATTTCCCCTCAATCGATTTTAAAGAAAAGATACCGGAAAAACTCAAAAAGTAAAAAGAAATTTCTATCACAAGAAATCAGCTCCATTAGATCGAACCTTGAGATAGTGTAACTTAATTTCTAGCTGGAAGTCAAATAAAAGGAAGTCTCCGTTGGCTGTCAATCCTGACAAGAAATCGATGACATTCCATTAGACACGTGGATATCAGCTTGTAACAACAAAACAGCACAAACTCTTACTTCTGTATTTCTGTTGGTGCAAGTAATTGGAAAGATAAATCAGATGCCAATCTATGATGTTTAATAAATACACAACTAAAATGGAGTTAGTTTCTTCATCTTATCAAAAGATAGAAAATTTTGAACTATATTTAAGATAAGGATAAAAATTAAAAATCTTTTGAATTGTTACTTTAAGACGTCACATTAAGGTGAACATTAATGAATCGGCATATCATAATCTGAAATCAACACATCATTGCTGATAATTAATGCTATTTCCTTATTTATATGTTTTTTTTTAAAAAAATTATGATGTTGAGAATGAACTATTTAATAATACAATAGCTTTTTTTGTTTTGGAAATAATGTATAATTCCTTTCTTAGGTACTTTTTCTGTTTCGTTGGTACAAATCTCGCCAAACAGGCTTTATTGGTGTGACAACACAAAATATATAAAAAATGTTATAAATAACAGTTCTCTTTGTGGTTTATCATCTTTTTTTTATGTATTATGAAAGAGACTCTACTGATAAGTATAGACCACGACTTGTTTTTAAAAAATGGTGGTAAAAGGTTACCAGGGGGAAAATTCCGTTTGGCGTCGGTTATTTCATTTTTGCGTTTTTGGAAATTGTGATTGATTTATGTGTAGATATATATATAAATATATATATCTTGTTCAAATTTTCAATAGTTAATAAAATACTTTCTTTCATCCATTCATGTTCAAATATATTTTTTGAGTTTGCAGTGGATGACACTTGAGGTTAATACCGTTTTTTCTAATATTAATGCATTAGTTAAACATAATTATAATGAATAAAAAGTAACAAACAAAAATAATAGTCTAACACCATATATAAAAAGAAAATCGCTCGTTGTGTCCCTGTAGCACAATTGATAGCGCGTTGGATTTCTAATCCAAAGGTCGTGGGTTTGAATCCCACCTGGGATTGCCTACTGCCGGAATATTTAGATATATGACTGAAAAAATGTAACAAACAAAAATGATAGTCCATCACCATATATAGAAAAGAAAATGGAAAATTGCATGAACAAATGCTTTCTATTTTACCACTCAATATTGTGACTCTATCATATGTATACACATATTTATATTAATTGTAATTATTTAATAAAAAAGTAACTAAAATAAAACTTTTCTTTGTTGACCAAAATAGGAATTGACTTTAAAAAAACCTTTTTTTTATTACTTATTATTAATACATTTATCAGAATTTGTCACATTAAATTAAATTTCTTCTGGTAATATGTCATAAATTATACGAGTAAATTATATCATTACACCATTTTAGTACATTACGGGTTCTCAAACAATATATTTATTGTATTATAAGAACAGCCCTTTTATAAGCTAGATTAATCTAGTTAATGTGAAAAGAAAAATAATGATCTTCAGTTCTTAATCTAAGATCATATAAAGCTCGATTGTAAACAAGAATAACGTAAGATAGTGCTTATCATTTTTGTGAAGTGATAGTAACACAAGGTCTATTCACAACGTTTTATCTTTACGTTACATAAACAAAAATGAAATAAACTAAAATGTTATGCTTAGAAATGGATAGTGGTGGAAATAGAGAAAAAGAGATGCGCGGTTGAACACAGTTATTTGATTTAGCGACTTATTTTAGAATATGCAATAAATTTTTGTTTTATGAAATGAGTTGGGATATGCTTACACTAATTGTTTATAAAATCTACTTTAACTCAAAAATCCTTCAAAAACGTTCATTTCCAATATGGGATTTCCTTTAGAGTAAAGTTTGATTAATTTTTTTAAAATTATTTTTTACACAGTTTCTGTTTTAAATTACTAAATATAATATTAAAAATGTAAACACAAATTTTGGAAAAATGCATATGAACTTTGGTAATGAAACCTGAAGGCTATATATATATTCTCTTTATTAATTTCCAAGTATTTAAACAATTAAAATTATAAATGAAGAACTTTAGAATTTATTTTCGAAAAATTTAGTTATAAACCAAATAAAACTATTACCACAAATTATTCCTGATTTCGATTTTCAACTTAAATGCAATTTATATGATAATCTAGGCAATAAATCTTTTTTGGTAATTTCAAAATAAGTTGAAGTTGTATCATTTTACTCTTAATTTTAGGAGAGAAAATATTTTTAAGTTTATATACTTAGCAATTATTAAAAAAAAACTCATTTAAAAACTGACTTCAGTTAATATATTTATATTCAATGTGATAATATTGAATTTTAAATAAGATATATATATATATATATATATATATATATATATATATATATATATA
>BMAV01010058.1:0-14185 GCA_019973955.1 Trichonephila inaurata madagascariensis | reverse complement strand
AGTTAAATGTTTTAAATTACTTATTTTTATTTTACGTCCAACTTAACTGATTGAACTTGTAAAAAATTTATTACCAATGGAACCGACCAATACCGACTAAAAGACAAAAAAATACCAATGGTATTTTTCTTTTTTTTGTTTGGTTTTAAAATTTTCCCTTTACACACACACACATATATATATATATAGATTTCATTAAAAAATTCAGGTGAAAATCCCATCATAAGCTAATAAATAAAATTTTTTTTTTCTTTTTGTTTTGTTTAATATTTGGAAAATTTGGGAAAGGGAATCATAATTTTTTTATCAGATGTAGCCCCTTTTTCCAAAAAGGGTTTTCACTTTTGCATTAGGGGTTTTGGGAAAAAAACCCAAACAAAAAGTATTTACCTTGCGATAAAAACACGAAAAAAAACCTTTCCCCTTTGTCCCGAACCCCGTGATCCCCCACAAGAACTTTTAAAGGGGGACGTATACCAAATATCAGGGAAAAAATAGCTGGGGGGGGTAAGATGGGAACTACTCTTAGGATGTGCCTCAAATATGTCAGAAAAAGAAAGGACCCCCTTCCCAAGGGAAAGGGGGAAAAAAGGAGCCCCATCAATGACCATATAAGACAGGGGTATACCAACCTTTTTTCCGCTAGGCCACAAACTTAAGGCATATATTTCACACTTCGCAAATGGAGAAAAAGGGAACCTATCTCAGTGTTTCTCAACTGGGGGGCCCCCCTGGGTGCGAGCATATGAAAATAAAAGATTTAAAAGAAATTAATTTACTCTGGAATGAATTAAAAAAAAAATATTTTCAGAATAACAAAAAAATGCACTTTTACTCTGATATAATTTATAGGCGATATATATTGTCATCTCTCTCTCTCCCCCCAAAATGAAATTTCAATACCAAAAATTGGTATCTTTGATCCAAAAAAAAAATTTTATTTGTTTCTTTTTGATGAGTGTTTTTTACTATTTTTTCAGAGAAAACAAATCTCAGACCCAGAATCGAAAAAATTTAGGGAAAATAAAAAAATTCATCACCGTGATTTTTTTTGAAATACTGCACATTATATCTGTAATCTTTTTTTTCATAATCTGTTTGACCTTCTAAGTTATTTTTAAGTTAGTTATATGACCCCCTCTTATATGTGGTTTCTCATTTGGGTTGTGTTGTGTATTTCCTTTTGGGTTTTTTCCGTAAAAGATTTTTCTGTTTTTGAAAACCACGGAAGACTTTAAGGATTTTCCAAGACTTATTTTATAGTTTTCAAACATAAAAAGCATAATAAAAACGTTTTACAAAATTTTTTTAGCAGTAACATAAATATGATCATAATGAATAAACTTTAACCCCGGAAGTGGTCAGGGACACACAGATCCAAAATCGTTAATTCTGGCAAAACTGTTTATTTGTTCAAAAAAAAAAATTGAAAAGTTCAATGGTAAGTTTATTTTCTTAATTAAATTATTCACGGGAATCACAGAAATGTGTCAAAAAAATAATTAAAAAAAAAGGTTGGGGTGACTAATCCCCCCGCGTGACCATTAACCCTAGTATCGAGTTTGTTCCCTTTTTTCATTTTAACCCTTTCCCGCTTTAAATTTTAAAAAAATAACACTATTATTCTTCATTGAATTTTATATTATTTTCGTTTAACATTAATTCTAAATCTAATTCCATGAGGTTTAAAATTAAAATTTCGCTTAAAAAAAATTATAATATGAGCATTTTCATTTTAAAATATCATTTTACTTTTTCTAAACATTGTCCCCATTTGGGTTTTTACTTTTCCCGAAAAACCAGCTATTTATCAAAATGTTTTATTTTTTTAAAAAAAATGAACTCGTTCGAAGAGCGGGTATTTCCCAGACAGTAAAATTTTTTAAATATCAGTGCTGCACAAGGTATTTTATAACAATTTATTAATACTAAATTAAGAACAAGTTTAATAAGTATTAGGACTTCCATGGGCTTGTCTTGAAGGGAAATTTTTTCAGAGGAAGGTTTACGATTAGAAATTGATACCTGAGTACATTTTTCTATAATTTTTTGTTTTTGAGACCCTTTTAAATTTATTTTGGGTTTTTCTTAAAAGCAAAAAAAAAACCCGATTTTAAAAATCTTTTGTTTTCCAAAATTTAAAATTTTTTCCCCCGGGGGGGAAAAAAAGGGGGGGGTAAAATTAAAATTATTTTAAAAAAAAAAAAGAAAAAGAAAAAATTTTAAAATTTTTTTTTAATTTTTTTTTATCTTACTAATTTTTAAAAAAAAAAAAAAAACGGTTTTAATTAAAACGTTTGAAAAACTAAAAATAAATTTTAAAAAAGAAAAATTTTATCTGAAAAAATTTTAAAATTTTTTGGGAAAGGGGGGCCCCGAATGAGGGACATGGCCCTTCCCATTAGAAATTTTAATAAATTATAAAAAAACCACCCCATTTTTTAAAATAAAAAAACTCATTTCAAAAATTTCAAAAAATTCGTTCGATTAATACACAAAAAATAAAAAAAAAATAAAAAGGGATGGGTATGGAAAAAAAAGAGGATTTTTCAAAAGCGATCCCACCAACTTCCTTTTTTGCTTGGGGTTGGGTCCATTTTAAATCCTTTAAAATTTTACATATAAAAAAAACCTATGGGTTTTTTCAATTTAAAAACCCCAAAATTTCTAAATTCATAACAACATTTTTTTCTAATTTTTTTCAAAATAAAAAAAAAATTTTTAATTGAAAAAAATGATGGAAAAAAAGGGAAAAGTAAAAGTTTTTTAAGAGAAAAAATTTTTCACCTTTATTTTTTAAATTTTTCTTTTGTTTTGTAAAAAAAAAAAGTCATTTTTAAAATATTTTATTTCATTTTGGGGTTAATTTAAATTTCGTATTGTTTCCAATTTCTTTTAAAAAAAATTTCATTTTCTTTTTTTTTAAATAATAAAATGGAAATATTTATCAAATTAAAGGGAAAAAGGTTGAGTAATTTTAGGGGTTTTTTGATGGGGGGAATAGATTTTAACCATAGCCACTGGGTTTTGAAAAAAAATTCATTAACTAAAAGTTTTATTTCAGGGTATTTAAGATTTCATGATCAAGAAATTAAAAAAATTTAGGGTTTTTTTTAAAATAAAAACCCAAAAAGTGGAACAAAAATTTTCAAATTTTAAATAAAAATAAAAAAATTTCCAGCCTTTTCCTTGACCTTGCTTTTAAAGAAAAGAAAAAGCCCTTTTTTAAAAAAATTTTAGCAGATTTTAAATTTTGGGGATAACTTAAGAAAAAGAAGGAGAAAAAGAAAATTTAAATTAAGATTTTTTTTTAAACCTCAAAAATTTTTTTTCCCTTTTTTTTAAAATTTTAATTAAAAAGTCCAAACCCATGAGGGGGGAAAAAGGGCCCATTCAGCATATTTTTGGGCCCTGAGGGAGAGAGACCAGGTAACCCCGGGACAAACCCCCAGAAATTTTTTCCCCCTTTATATTTCAGCCCAGGGGGGGGGGAAAAAGGGATCCGATCGCTGGGCCGCCAACATTTGGGGGTACCGCCTGAAAAAAAACAGTAATTAAACGAAATATTCCAAAAAAGGGGGACATTAAGGATGCCCCCACTGACGAATTTGGTACCCTGATAAAACAATTTTATTTCAAAATTTTTAATTTTTTTTAAAAAAAGGGAAATGTTTTATTTGTTTTTTATTACTTTTGATCTTTTTTTATTTTTTAAAAAGGGTTTTTTTTTTTTTTTTTTAATATTTATTTTTAGTTTAAATTTTTCCCTTTTTCCCCCATTTTCCTTTTTATTTCCCTAAAACCCCGGTTTTAAAGTTTAAAAAGATTAGAAGTACACCCCCCAAAATTCCCCAAAAAATTTAAAAGGATACATTTACCGGGGTTTAACCATTTTGAAGTGCGATGCACTACCACTAGTATTTAAATTTTATATTTAAATTATAAAATAATTTTTTTTTTTTAACTTAAAGGGAGCCCCATTATTTAAAAGAATGAAATTTTGTTTTAAAACAAAATTTTTGCTCTAAATTGTTGTGAAAATTAATAATGAAATTTTTCAAAAATGATAGTTACCGTGACTCGGTTGTTTAGATGGGAAAATTTTTTTGTGTTCTTTAAAAAAGCTGAAAGTAAAAAAAAAAATTTGTGCTGGTAGTTTTTAAAGATTTTTCATTTTTTTTTTTTAAACAGAATAATACTTTTTTTTTTTACTTTTATGGATTTGGTCTTAAAATTTTAAATTAATTTTGTCTGAAATTATTCATGATTGTTTTAAATTTATATTCAACTTAGCAATCAGGTTTTCGGGTTGAAGAAGTCAAATTTTATGTTAGCTTAACCAAAAAAGATATTTGAAAAAATACTTCTGAGAAAAAAATATATTTTCAAGCTCGGGTTAAAAAAAGTATCAACGTTTTTTTTTAAAATTTTGAATTAAATAATTTAGAATGGAAACAGGTAAAAGGTTTTAAAAAAGATGATTCCAAATAAATATTTTTTTTATGACGAATTTTGTCAAAAGTGTTATTCCTAGAATGTCCCAGTTTTGAAAAGTTATATTTCAAAAAATCTCGGAGATAATTTCATAAAAAAGAAAAAATTGGACTGTTCGAAAATGTTGAAGATTTGGGGGAAAGGTTATGTTTTTTCACGAAATTATATGGAGGAAATACAACCACAAAAACATTAAGGTAAAATCCTAGGAGAGCCCACACCATTGACGAGAGACCAAAAGCGCCAAGCCAGAACGAGAATGGCGGCAAGTGAATATAGCGGGATAAGGTGGATGCGTAATGAAAATATATGTAAACAATACAGAAATTAAACATTTTAAGTAAGAAATTTAAAAGCAGCATTTACTTTCTTACTGTTGATCTTTTCCGAGTGGAGTGTACAGCGTAACAGATTTTTAAAAATCCTTGAATCACATCATTCTCACACAATTATCGCAATGCGAATGATCGTGTGAGCACCGCCATCTATATTCTGCGAGGTAATCGTCGAACATCATGCTCATTCATACCTTTTATTCGACATCTCCATTCAAATCCATCCAAAACAACACTCTTTCATTCGTATAATCCCATTCGCTCATTACATTTAGGACATTCATATATATATAAATCGAAGCAATCAATCCTTCCTTCATACACTATTCAATCAGTTCTTCCTTACCTTTCGCATTCAAAAAGTAAAAAAAATTTCCCAAAGGGATTCACACACGCAGCCCATTTTTATCCCGGGCCCAATAACAAAAGTTTTAAAAGTCCCGCCGACAAAATACAAAAATTCTAGAAATAGTTAGGTTTGACATGTCTAGTGTATCAAAGTAGGGTTACCAAGATGGAGCAATAATCGCCAACCAAAATAATTCACGCCAAGGGAGTGGGCTCTCCTAGGACCGAACCCAGAACTGAAAATAGTTAACTATTGTGTTCTCGAGTTGCAGAACAATAGTTAATTTCAAATACCTCACCTCCAGTTTTCCGAATGTTATTATTGCGTGCCTACTATTTTTTTTTTCTAAAATATTTTATATTTTATAATTATTTTTGAATGTTTAAAAAAACACACGTTTTTTCTGTTATTTGTAGAGCTTTTAAAGTGTATTTCATTATTCGCGAACGCATCCTAGTCAAATCGAATACAGGTTTCTTCAGTTGGATCGATTTTTCGCCTTTCGAAACTGTTTCCGTGAAAACTTCGATCTGTTGCTATTCGGTGGGAAACCGATAATTTTATATCTAGAACTGCTACTATTAAGTCATCTCAACCAAAATTAAGAATGTTAAAGAATTTTTAAACTTTTAACCTTTTTAAATTTTTTAAAAAAACATTTTTAAAGGGAAAATTTTTGAAAAATTTTAATCGTTATATTTTCAAAAATTGTTTTTAGGTTTTCTGTTCTAGTTTCTTCGGGAATTTTTTCCCCCGAAGCCTTTTTCAGTATTTTTCACAATACCTAATTCTCGAAAGACACGGGGCGGCCCAAAAAACATGGATCCCGGTCCTCATCCTCAGGTTGTCATAGCAACAACAAGCATTTTGTTTTTGCGCCGTTTGAAATGCGCTGTGCACATTTTCGTATGAAGTGAAAAATATCAAGGAATATTGATTTCTGACAGGGTCGATCCTTGCTGGGGTGCACCGCACTTCGGGTGGCCAGAACAAGGGGCGGCAGCAGGGCACATATAATTGAATGAATCAAGCCAGCGCCGGTTTATCCAGAGCGCTTGGGGGGAGGCCCCGGGGGCCCCGGAAAGGCGGGCGCGGATAACGAACAATCAGGCTTTTCTGGAATAAATTTCGATCCTCCGGTGCGAAGGTTCCGTAAATCTTCGCGCCCCGGGAAAAAAAGAGCTTAAAACGGACTGAATCGCAAAATTTCTACGAATTTTTAAAATTAAACTTATAAGTCGAATAAATATGCTGAATTTTAAATAATTATTGAAAACTAAAACATGTCCTGATTTTACGATAGCATAGCATAATTTAATAGAATGTTAGTGCACAATGTGTAAGTTTATTGTCTCCATTATTGTCTACTCTTTACATACATCCTTCATTTTAAACAAAATTTTGGGAGAACCGGAATCCTATAGAAAAGATTTTTTGCTTATCACACCACTTTAGATCGATGTATTAACAATGGCGTTCAAAAAAAGATTTTTTGGGGGAAAATATCTAAATGGTTAATATTACCTAAGACCTAGGAGTGTTAAATTAGATATGCATTAAAATTAAAAATTTCAAATTACTAATGTTTCTTTAGAAAAAAAAAATAGAGGAAAAGTTATTTTTGTGTCTACTTTTTCATTTTTTTTAAGTTTTACTTTTTTCCTTATACACAAGTAGTGAGTTTATAACGCTAACGTTAGTCAAAAAATGAAAGTTTTTTAGAGGGGGGGCACAAATCTTTTTCACGCGGGTAGCCGATACCTAGGATCGGGCTTGATTTCTGATAAAATTTTCCTATAGTTATCCCGGTTATATGTTAATATTCACTATACCTTTTTTGTAGGGGTTTTTTGAAAAAACATAACCTTTCAGTTTGTTTTTCACTTTTTTTACCGCCCCAACATAACGGGCTATTGGTGACAGATTTCGTAATTCCGAATCAATTTTCGAACATGAAATTTAAGGCCCTTTCTTGCGACTAATTTAACACCTTACATGACATCTAGATGGCGTTGGCTTTGCGAAATTTTGGCGCAAAAATATTTTCAAACAGGATGTCAAACTCGATGATATTGGGGGCCCCATGGTCTATTTTATATTAATTGGGGGGTGTTTTTTTAAAGTTAACAAAATTAATAAAATACGATTTTTTTGAAATTATATTATGTATTTAATAGACTCAAGTTCAATGCATTTTTTTAATATGCATACATAGTCGTTTTATATTTCATTTGTTTTTCAATCAAACAAAAAGTTTCATTTTTTATATGAAAACTAGTTGTAATAAGAAATACTGTTTAATATTACTTTTTTTTAAAATATTTTTTCATTGCTTTTCTCAAAACAGGTAATCAAAAATTTTGTTAATGTATTTAAACTGATAAAACTTTTTATAATTAGATAAATGTTTATCGGGGTTAATCCGCCTTTTGTTTCTTTTTTCATTAAAAAAAAAGTTGCTCACATAAATCAGTTCTACCAACATATTCACATTGAACACTTAATAAACGATAGCATTTTTAAGAAAGCGATATAAAATTTTATGAATTTCAAATTAGCATTTTTTACTTCAAAAAAGAATTTTTTTGAAATTTCAATTTAAATCTATTTGTAAGTTTTTGTCAAATTTTAATATTGATAGTGGTGAAGTAAAAATACGAAAAAATTAATTTTTAGCTACCAAATTAGAAAACCTTCAAAAATTGGTTTCTATCAATTTAATAAAGGGGCCTTTTCCAAATTTTAATTTGGTGATTTAATCAATAATTCACAGGGTTTGGCCGCGGTAGCCGAGTGGTATAGGGATCGACCGTGGTTCCTTGTCACGAGTTCGAGCCCAAACCCCTAAAGACCCGCTGTGGGGAGCGATGCACGTTAAATCTGTGGAGAGCTGAAAAGTCCCTCCCGTTGGTGTGGTGTGGTAGTTGGGAGGGGGGGCCAGGGTGTTTTCCCCGTCATTTTACCATGGTTCAAAATTTCGTGGTCGTCGCCAAAAGCCCTCGTGGCTGAACAGTGCGACGTTAATATTCAATCAACAAACAGGTTTAAAAAATAAAAAAAAATTTTTGCCGACTTAAAAAATTTTAATTTTGAACATTATTCTTTTTTAAATACGCTGTAACAACATGATTTTTTTCCCAAATTTTAAAGTTAAGAGTCGACTAAAAAATATCATCTAAGAAAACCAGTCCCCTTTTTTCCATTGTCTGCTATTTTTCAGACATTTGCACAACTTTTTTTTTTTAAGAAAATTATTCTTTTTATCCAAAACTTGAAGAATCATCTTTGAGCCATTGAACCTCGTATGATGATTGATCGGGGATTTACATTCTAAATCTTCTAGAAATAACAAATTGAGAAGAATTAACTGAATATATATATAATTTTAAATTTTTTTGATTAATTTAAAAAAAAAAATCTGACGTTTTAGACTTTGAAGCAAAAAACCGGGTGAAAATGGAATAAAAAATATTAAAAATTATTGTCGTGCTATTTGCATTTTTTTTCCCTTTTTTTTTTTTTTTTTTTTAAAACCCTACCCCATAGTAATCCCGTTTTTTAAATAAGGGGTTGTAGGCCTAAATGCGGGGGGTACCCTTCCTTCCTCAATGGCCCGTGCCACGGGAAGTAGTACCACTAAAGACCCGCGGTAGGGCAGTGATGCACTTTAAATCTGTCGAGAGCTGAAACGCCCCTCCCGTTGGTGTGGGTGTGGGGGGTTGGGAAAAGGGGGGGTGCCAGCTCGGGTGTCGTCCACGTAAATTTGACCAGGGTTTCAAAATTACGTGGTCGTCCCCAAAAATCCGAGCGGGAACAGCGGGGACGTTAATATTCAATCAATCAATCCACCCCCTTGTAATGGGAGGATTTCCCCAAAACCACGACAGATTTAACTTGTACCCAGCCCCTCTGCATGGGGGTTTTCAGTACCCCTAAAAAACCGGAACCCGCGATTTTTGTCAATGCCGGTTACAAGTTCGCAATTATGATTATTTGGGTTTTTTGAAGCCACTTAAAAGAGAGTGAGGGGCGGGCGGTAGTCCAGTGGTAAAGGTATCGGACCCGGACAGGCATGTTTCAAGTTTGAGCCCAGTACCGCTAAAGACCCGCCTTTGGGGGGCGGATGCCGTTGAATCTGCCGGGGCCAAACGTCCTCCCGTTGGTGTGGGTGTGTGTAAGGGGGATTGGGGGGTCAGCTCAGGTGTCGTCCTCGTCACTTGACCCGGTTCAAAAAATTTCGAGGTTCCTCGCCCAAAGCCCCCGTGGAGGTGAAGGGGGGTGACGTTAATACTCATTCCTCCCCAAGGCCCGACAGCCCGGGGCCTTGGCCTTTCTAAAAATTCCATTCCATTCTGTCCTGTTTTTGGAATTTTCCCGTTTCTGACATTCATAGTTTTCGGAAATTCTTTTTTTAGGCAATCCCCATCCACCAGAGCCTTGGTTTTAAAAATCGTCTGGCAACAAAGATCTTTTGCAACTCGATTGTCGTCCCAAACTTGTAATGTATCCCGCCCATTTGAAACTTTTTGCAGTGAATTTAACAATATCTGGTTGTTTAAAAAAATTTTTTAAATTTCTAAATTTGGGTCTTTTTCTCCCAAAAAAAAGAGAGAGAGAGTATCACAATTTAAACCCCCAAATACTTTCAAGGCCTCTTCCCCTTTCCCAAAAATAGCAAAAAAGTCCCTTTCTCGGTCATTTCCCCCGTTTCTGCAGTATATGTAAGAACATGCCTTATCAAGGATTTGTAAATGAGTATTTTTGCTTTTCTGTTGATAAAATTAGATTTTAACTATTTTCGAAGCCTATAAAAACACCTGTTACCAGCAGTGACTCTATTACGAACCTCTGGGGTTATGACATTGAGTGCGTTCTGTTCAGAGCCTAATTATTTGAAACCATTGACAGCTTAAAATCTGTATTCGCTTTAATCAAAATAAGAGGCTCGCGTGAAAACTGATACTTGACATGAATTTGGTTTTAAATGTGGTGGTATGCTAGTATTAAATATAAAACAACGTCGATAATGTTCAGTTTTTGCGAGAAAAATTGACATATGTATCTAATAAGCAAACTTAGTTCAATTATCACCAACATGAAGTAATAAATATTAACAAAATATTTCGTAAGGAAAGTATTTTATGACGAGAGGTACTTCCGTACGTCCAGACAACCGGTATTGTACGTCCAGTCGGTATGAGTAAAATAAAGGAGACGAGAGAGAGTTGTACAGGGCGCGACTACTAGGTACCAACAGAAATCATAAGTGCACCATCGGTTGCAAGACAAGCCAACTTTTTCACTATATATAGTGACTTATACTTCTTCAAAACTTCCATAACTGCATTAAAAATATCAGATCCAGTGTTTGTATTATGCGCGTATGAATATAATTCCAAGATTTCTTCAATTATTTTTAAATTATCCTCACATTTGCGAAAAAGAATAGACGGCTAAGTGATATTTCGAATTTCTAGACTAAATCATATTTTATTGCAGTCCCCCTTTTGTGGAAAAGTACGATTTTCCTCTTCAATCAATCTTTTTTCTTACCTTGAAGTATGAATATATTTTTATTAAATAAGTTTTTATAGTTTAATATGAGTAAAAACAAAAGTCCACTTTCATTTGCAAAAGAATGAGCAAACATTACACTCTATCTTGATTGCCTTGTGTTTGTGTGTGTGTTTTTTAAACTTAAAAATAAAACACACCTATGGCGAAGTCCCTCTGTTGTCCTCCAAGGAGAGATGAAGGAAGAGAAATAGATGTCGCATACACAGAATAAATCTTGGTTCCACTTTAGTAAATAATATGCATAAATGCATTTAAAAATTTAATAAGAATTAATTTATTATAGTGAAATTAAATGAATTTTAATAAAATATTAAGAATAACTTTTAATCTAAAATTTATTTCTGTTACGAAATAGGATCTCTTTTAAAACAAGAATAGGTAACAAAATTTTTTAAAAATGAGACATCAAATAAATTTTAAAATGGAAAAATTTTAAATATTTTAAAGTTTTCAAAAAAACTCGGTGTGCCGCAACCTCTGTATTGGCGGGCCGCGTGTTTGACATGCCTGGTCTATAGAAACATCCGTGGATGATCATATGCTGAGATGCAAAAATTATAACTCAGACTGATATTTTTCTAAAAAAATTAGCTATACTTCTATATAGTTCATTCAAATGAATTTAATCTGTCTTCTACAAGTAGTTTCATTCGAAACAGAAAAAAGTACTAGTGAACATCGAAACAGATTATCGAGAAGCAATGTACATGTAATGATGATATTTTGATTGATTGAATATTAACGTACGCTGTTTAGCTAAACGAGGGCTTTTGGGGACGGACCACGTAATTTTTGAATCATGGTCCCAAAAGACGTGGACGACACCTGAGCTCCACCTTCTAACTACTTACACAACGGAGAAACTTTCGCTCTGACAGATTTACGTGCATCGCTGCCCTACACGGCGGACCTTCAGTGGTACGGGGCTCGAACTCGTGACAAGGCAAGCCACGGTCGATACCTATACCACTCGCTACGGGCCATGATGTAATTCTAATGTGCTTGACTTTAAATTAGAAAATATTGATAACTTGATAACTTGAAGCCGAAAAACCGGGTATTTTTTCGGTTCAGTTCCCTTCAAGCCCTGATTTAACATCCTCATTTCTTCACTTTGATTTTATGAGGGGACATACTTGTTTCTTGACAAGAGTTTTCAAAAACATTTTACGCGCACTCATTCACTCTCTTTGAGTGAGGGAATATTAACGTGCACTGTCAGCTACACGAGGGCTTTTGGTAACGGACCACGCAATTTAGAATCATGGTCAAGTGCCTGAGGGCAACACCTGAGCTGGAACCCCTCTCCTAACTACTTCCCCACACCAACGGGAGGACGTTTGATCTCTCGACAGATTTAACGTGCATCGCTGCCCTACATGGCGGGTCTTTAGCGGTACTGGGCTCAAACTCATGACATGCCTGCCATGATCCTATACCTTGATCACTGGGCTACCGCAGCCCCTCACTCTCTTGAAGTGGCTTCAAAAACCAAGTAATCATAATTGCGAACTTGTAACCGGCATTGACAAGTCGCGGGTTCGAGTCTTAGAAGCACGGAAGACCCCATGCAGAGGGGCTGATACAAGTTAAATCTGTCGTGGCTCGAAGTCCTCCCATTGGCATGGTGTGGATTGATTGATTGAATATTAACGTCGCACTGTTCAGCCCAAAAAGGGGGTTTTGGCGACGGACCCGTAATTTTGAACCATGGTCAAGGACGGGACGAACCCGAGCTGGCACCCCCCTCCCAAAACCCCACCAACGGGGGGATGTTTCAGCTCTAAAAATTTAACGGTATCCTACGCTACACGGGGGGTTTTGTGGTACTGGGTCGAACTAGACATGCCTGCCATATCCGATACCTTAACCACTGGGTCCCAGCCCCAAACTGGATTGAGAATACGGCCACTAGTAAACTCTTTTTTTTTTCTTTCTTGAATACTGGTTTTGGAAATTACAAAGGTAGTGATCCTTCAATGTGGTTTTTAACAAAACCAGAAATTGACAAGCGAAACTACAGAAGTTAACGACAATTTTAATTTGTAGATATTTGCAGATTTCATTACAGGATAACGGAACATAATATCAAATGGATTTGAGATTGATGTCAATAAGTTCAATAAATATGCTTTAGAAACGACTCAATTGTATATAAGTTTATATAGCTGACACATTTCAGTTTTTATTCAGCGAGATAATATATTAATATAAGAAGCCACCTGCGAATACTTCCGAGACCACTTCGATTTCCATTGACATCCCCATTTCAACTCTTTATAAGGAGTGATTTTCGAAAAATCCTTTAGTATTACCTCTAAGTAAAATAATTCCCAAATTTTTTGTTTCTATCTTCATGATTGAACTTGGACCAACTCTTTAAGCGTTAAAAACATATTGTGCCTAGTCATTTCGCGGAAGTTTGGAATGTCGTTGTGACAGCTCAGGTGTCATCCACTTCACTTGACCGCGGTTCAAATTTAAGAAGTTCTCGCGGTCAAATGAAGGATCTTTGCAAAAGCAACGTAAATGAACTATAAATCAATCATTCAAAATTAAATTTCGGATTAAGTTCTATTTTTTTTTTACTTTCTGTTAAGAAAAAAAAAATAATTTAAGAGGAAATTGCAACAATAGTTTATAGAGTAATATAAAAAACATACTTTTTTGTTCTCGGTAAAACAGAAACAAGTAATATAATTTTTTTTTAAAGTCTCAATTCCTACTTAGGTCAACAAAGAAAATTTTATTTTGGTTACTTTTTATTAAATAATTACAATTAATATAAATATGGTATATACATATGACAGAATCACATTATTAAGTGGCAATTTTCTCTCATATAAAACTAAAATTAATAAACACGTTTCTGCCAACTATACGAAAATACTCGTAGTTGGTTAACTGAGTTTCCTTGCCAGCTTATTGATATCCTTATCTAAATCGCCGATTACAAATATTGCCGTAGAAAACATACATTGCTTAGGTGTTTGGAACACAGAAAGAGACAATAATAAACTTGGTGTACTGAAATGGATCATTTATTTCTTAAAACCTAGAAACAATGAATAAATGTTTACAGCAGAAAAACTATCTTTTGATATAACGCTGTGGCCCCCAAATAACCAAAGAAAGACGAGATAGCACAACAAAATTTATTTTGTAGTAACATGTTGACCAAGTATCAAATGATTAAATTTACGACTCTGTGAAGTGTGGTTCCTGCCAGAATCAGTAGCCAGAGTAGCCGCCCTTGTTAAAACCGCGCCACGTCTCGGCATTGATTTAAAGAGACTTTGGGTGTGTTTTGGGGGACAACAGACCAAGCAGCTTCCACCGTTGCCAAAATTGATCTGGTGTGGCAGCTGGGGGGGAAATTTTGGGGCAATAGTTGAAACTATGGACCACATTTTTCTATCGGCGAAAGATC
>BMAV01010057.1:0-34833 GCA_019973955.1 Trichonephila inaurata madagascariensis | reverse complement strand
GTGGCAATTTTTAGGTAAGTTCCCTCTATCTTGTAATGGATTTAGATATTTCAATTTTTTTATTTTTTTGCTCTGTTTTTTACAAAAAAAAGGGGGCTTGGCCAAAACATGTTCAACCCCACTTTTATATAATTTAATTTTATATAATAACTGTCCTAAGTCAGTAATGTTCATAGCACTGCAGCATCCATTTTATATTTATTATCTCGATTACTCTTTTGCCCTTTCCCATTGTGTGATTTTCCTGCTGTCTATGTGTTTGTCGAGTGTTATTGTTTGGATGTGATCTCTTGTTAGTAGAGAATTGACCTATATATATATATATATATACTATATACTATATACTACTTTTTATATACTATTTAATATTCAATCAATTTAGTAATAATACAATATTTTTTAAATATTCAGAGTTTTTGAGATTTAAATGTTTTTTTTTAAATGTTTATTAAATTTTATTAGAAAACAATGAATTAAGGAACACATGAATTTTGACACCTCATAAGTGTATGAATGCGTATTATATTGTAATTTTTACATGGATATTTAAACTTTGTTAATTATAATTTTTGTGATATAATTGTAGTTAAATATAGTTCAAATATTGACATATAAAATAAAAAAATCGAAATTACTCATTTTCATTGAAAATAATGTTTATATCTTATATCTTGTTTTAGAAAAAAAAAATACAGATTGTAGCTTATTTACAGCTTAATTCTGCAAAAAAATTCGAATAGAGTTGCGTTGGTCATTTTTATTTTAGATCAAGTTTTATTTTAGATTAGCGTTATTAAGGTTTGACCTTATTAAATCTTGGAAATTATTATATTTTTTTTATGAGTATAGAAATTTGAAGGATTTAAATTGGTGTATCTCATATTTTTCTTCGATCGTAAAATTTAAAATGCCGCTGCTATTTCTGTCTTAGTAATAATATAATTAAAAAGAATTTTAACTTCAGAGACTTTTTTTGACTAAGGGAAAATCTATACTATTTACTTTTTTCTGAAATAAATATAGATACACATGCAAAAATTTAGAATGGGAGATGGGGGTGGGGAAATGAGATAATTTTTTAAAAAAATAAATTTAGGAGAAATATATAATTGTTTCACAGTTAAGATACCAACTCTTTGTTCCCAATCCACAGAACTCAATGACACTTCAGTTTCTTGATATTATATAATAAGAGAATCTAATGTTATCTCATATTGTGGTATTGCGCAATCTTGTTTTAAGTCCTAGTCATAAATTTTACTATTCTAATTATTTCGTTGAGGAAATAAATAGCAATATATCTGTTGACAGTTTTTTCCTTACTGGTGCTGTCTTTCGGATTGGAGACCAGGGCATCTTGTGACACTTTTTATTGATATAGCTTTGCGAAAATGAATGATAGAATACTTTTTTTTTTGTCGTAAGAGTATAGAGATGTATTTGGAAAGGAAAATATGGAAAACTAAAGATCGTTTTTTTCTGAGATGAGCTAGAAATGCCTTTATAGTCTCTATTGTAGACTGTGCAACAGATGTTTTGCTTGTTATTATAGTATAAAATAAAATTGAAGCAGAGGGTATTAGTTTAGTCTCTTTCAGCTCTATATATCAAGTAAAAAATCGCTGTAAGTATTGTTACAAGTTTAAATTCAAATATATGCCTTTTACATATGTATTTTCTAATTAAAAAGATTTCAATGTTATTTTTCAAAGTAATTTTTAAAATAAATTTTATGTAATTTTTTTTCATAGTATCACTTAATCCAACCTAAATGTTCATTTTGCAGAACCAGAAAACTAAATTCCCTTGCTTCGATATTTTAATATTTTTCTTACCATTGTTAAGGAGTGCGATAAACAAAATAGATTAATATTTTTAATTTGAATTTCAAGCATATTTCTTCTTTTACAATTAACAATTTTCAACATATTTTGTCTCTACACTACTTTATTACTCTCCCCATTGCTGTGAAAAATACTAATTTTCTTGAAAATATTGCGTTATGTATATATTCATGCACACATTATGTTTTATTTGTAAGAAATACTTTAAAATTTTCCTAACTGAAAATTTATGTTTTTTGTAATTTTGATTTGATTTTCATAAAAGCTACATCTTTTATGGTAGAAGTAAGATAAAGCTACAAAATTTTTGTTTATATATTTCTTATTTACATTAAGATTAATAAAAAAGAAAGGCAAAGTCTGTGACAAATTCAGGCTAATTTACGGGTCTTATAAATGGAATTGAAATGCTGAGTCTAATATTTTAAATCGAATTTATACGGTTATATATTTGTTTAAAAAGACATATAAAGTAACAATAAAAAATTAAGTATTAAAATTATTATTAAATGAATTAATATAATTATGAAAAATTTTGTTTCGTGAACAAATAAACCGTTGAAAGCGTAATTTTTTCGTTCAGGTTCAACTAAAAAAATATATCGGTTCAGTTCCGAATGAATAATTTCATTTTATGTTAATTCTTATTTGTACTAAAAATAGAATTCTATCATAAACGAAAATTGTAATTCTATCGCAATTTAGAAGATTTTATTCTTTTGGAAATTTGTATATACACTTTGCGAATTATTACAATTAACGAACATGCAATACAAGTGCTAAACAGAGAACGGCGAGCATTGATTTTGTTATCCATTATCAAAATAGCATTTGGCAACCAGTTTCATGATTATGTCACTTGCCGCTCACATTGTGAACCTTGCCTTGCAATAATTATGTAAAAAAAATATGTTTATCTATTTCTGTAACATATGAAAATTGATTAACCGAAATAAACCGAGATTTTTTTCGGATCAGTTCCGGTTTTCGTTCCAACCAAAAGAACGTTTTTTTCAGTTTTTTAGTTCCAGTTCCGGTTCAAAGCCCTAATTGAAACTTCTCACTTTGATAAATAATTTAAAGATGGTCTTAAAAAAATATGTATAGTTGTGAGAGTTGTTTAATCGGAAATACCACTCTCTCAATAACGACAATGATATTGGAAATTTTTTTCTGTGTATTTTAATGAATATTGTTCAAAATGTATTGAAGATGCTTCGTAAATATTACTAACTTGCATGTAAATCTTGATCACTGCACACAAAGCAAATTATTATTGCTGTTGTTTCATATCTCCAAATCGGAGTGAGAGAGTGATTGAATTTTAACTTCGCACTGTTCAGCTACTCTAGGTTTTTTGAAGACGGACCTCATAATTTTGAACCATGGTCAAGTGTCCAGGATGACACTCGAACTGATACCCCCTCTCCTAACTTCCACACCTCACCAATGGGAAGACATTTGATGGATTTAACGTACATCATCCCCCTACACGACGGGTATACAGAGGTGTTAAGCTCAAACTCATGACACACCCTCCACGAGTCCATTACCTTGACCACTAGGCTACTGCGGTTGCTTTTCCTTTCTAAAAGAAATTCTCAATTTTTTTTTTTAAAAAAAGAAAAAAGATACATTTTTTTAAAAATAATTTTGACCATGGTCAAGTGAAGAGAACGACACTTGAGCTGGCATCCCCCTCTCCTAACTATCACACCACATCAAGTGCAAATCAATTCGTTTGCAGCTCAGATCACTTGCCAAAGAACACATAATGTGTGCATCAGTACCCAAAACTAAAATGTTAAACACATAACTACACACAAACAGCTTTAAGACTACACGGTACCCTTTTTCAAATTTTTTTTGGAGACAGTAACAGTAAAAATAATTGATGTTTTGTATTTAGATTATATTATTAAGCTGATTTGTAAGTAAAAGTTAGTTTGACCAGCCATTATTTTAAAATTTTTAAAAAAATTAAAAATTTTTTTGAGTTTTTTATAAATTTTTATAAAATATTCTTTTTTAAAATTTTTTTAGTCTTTTTGAGTTTTTTTATGTTTTTTAGGTTATTGAAATAAATTTAATGGATTTGAAAATCTTTTCCTTGTTGTTTTTTAATATTTTTTCTAGAAAAAATCGGGAAAAAACAAAAAAATTTTTTAAAATATCAACTTAAGCATTTTAAAAAAAATAATTTAGAGATCTCATCCCTAAATAGTACTAATTTAAAAAACATACGTTTGGGGTATAAAAAAAAAATTCAAGCTTTATCTTGAACGAAAAAGCCTTAGGGATTAGAAATCACTTATACCTTCAAAATTGAAAGTCTGAAAAAACGATTTAAAGTTTCTGAAGTCATAAAGCGGAAACTTAAAAAATACCGTAAAGCTCTAATTTTTTGTGTTTTTTTTTTCCAATGTATGTTCTTCTTTAAAAACACTATTTTAATTAAATATGACTGAAAATAATATTTTTAATTCAAAATATATATTTTTTACATAATATTGATAAATTTGTTAAGATGTCAGTTTATTCAGCTTTATCTTAACCAAATATTTTCAAAAAGTTTTGACACAAAGCATTATGTACAAAATAATAATGATACTTAACGCAAAAAAATAGTCAGGTTTCCACAAAAAATTTAAATTTTTCAGTTTTAAATTGAGGAAGTTTTTTTAGCTCTCGTCGCGGGGTTCTTTTAAAATACAAAATATAGTACTACAATATGAGTATAATGTAGTTTGGTACATAAAAAGGAAATATTCAGTTATATCTGCAAAAAATTTTAATTCAGAATACTTGTATTTTGGAATCTAATTCAGAATCATCAGAGGACAGATTTTTGGGTATATCATTTTCAGTAGTTTCCATCTCTTCGAAGTATTGTTTCTCAAGCAACCTGAGAACGCATTAACCATGGCATTTTTCTACAGGAAAAAAAAAAGAAGCTTTTGTTTTACAAACAATTTTTTAAAATAAAAATTTGGGCCCTGAAATTAATCTTAATTAATTTTAAAACCCAAAAAAATCAAAACATAATCAAGCAGAAATGATTTTGTAATGAAATTGTAATTAATAACCATTTCAAACTAAAAGCTCAAAAAAAATTTTTTAATTAATTCAATTTAAGAGTGGAAAAAAGATTTAAAAAAAACCGAAAACCAAAAACCCTAGCTTAAAAATTCAAAATCTTAAAACAATTTGCAAACATATCTGAAATTTCGTGGCAAACTTTTCATTGATATGGGCCACTAGAAAATGTGAAAAAAAAAAATTTCCGTAAAAATGAAATTTTTAGGGTACTGTGTTGACTAAAACACGCAAAATCTACACAATTAAAATCATAAGAATCAAAAATGTATAAATCTAGGAATCTTGCATTCAGAACATGAAGACCGACGACATGTGGTATTTATTCCAAGTGTGTCTGTTATTCAAATAGGAAAACCAAAGGCCTTTTTTTTACCTGAGGTGTTCGACTAAACAAACCATGCCCCCATTTTAATCTGAAATGAGCCCATTTTACGTGACCCCCAAAAGATCAATCATCCTTAATATTTCCCAAATCTACTTTTATTTTCAATTGTCCATGTTTTCGTATGTACATTTTATGTGTTATATTTTTTCGTGTACTTTTTAAGAGAATTCAAAAAAGAAACCCCCTTCAATAAATAATTGTGTCCCTTCTTTGCCAAAGTCTACCTGAGAGGGTATCCAAGGAATTATATTTTTTTCTTTTTCCCCTTGAGTTTTCTGATATCTTGCTTCATTTTTGTCCCAAGTAGAACTCAAAGCAATGCTGAAGTTTAGTTGGGGGGCCCATTTAGAACAACAATAATGCAGTCCTTTTTTAAGACCCCAAATATTTTTCTTACTGGGAAAATGCTGGGAAAACATGACATTCCTGAGTCACAACTGCCCCCTTGGGGGTTCAAAAATAGTCTACGGGGTCAGCAACCCTTTCAGCTGTGGCGTGCCAAACCAATCTACCAAAGTGATTCAGCGGGCCAAACAGCAAGGCAATTTTAAAAAATTGATTCCCCCGTGATAAATCATGAAGAGTTAGAATAAAAGTCTATAATATGGATAATACCTACACACAGTTCTTTTACATATTAATCCTGCATTACGTAAAGATATTTCTTAACATAAAAAACAGCAAAAAAATATAACTATTTCTTCAACAAAAATATAAAAATTTTAATTTATACATATATGTAGTGTCCACCCACACCACAGTTGGTGCGACAGTGACTATTAACTGGAACCACCAACATTCACTGTAACTGTGATTCCGAAGACATGAAAAACTGAGGCAAAACGATGTGGAGAGAAAAGGACGCTTTTCGCATAGATTTACCAGCTGATGTCAAGGGCAGCCACCGCCTCCTATTTATTCATAATAAATTTTAATTTATGTTTTCGAGTGGAAAGTGAAGCGTACATACGAAGATCATAAAAATTAATAAGATGGAATGGAATTGTTATGCTTGGAATATCTTTTCTGAGAAATAATTCGCTGTTTAAGAATAATTGTCTAAGTTTCGAATCTGTTATGGAAAATAAAAATTAAATGGTACGATAAACAGGAGATTTTGTTTTAGATATAAGTTAATTGCATGTATATATGTATGCATGCATGAATGAATGAATGATTCCAGATAACATTCAGACCCTATGGATGATACGATCTAAATGAGCCTATACAATCATTTTCGAATCATAATCTCTGTTTAGTATTAGGTGCTATTTTAAGTATATATGTACAGTTATGTATTATTGCATCCATGCTTGTGTTAAAGTGCCCTACCTCAACTTTACAATCATTTTTGTTATATTCACATTTCTTAGTACCAGATCTGTATTGGTTTGATCTAATATTGATAGTATTCGGACCAATGTAAGAGAATTTACAAACATTGCATGCCATTTTGAAAATATAATTAAAAGTTTTACAAAAGGGATATTCTGAATCCCTACCTAAATGCTCATTACTCCTCACATCTTTTATCACTTCAAGATCTGAATTTAAATTTTAATTTATGGATCACTTTGCAAAGTTTAGTTTCAGATACGTTACAAAAACCGTAATCTTTTTAATCATTATTATCATGAATTTACGCACTGATGTACGATATAAGCATTTAGAATATTTAATGTTAAAAACAATTTCAGTTTTAAGAACTCTAGCAACACACAGCTTAGAATCAGAAGGGAAGTTTATAAAAGAATCCTTAATGTCAAATAACCTCAGACATGTTTTTTAAAATTTTTTTGAAATATATATAGTTTTTTAATGCTAAAACCTTAAATGATAAAACTTTTAACTGCTAAACATTTCTTTAAATGCTCCAAAAACATTCCTAAATCAAATCTCAAATATAAAAGCACAACAAAGTGGTAAGTGGATTACGGTGGTACAGATACCGGATGTTTCAAAAGTCATGCACATCAAACTTTGTGGTAAAGTTTTAAAGACAGATGAATTGTGTTAAACAGAATAAAGAACAAACAAAGGTTGAACGGTTATCTTTATTGTCAGGTGTCATACATGGTAAAATAAAAGTAAATGTTCAAAATATTGTTCGTTTTCCTGGACACAATTGAGCCCTTTTTACCAGATTAATTGACACTTTACGAAGAGTGAGAATTAATGTCCAATATTGCATGAACGATGTTACTCTTAAGTCCATCAAGCGTATGAGGGTTATTCCTGAAGGAATATTTTTCTGATATTTCCAAAGGAAAACATCCTGAATTGACAAGTGCAGTAAAAGATGTGGCCGAAGTCCTTTGGAAATGACACGATCATTGAAAAATTCAGTTAAACTTCTATACTGACCTGTGACGTGCGACACGTTGCTCCATCTTGCTGCAATCAAGCGTAATTTTCATCACTTTCAGCAAGGATATAAGTTCCGTAATGATGTTTTTGTAGACGGATGGTCTTTTCAATTAACTTCTTTGTAAACCGGTTTCCCCATTTGCCACTTTCGTTTTCACTATTGACACTCTACCCGATCGCTTCCTGTCTGCAATCGATCCTGTGTCACAGAACCATTGCACTAAAAGTATCGTTGATTCATTTGGTGCTATTTCACCTGGATATTTTTTGCTGAAATGCATTTATCACACGGCAATGAGATTTTATAGAGAAATAAAATTCCACGATGGCTATTCTTTGCTCTTAGAAAAACATTATGCACCTCCTTTTAATACATTTTAAGCTGTTCATAAATCTTGAACTGGTTTATTAGATGCCTAACTTTCCGAGTGCAACCCTTAACCCCCATTGTCCAATTCACTAAAAGCTTCTTCGATACCCCCTTTAACCTTCAGTAAAGTTTTCTCAGGTCCTTTAACTAGTCTCCATTCATTTGTAGTGTTGATCAGTCATATTGGGGAACTAGTTTGATATCATGGGGCAAGGTGCCAAGCAGCTCTTGTTGTCGCTGGAAGGGAATCCAAGATGGCAATAAAGCGCTAACAAATCCTGAGGAAGATCATTTTAAAGAATTGTTTTGAAATATTTTTCAAATGAAGAATATAGGAAGAGATTGAGTTTAACCAAGATCAATCAATAAATAATGAATATCAATATAATATAATGAAAAGTTACATGTACTATCTACACTATTATAATAATATTATGCACAGTATATTACAGGGATGCACAACCTATGGCCTGCGAAGCCTTTGCAGTTGTCCCACAATATAAAAGAAGTTTAATCTAAAATGTAATTGACCTTTGTTAATTAAACAGGGGAAAATTGTATACAAAAATAGTATTACAGCAAATAATTGTTTTACAGCTGTTCATTAAGTTTTTCAATTTATTATGCAGCTTTTCACTATGTTTCTTTCATGGATATCTGTGAGTTAGAGTTTTCGTACAGAAGCTCGTGGACATGATCAACAGAAGCCATTATTTCTTCCATTGCATGGTCTGGATACAGAGAAGGTCGAAGAACAGTCTTGATTTGAAATTATGCTGAGCCAATCAGAAGTACCTATCAACTTACGTTTTTCTTCATAGTGAGCATTACCAATAATAACTTTAACTTCTACTTAGCTGCAATGATCATTCTTTTAAGCAACCCCGTGGTCTTGCTAGATGATTGAGAATTTTGAAATAGCTGTCTCAGAATGGATCCGATACTCTTTTTTTATTTCGGATTTTTAGTCTAGTATCATTCATTTATAAAGCCATATAAAATATTTTAGATAATGAATAAGAAAAGAGGTGATTTTCAAAATCTGAAATTTCATGATGCATGGACAGATAAGTACTGTTTTATCTATTACAATGATACTGTCACATGCTTAATATATAGTCGCAAGATTGCTGAGGCAAAAGAGTATAGCGTAAAGCAGCATTATGAAACAAAGTATAAACATTTTTGCATCTGTGAAAGGATATGAACAATCTCAAAAAATCGAACAACTCAAAAAAACTTAGTAGTTAAGCAAATTTTTTTCAAAAATGTACAGTTAACTTGGATTCATATGTGAAAATGAGCTTGGGTGTTGCTGAAATTATTGATAAAGAAGGTCGGTCATTCACATATGGTGATTTTGTTAAAAGAGTTTGTTAATTGCATCTGAAAAACTTTGTCCTGAAGCAAAAAGGAAATTTGAAAATATAAGCTTGAATAAAATAACTATTCATAGAAGATTTCAATTTTTGAATGAGGACATTGAAAATCAAGTAAAATCAGCCACTTCAAACTTTGTATATTTTTCTTTAGCTGTTGATGAATCTACAGATCAAACATCTGTTAGCCTATTGCTTGTGTTTGTTCATGGAATTGATAAAAATTTTATGTTGCGGAAGAACGCCTTGGAATGTTTCCCATGAAGGGGCAAACAACTGGTAGTGAACTTCTTTCCAGTTTGATACTTTTGTGCAATGTAGCTTCTTAAACATAAACAATTGTATTAGCATTACCACAGATGGAGCAAAATCAATGATTGGCACAAAAATTGGAATGGTTAGGATACCAAAATAAACAATCTGTTGGAATGAAACTCATCCACAATAATAAAATCAAATCATGCATGCATCATATTACTGTAACCATGGATAGAAACCATATTAATTTATTCTAAAAATGCTTCATTACATTTGACTTTGGATTCTTTCATTTCAACCTTATTATATCTTAGTTTAAAACAAAAATGGGAAAAATATACTTGTCTTTACAGACATATATTGTTTAAACTTCTCATTAATATAGTTTTACTTAATATCCCTCTATTTGGTTTACATAATACACAGTAAATTAAATTACTCTTTTTTGGATTATATGAATTTACTTATGTGATAATTTCAAATGAGTTTTTAAACTTATTAAGAAATATATTAGCAATCCCAAATTGCAAAAAAAATTTAGAAGTAGCCTTTATTTTATCACTAAAATTTTTCTTCTATTTGATGAAGGACTTTTTGTCTAACAGTACTTTCAAGATCTAAAAATACATTGAGTTGAAAATTTTGTTTTTCTATATGTATTTTCATGTTTATAACATATGGTACTTCTTGGTTATTTTTTGCTTTTAATTTACACAATCAGTTTTACTATTTACTTCATTTAAAATTGTTTCAGGTTCCTTTATGGTATCAAAAATCTGGGAAAGAGGAAAACAAATTGGCTGTATTTCTTATTCTCTTTTATTTTCAATCAGAGCCAAAGTATTTGAATTCATTTCTTAAGTGGGCTCTGAAATTTTTCAGCATTTTAGTATTGTAAAATCATTTTGTATACTAATGATAACTTTTGCAATAAACCGTTCCATATTAACCTCAGCAAAATGTTAAGGCAATTTCAGATTGTTTTAAAAAAAATACCTTTTTATTTTGTATACTTTATGTTTACAAATTTTTATACCCTTTGTGTGTGTGCTTGTTTTTTATACTATATACTAGTAAAAACAACTCAATTTTAGAATCAAAATAAATTTTAGAATTTTTTTTTTTCAAAAACATTTTTGTGAAATGTTATCCATGTGAACCATAAAAATGTTTAATAAAACATTTTGTGCACTGTAAAAGTAATTATTAATCAATTACATTTGAAGGTTAGAATTGTAATTGAATTTCTTTCCCTGTAGGACTACCATGTCATCTTCATTTACCACTCAAATGATGATAAAGGAACTTTAGTTTATGACTTGGATACTGTTTTGCAATTTCCTGTACCTCTTGAAAAATATGCTCCTTTAACATTTCAGTTTGAAACATATCTTCAGCCAATTCATCATAGGTGAGTATATTTTTTTTAATGTCAACAGTGGTTGTGAAATCATAAAAACCGCTAATTGAATGTACACTCTTGTCCAAAATTAGGGTTACAAACATGGTTTTCAGCATAATTCTAAATTGCTACCATTAAAATTGCTCAAGTGGGTGCTATTACCTTTTTTCGACTAATTTAGCTGCGCAACCCGTGCTGTTCCCTGTTTATGTTTTCATTTATGTTTTTATGTTCATATTTTCACGATATAATTCTATATTTTAAAATAAAAATTATTTTGTATATTTTCACTCCAAAATGTAGATTTACTATGTAGATTTGAAATACATAATAAAAATACACAATTTTGAACCTACTTTGGTAATAAAACTAAGCAGCGCGAGGTTAATCAGAGCCGTTTTAATCTCCCTGGCGCCCCTAGGTGCACGCAAATTGTTGCGGACTTCCCATTATCGTAGAGCACCTCCTCCTCCCTTTCCTTCAGTTCTACCTTTGCTAGTTTGGGTTCGGGAGGATTTTCCCTCAACTCTTTTTGACTCTTTATCTCTACTGAGGGTCCTTCCTACTATCCACTACCTATGGACCTTTACGTGGACTGCAACTGGACAGCCGTAAGGAAAGAAGCAAAGTATATGGTTTATCCTCTTGTTCATTTCCTTTACCTTTTGCATTATGGACCACCCCTCCTACCCATTCTTTGTAGTCATACAGTAAATTACAATACAATCGTATAGAATATACGTTATCAAAAGGAACTTGCCACATCAACTCTTTGAACTTTCGCGATATGCTCGCCCCCCGCCAAGCTAAGTAAGTAGAGAGTTATCATCACTGTCCCTTCCAGGGGCTGCACCCCCACACAGCTCTTGAGAGAAGGCTGCTATAGAGATCTTTTCCATTTCCTGAGTTTTGAGAACAATCTCTACAACCGTATACATGAAACAAAATATGATTTGGGAAGAAAAAGCCGTATGGGATTAAATATTATACAATTTGTCGATGATAGTGAAACGAAGATTTGATAATTCTAGGTATAAAATGAAAGAGAATAATTGGCTCTCTAATAAACACTAGGTGGTTGTAATGTTCTCTGTAATTTTTTTCTCCCTCCTTTTAGCGCCCCCAACTTTGCGCCCTAGGGTGGCATGTGTCTAGTGTGCCTAAGTGGGGCTAAAGCTAATCTCAGTTTCATCTCATACTTCCGGCACCCGGCGTCTTTATTCTCACGAGGGGATTCTTGCCAAGAATCAGTTTCTAGAACCTGCCTTGAAATATCACTGGCCATAGAGCTAGCAAGCCTGGAAAAACAGCTACCGTGGCCCAGGAACAATCAGAATCATTTTTGAATTGAAACTAATTCGAGTATGGTATGGATATAATTTTTTTAGAATTTTAGGTAGATTTTGTTCCACCATAGATAAAAGAACTACAGTTCGTTAAACTATAGTTAGTAGATATATATATAGTGTATTATATGGATAAATATTTATTGTAAGCAAAAAGCTCTTTTACTTGTATGTATCACACTAATAAGAAGTGATATGGGGTGAAAGCGTTTTGATTATTGGGAAGGACCTTTTCTTCAATTAGCTGTGTTTTTGCTATGAAATTTTAAAGAACAAATCCTACATATTAATTTAATATTACTTATGGATTCCCACTCCATCCATGTTTTTGGGAATTTATTAATCAACATTATGAAATATTCTACAGCAGTGCTTCTCAAACTTTCGATTCTTGCCACCCAATTTCTAGCCACTACTATAACTTCTATATCAAGTGTACTCCCTTTCCATACACAAATAATGTATTGACTCCACACAATTGTTACGAATTTTGTGTAAATAGAGTAAATAGTTTGTATTTGAGTGTTTAATGCATTTCCAGGCTACTCTATGTTACAAGCGTTTATTCTATGTTAAATTGTACTCCATTCACAAGCAATGCCACCCTCTTTTACGTTATAATAAGGATCCAGTGAGAATCCTTATGAAATCTTGGCGGTAGAGCCAAGTTGGCATCATTTTTGGCGACCAAGCATGGACCAATTTAAGTCATTGAGACCCTGTTGGCGCAGCCCGCAAACCCTCGCCGGGAATCTCTATAGAAGTTAGTAGGATCTCCAATTAGTGTCACGTCTAATGACACGAGCTGCTATATTTTGAGAAAAAAGTTTCCCTACCGCGCCTATAAAGATGCTCTCGCTGACGGCGAGGAAATCCTGGATTAAACCAGAGTAGTGAGGATTGTTGTTATGACTAGTTGATTAGCTTGCATGTGCTTGGTGGAATAATCTTTTACTTACGTGTACTTTTAAGCACTGTTATTGTGTTTTGATTGCTGTTGAAGGTGTGAAGACCTTTGGAATATTTACTTCCGTGAATATCAGTTTTCGCTGAATCCTGTATTTAAAGGATTGGAATTTTGATAATAAATTCGCATCGCTCTTAAAGAACTGTTTATTCTTTGTGATTGTTTTGCATAAAACTCGGAGCCCCTTTGATCTACGTAACAATACTTGGCGCTTTGATGCCAAAGCTACAATTAGACTTTTAACCTCTTATGTCACACTGACGTATATAAGCTGTCTTGGTCAGCAGATGCAATTTTCAATTGATCCACGTATATACATCTTTTCGAAGTACGATCTTTTCTATGAACTTCTATCTATTAAATTATTCCGAAGGTTTTATAATGCAATAAAATTACCTTGACAGTGTTTGCGAAGGATTTACTTATTTCAGAGGATTTGCTTCTTTATTCCTCTTATCCCTCCCTCCCTCCAATACATCTCCTATGCGCGCCTACATGAAAAAAAACAGTGGATTTGGGGAGTGAATTGCATAACTTTTACTTTCAGCATTTAAGGGATTAATTGTAAACCGTACAAATTATCAAGATAAGTGTTAATTTTTGTAAATAATTTTATGTATGACAAGCCAATGGGGTCACTGGTGATTATTAAACTTGCTTGTAACTTCATATTGTTCAATTAATTATAAAATACATTGTGAAGTACTGATACATTTATAAATGTGTATTTTATTTTTTATTATGTAAGACTATTTTTTTCTTGTTTACTTTCAGTAATAATTTCGGAAAAATATTCTTTTGTTTTCGACTTTTAATATGTTCCCCCCTGAAGAGTTATTGCGCCCCACAGTTTGAGAAATGCTATTCTACAGGAACTTCCAAAATGCAAAGCAGCTATTGTCACCAAATCGTCATGTGATTGAGCTCTCGATGGGTGATGTTTCATTGCGGCCGCACTTCAAAAATGAGTGTTTAGTGACGTCACATTATAAATCAAAGTTATAGGCGATGGACCTCGCAACTTTGAACCTTGGTCGAGCGACAAGGACGATTAATTTTGACCTGGCACCCTAGCCCCAAACCACATATATCACCCCCTACGGGAGTGCGACTTTTAATTCCGATAGCCCTCTACACGGTGGCTTTCAGTGGCAATTGTGGATTCGAACCTACATGACTCCAACGACTACGACCTCTCTGACCTTAACTACTAGGTTACCAAGTGACCTCTCACATTCATTTTGTCAATTGCACTGTGTAGCATGTACTTCCATAATTTCAATATTCTCCATTACTGTAAGTAAAAATGTAAATACAGATATTTACTTACGGGGGTTTTTTTCCATAAAGAAAATATCAGAGTTTTTTTATAATGCTTTTTTGCACGATTTCAATTCGAACAAATACATTGAATCTATAATGAGATTTCCTAGCCACTGCCCTATGTAGTTCTACTGGTGCATGGTCAACCCTCTGAATGGTCACTGTAATTCGTCTTTTCTTTTCAACATTATCACTGATTAAAGATTGGAAAACATTGTTTTCCACGTATCCTTAAAAGAAGCTCAAAGGTGTTATGTCTAGAGATCTAGGTGGCCATGGTATGGGACTTCCTCTTTCCATCCATCGCCCGGGGAACTTTTTCTCACCTTCCACACTTCAGAGGGGTGGTGTCGCAATTACGCTATACATGTGTTGCAGATTTAAATGCAATAAATCATGCTACAGCTTGCACTTGTTCTTGTGGTGAAGCCATTTTGAAACGAAAATATTTAAAAAACGGAGAGATGCTGCGCTTTATCTAGTTTGGTGGTATTCTATAAGTAAAACAGAAACGTCAATCTTCTCTTTATGGAATATTAAAAATCGTAGGTGAAAATGTTTATTTATTTATTTTGTTAATTTTTTGAAAGTGTAGTCATGATTTCAGACACCCTATATGTCGCTTGGTTTGTTTTTACGTCATTTGCGCGTGCTCCATTAAAAATAAACCAAACGATGTATCTCGAAACGAATAGTGAATTACATCGCGAGCGAATACGAGGAAACGATCGATTAATCTAAAAGCGCCCATCATCACACACACATCATATATCGTACCACAATCTGAACTTTTTCGTTCTAATACTAGATATTTACTCGTAATTATTCATGATCTTTAAGTAATCCAAATTGCCAAGCAAGAAAAAATCACTTCAAATCAGTGGAAGGATTCATCCCCTAGTGAAAAGCATTATATAGTCCAACCTCCCCTGAAAGCCCTTCTTTTGATTTTTTTTCGTTGATTGATTATACCCTAAGTATATAGTACGTAAAATTTAATTAAGTATTTGTTATTAATGATTAATTTGACACTAATGCCACTATTTATTCAATAATTAGTTTTACTGTGCCTTGTTCCTGTGAAAATCGACAAACTGCAAGGAGCACAAGCAAGAATGGTGAATTCTACGACCCCGCCCCTTGAAAAATTCCTGTGTAAGGCCATTGTTCATCCCTTGGCAAAAGTAGTAACAAACCGCTGGACTTAGGATATATAATTTAAAGTAAGTCCGAAATTTTAATAAATGAGTTCCATAAAAAAAAGTTATACAACTATCGAATCTGAATTAATATTTCTAGAAATAATATTTTTAAAGGAGGTAATATTGACCTGTGTTAAATAAAATCATATAGATATATTTTGGTGAATAAAATCGGAATTCACACATATTTTTAATGATTAAATTTAGCTTGATTTTTTTTTCTCCTAAGAGAATCTGAGGGTAACTAATCCTCCCATTTCCCCATTCTAATAAAATGATCCCTCCCTTCCTCGGACAAAACAACTCCAATCCTTGAGTAAAGACTGGTGTTCAATTCCTATGCAAAAAGTCAGAGCGTCTGTGGTGCTGACCGCGCTTTGCAGACATTCTTTTGTGACAAGGCTTGAAAACGCAGAGAACAATTTTTAATACATCATAATTCTTGAGGTACGTTTAGCACATTTTTTCATTTTTAGTAATTCTGTATTTAAAATATATACATTCATGCATAGTTATTTTATATACATATTTTTTAAATATTGTTTAATGTTTAAAATATATAATATTTAAATAATATTAAATATTGCTGTAAAATTTTTTCTTCTACTTTGAATCTCTTAAAATAAAACACAAGTAATATAAAAAGAAATTTTAAAGCCTGGACCCTACTTAGATTAACAATAAAGAAAAAAATTCTATTTCAGCTATTTTTTTATTAAATAGTTGTAAATTAATATAAATATGTATATACGATAGAATCATTAATATGAAGTATAATTAATTTTATTAATTATCTGAAGTATCGTATTGTTATCCAAAACAATGTATATAAAATTCCAGTTCAACTGAATGCTTTTAAAACGAGGAAAAAATCTTTAAAGTTTTGATACAAATCAAGCAAAAATGTCCAATACGGCTGTATCTTTGTAATTTTAAATAATTAATTTCACTCAATTAATTTTAATTAATAAAATTAAATTATCTTATTTTACCTACGCATACATAGTGTATAGAAAATTCCTAGCTTTAAAAATGTGAGAAAAACCTTTTCAAATTTTGGTGATACAAGTCACTAACGTATTGTATTTGTAATTCTTTGAATAATTAGCTCTAACTAATTAATTTCTTATTAATTATAATTAAATTCACTGTATTGTCATCCAAAAATAGTCATGCGTATATAAAACTCTCAGCCCCACTGGAGCCCTCTTAAAACCGTCTCTTTATTAACGATTGAGAATCTACCAAGATAAATGTAAACTACTATATAGAGTGTGAGCCATTATACTTAATAACTGAATAACTATTTTGATCAGAAGTTTTATTAATATGTACTATGTATTATTGGCTATTATGACCTGTATGTGTACTTCCTTAAACTATATGAGGGATCTTATTTGTAATTTCGAAATTAAGATAGTGGTATTAATTTCTGTAGAATTAATTATTAGTATTGCATTAAAACTATATGCTGGCATTATGGCTACAATGCTTTGCTGTTATAGTAAAAAATTATATTTTCCAAAACAATTGCGTGAGTATTTCTGCTGCGCCTGTTGCTTCTCGATTATTGATTGAATTCTCCGGTACCCGTGGATCCAGGGAAGAAGACCCTGTTTGCTGCGTGGCGAAGAAAAATACTGGAGTCAGAAAAGCTCGTAGCAGATAACTGCGGTATTCCTAAAAGAAAACAGAGCATAGAAGCATAGGAATTAATTGCATATAAACTGTGTTCTAATATAAGAAATATAATAATAAGAATGTGTTCTAATATAAGTTCTAATATAAGAATATAGAATAAGTATTTCTCGCTGCGCGCCTGTTGCTTCTCGATTATTGATTGAATTTCCTCCGGGTACCCAAGCGTGGATCCAGGGAAGAAGACCCTGTTTGCTGCGTGGCGAGGAAAAATACTGGAGTCAGAAAGCTTTCCGTAGTGTGAGCAATGCGGTATTCCTAAAAAGAAACAGAGAGCATAGAAGCATAGGAATTCACTGTATATGGTAACCAGGTTCTAATATAAGAAGCTTTCATGCAATTCTCTCCTACTTAGGCCAACAGCGTAGTACCTTATTTTAGTTACTTCTTTTATTAAACAGTTACAATTAATATAAATATATACAAAAGGCTATCACAGAATCATAATATTAAATGACAAAATAGAAAGCGATTTTCCGTAATTTCTTAATTCACCTTTCCTTTCTATATATGCTGTTGACTCATTATTTTGTTTGTTACTATTTATCTATCTTTTAATTCCACTACGTTTGAAAAATGTAATAATATCAAGTGGATCCACACAAGTTCTAAAAATGTATTTGAACTTGACTGGATGAATAGGAAAGTGCATTTCCATTAATGACTGAAAATTTGAACAAATATATATATTTATATAGAAAGAGAGCGAGAAAGAGAGATAGAATTGAAAAAGAAAACAGCTTAATATTGTCTTATTTTGAGGAAATTGCGTCTTTAAAATGTCAGTTTTATGGCTTGGTCATGTGACCGACTACGTTCAAAACCATGATTTTGAAAAAGTTTATATATGGATAATTTTAAGATTTTCACTTCCAGTTGAATTAGAATGTACATATTTGTTTTAAAAATATTATTGCGAGAAAAAATTTATTTAAATTAATTATTATTATTTTTAAACCCAACACATCTTGCGCCATAATTGGGGATGTATACGCATTTCTATCATCATCTACTGCAAATGAATGTGTACAATAGGACAGTCCAATAGTACAGAAACTTTCTCAAACATTCTAATTCCTGGTGTTTTCCATGTATTTTGTTTATTCCTAGAACGAAAATATTTTCGTGTTAAGGATTTCGGTTCAAAGAGAAAAAATGCAAATCCATACTACTTTGTCGGGACCATTGTATTATTCTTTTGTGCTAAACTGATATTTCCTTAGTTTTTTCCTGTTAAACGTACTTCACTATATACATAAAATGTAATATTTTAAGAAAAGTTTAACAAAAATAAACTCGCTATTTCTAAATACCTATATGAATTCCGCCCAATTAAGAGGACTACACCTTAATACTAATGATGTATTCAAGTGTAATTTAACTTACCTTACTATTTCTTTTGAAAATGAACAATTTGCAATTTCGCATATACTTAATCAGATGAAGTTATTGTGAAAAATTAAAAATAAATTTATCTATAAATATTAAAATGTATTTCCTATGTTCGAAAATATTTCATTATCTTATCTACTAATACCTTCCTTCCGGCAACTGCATCTTTAACCTAGTTTCTTAGGGAAGAAGTTTCACATACTAAGCAATCTAGCTAGCATCATTTTAGTAATAAAAAGATTTTAGCGATTAGGAGTCTTGAAACTAGCTAGCCTACTTTAAATAAACAGAATACCCTCCTCCAGCAAATAAACGTTTTGGTTATTTATAGCATAAAAATAGATTGATGATTTTTCCTGATTTCTAGTCTTTTGACTATTTTCCAATCTTTCAATCTATATTGAATCCCATCAAACTTTCGTAAGTTATATTTGAACATTAAAAAATATTTGGGTATGAAACAATGATAAAATAAAAATCCAAAAACCCTGAAATTTAATTATTTCCAAGTTTGTGATAAATATCTATTCCCCAACTGTTCATATATATTCAGATTCCTAAACTAATTAAACTTTTAAATTTCGAAGTTGAAAGATCTGATTTCAAATCTTACTTACCATTATTTCTGCTTCTATTTTAATCTTTAAAGCCTTTATCAACTTCTCCCCCCATCCCCGGAAACTTTGAATTAATTTTAAGAAAAACTAAGAAGCAAGCAGCATCATTTGTAATGCTACGCTTTTGAAGAACACAGAGAAGAAAAAATACAGTAACTATGGAAACCCCATAACTCAAACTGTGAGACAACAAGTGCTAAAAATAGCTTTATCGATTTTAGGTTGCTGCGAGAGGGCTCCGGACAAGCATTTGGAGAGGAGATTCTCTAAGAAACGTGGAAAAGGCACTCCAAGCAAAACGATAACGCGTTTGTGTCTCTAAAGGTTTGAACTCTTCGTAACACAAGGATATTCTGAAAATTACAGGTGTCTTATATTAATTAACAAAGTGAACAGAGAAAAGTCCCCTGCTGCAATTTAAAAAGGAAATAGCTTAATACCTTTTAAAATTCCCCTTTTCTTAATATCTGGAAACCCAGAGATTGATATTAGCTATAGATAAATGCATAACAAAGTAGCACAAAAGTGGAAAAAACATCTATATAATGTTACGCAGATAAAAAGTTTCCTTATTCTCATATATACTACATACATATGTGTTATTTTCTTCTAGAAGGCTGTTATCTTCTTCCTCTGAGATATCCTCGGAACATCATTTTTCTCTTTAAATAAACCTGTATTTCATGTGTGTGTCCTAGTTCAAAAAATCAAAAAATTCGTTGAGGGAATAAAAAACAAAGAAATACAAAGAGCTGCTTTGAAATATGCTCTATAAGAAGAGAGAAAAAGCAAAAAGTTCTCATTTTTACCTTTGAACTATTGTATTTATCTACAGAGGCTATTTCTATACTTGTTTAATTCAATAAATAGTTATGCATTTGTAATTGTAAGGAGATATTTAAGTCGATAGCACTGTGTATGAATTCTTAAGTGATTATTCTTGTTATATGGTTAAAAGTACGTGAATTAATTTTAAACTTTGTCATTAATTTATGTCCAGGGAGAGATCCCCATTTAACTTATACTCCATCTATGTATCATTTATCCATTCCAGGGATTTAACCCAAATAATCTTATGGGCCACTTTGAAAAAAAACATTATAGTCCCAAGGGCTGTACATATAAAACATACATTTTATTTCAGATTTGGACCCATTAAGAACATTTGTTGAATAAAAATTTAAAATGAATGAATTATAGCTATTATTTTCATTATTCTTTTCATGTATACAAACACTGGATAATTTAATACAATGTAAGATCAGATATACCTAGCTCTAGCAATAAAACAACAAAATGAACTTACAGAAATCAAGCGTGGTGTGCCAGGGTCATAAGCAATGCAACACTGTCCACTTCTAAAATGTATAAAAACAGGAGAGAAACGTGATAAAATAGAAAGGGATTTGTTACAAAACACTACATTAAAACAAAAATTAGGACGAAAATAAAATCGTATTTCCTTTTGTAAAGTTGTAATGTGAATCTCGAGGGTTGCAAATTATTCACGGTGGAGTTTCACATGTGGCCCTGAGGCCACGGGGTTGGCCACCTCTGGTCCATTCCCTCCCTATATTTCCCATGCGTTACTTTTCTGTAAAATCTGTAATACCTGGAAGAAAATCTGATTGTTGCAGCTGCTTTCTCCCATTTCGCGATAGTTGCCTTCATTTATTCTAATACAGTCGTGAGCAGAGTAATTTTTAAGTATGAATTTCGGTAGCCTCTATATGTGTTATTGCAGTAAACTCTATTAAGGACATAGTATATGAAATGAAATACATGATTGCCAATTCAAATGCATACGACTCCACATGCGAATTTGGGCTGCCAAATAGCTGGCGAGTTATCTCGAACGCTATGATTACTACGATAATGCGTAAGTACCAAATTTCTCTTTACAGTAGGCTGTTAGAAGAGCAGATCAAGTGTAAATTTACTTTTAATTTCTCGCAGGTAAAATCATCCCTATCATTCATATTACATAGTGAAAAATTTTCAAATAATTTTTCGTGGAGATCGATGAAAGCTCCAAGCTTGATGATCGAAGATCGCCTGAGTATACAATACCCGACTTATCAACGTTTTTGGAAAAATTAGTATATTTTCTGTCCCTTCCAACAATTAAATAGCTCTGATTAATCTCCCTCCTTGACTATAGCATGGTGGAAAAGCTGCTGCACTTCTTATGGGAAAAGTTTATATAAAAACTAGGATATGCAGTTCGTTTCCTTAACATAGTAATATCAAATAGCTTTGGGAAAAGAACTTGAGTTCACATGGTAGAAAGAAGAATCCTTTATAAAACGGAATAAAATCAAGTGCAAAAGAAACAAGTGAACGAATCTCTCATTAAAGGAGCTGTGGATATGGTCGATCTTGTCGACCATGGGTATCGCTGTGGGTCAGCGTAAGTTAGAGGTGTAGGATCTTCGAAACGAAGAGACATCTTTTAGAATCTCTTAATATGACTCTTTTATTAAGAGTTTAACTTAAATTACTTATATATATTGAACAAACTTATACTATGAGTAGTAAAACCAAACACGTGTAGCCGTAATTAAAAGCCTGTATTCCAAATTGATCACTTATCTAAATAATTATATTATCCGGCCTACCTCAATCCTAATACACTCTTTGAATCTGGAAAATAATCTTCCTACCTTGAATTCCTGTAAGTAAATTCGTCTAATCAACTCAGATATTCCGTTAGGCCTGAGTGCAAGTAATAGTATGCACCTTGTAGTATTGGCTAGATGTCCGTGATTCTGGGTAGGCTGTCAAATTACACACTTCTACCTTTCCAAAACTGAAATTCTCTAAATTGCCATCCTGCTTACTAAAACTTCTGTCCTTTGGGGCTATCTTATTTTGCATCCATACTTCTTGGGTTTCACTTCTTGGATTTAGGTTTGAAAAGATTTAAGCATTAATCTTGGCCGTCAAAGAACCCAGGAGGTTATGTGTTAGAGAAAGGATGCGTGAGCTTTCGCCGCTAGGTGAGAGATTCCTCTGTTCACGACAGGTTGCCAAAGCGCATCACTCTAACTTCTCTATACCCAGAGCAAAATTGAAATGATGGTAAAGGCACAACTCTTGATGCTTCCTTGTGTGCATCTAACGGTATTAGGTGGAATATTTTCCCGACTTCAGTATATTCGGGAAATGAAGGAGTAAGTTAGATATCCTGTTTTCCGATGAAATACTCTTTCGTGAAATATAACTCACATTAAATTAGGACAAATCTTTGAAAAGTAATTATCTCGACAAGAAAAACAAATTATTGATCTAACACGAATTAGTAACACGAATACACGAATACACATGGTGCAATACATGAATCTAACACACGAATTAGTAGTACAAAAAATTCCTTTGAAAACCAAGCCAAATTCCTAAAAAGATGCCACCAAAAAAAAAAAAAAAAAATTAAAGCTTTTAGTTTGTACAAAAATGCTGCGTACATCTTTTATCCAAATAATACCCCTAACATCCAAAATAATGAAGTAAAGAGAATCATCAATTTAAATAAAATACAGTATCAAATGCCTTAAGTTTATGCCTACACATTCCATAGGATTCATGATAATTACATAAGTAAGTAACCAACAAAATGCATCCACATGAAATAATCACCGCTTAAAGCAAAAATGTGAATTATATTCTGCAAAATGGCAAGTGTGATTCTTGTTGGACCATTATTCAAGGCTGTCATGTCAATGTAGGTATTAATCAGAGACTCCACCTTAGTGAGATGGAGTTCTGATTGGGCTAGACGCTCAACTCCTGACTCTGACATAGCCTTGGTGTGAATCTAGCTTCAAACCCCTTTTAAGTGGTTTTCACTTCTACACCGGCAGGCTACGGTAAATTGGACTTACAGTTGTTTTTCTCCAGAATACTGTACGGACACTGATATTTTCTTTGATTTGCAGCAAAATTTTAATTCTTCTATGTAGTGTATTATTTAGTGTATTTTGAAAATGTGATGCAGTTTTTCTGTGGTAATTGAAATGCTTTCGTAAAGGTAAATTTTTTCTGGTGAAGGCAGGAACTACATGGTGTTTAGTTATTTTAAAAAATGGGTCTTTTAAACATTTTATGCAAAAAAAGGACTGGACTACTCTATAGGGACAACTTAAAAGGTTCGAAATCATTTCATAATCTAATTCAATTCTATTATTGATATTCAAAATGTGTACATGAGAGCGTAAATACATTTTTCAAAACAAGCAAGGGCCTAAGTAGTAGTATAGGAGGGCCACTTTGATTTGGAAATTTTTATCTAAATGTCATGGTGAGATAACGAATCCATTCTAAAATAAAACAATAAATAATTCCGAATAAAGTAACAATCTTCCGCGACCGCCTTTAGTCGCCAAAAAAAGAGGACTGACCAAGGCGTCCCCCCCATGCCGCTAAGCATATACACTTTTAACCCATATAAGCTAAATCTTAATTGCAACGCATTGATCTGGGGCCAAGAAAACGTCAGATAAGCACGAAAATATTACTTAAAATCACAATCCAATATCAAAGAGTTTCTACGATAATAATTTACTTCATTTAAAAGAAAATTAATTTACTCACGAATTTTCTGTGATAACTCTTTTAAAAAATAGAATATCCTATAAAAAGAAGAAGCTTCATTTTGAATTTCTGTGAAAAATGATTAGATTTTAAGTCAATAGCCAGTTTTTGCAAGCATGTTTAAGTGAAATCTCTGCGAATAATTGTTTGATATTTACTGTTCTCTTTTTCTTTCTTTTGAAGAGATCATTGTTTCAAACAATGATAGCGTAATCGAGTCTTATTACGATATTGAATTATTTTCTATAATTTTGCTTGTAGTTTACTTCTGCTAAAATTTCTACTAATTTTAACCAGTTTTAAAAAAAAACTGCATTGTTGAAGCATTGAACTGAAATAATTTTTTTTTTAAAAAAAAAAGTGATGCATTTTGAGTTCCTAGTTTTGAAAGAGATGTGTATTAAAAAACCTTCTATCAAACTTCAGAGATTCTTATTTCTAGAATTGAATCTGAAAAACCTATATTTATAAGAAAACTTTACTTTAATATTTCATTCTTTCTAATGCTATTAAAGTACTATACATGGTATTTAGGAATAAAAACTGCGTTTCTCGCTGATTTGAGCCTTCCGTTATTTATGTGGATTTAGGAAAGAAAATATTAACTTGAAAATAATTTAGTCATGAAACTCTCAATACTGCTAAGTAAAATTTTGAGCACCAAGAAAAAGTAGTCAAAATGAAACGAAATTTTGTAATGTGTAAGTACTCATACTTTGATATAAGTGCGATAAGAAAATGGATCGAATGGAAATTAGAATTTAGAATTTTCGGTGCCAACGCCGGAAGGCGTTTTATACCCAGTGTGAGGAGAAATGTAAGCCATGAGAGAGAAATAAATAAAATATCAACAACCCCTCCGAAAAAAAGGGGGGGAGATGAACGAGACGCCGAGCGAACGGGTCGCCAGGAACTAGCGGACTCAAAAGCGATCCAAAACTAGCCGGCCTCCGAAGCGGCACGAAATGGAGGAAGAGCTTGTGGGAAGGAATCCACGCCAAAGGGACCATAAAAGCGGAGAGAGGGGTGACAGTCAAGAATCCCACACCCTGTTTTGAATTGGTAGAAGGTTTAATGTTGTTAAGGTGTGAAATTAAAGTGTAGCCAAGTTGAGTTATGGCGGTTTTGAAATGGGATCTGCCATTTTGCTGTGGCGTATGCGTAGTTTTAATTTAGAATGAGGATAAGTAAATAGTATTTGTGCTCTGATAATTGATTTTCGTGGGATTTCGATTGATCTGTTGGAAAACATTCCTAGCTAGCTTAGTGAGGGAAACTAGATATCGGCCTATATGTAGATCGTTGTGGGATCACTTCCTTGCTTCTAAATGCACAAGGTGCGTTGTTAGTCATCAGGCGCAGTGTATTTGTTTCTCAAGGGATAGAGGGAGATTTTTCTCCTGATGAGGGAGATAGCTAAATGAATTTACCCCAGAATTTTTCTGAGGGATAGTCGATATGCTTTTATGTTAGGCGCGGCTATCAACAACAATGTGTGTAGACCCAGATATCGAACTACCGAGACCCACTGGATGCGTTGTTTGCCAATAAAAGAGTGTGAGTTGAAGTAAATAATGACTCCCCCATTTCCTGAATATAATTGCTTGTGGATTTATCAACATTAATTGCAATTCCACAGTGGTTTTCAAGCAATCTCTTGCAACTTATCAAGGAAGTGCTGCATGTTTCCAGAGCAGCATTTGAGCTGGGTACCTTATGAAAGCATGGAGGAAAGAAAAGAGATCATTTAGTTCAGAAAAAGTACAAACGTACGGAATTTCAGTACCTGTTGACCCCATCTAGCGCGAATGCATACGAGTAAGTACTGATGCATCCGTTCCGTATGATGTCCTGAGACATCTGGTTCCACAGTTGTTGTAAATGCGCCTCTAGTTCGACCAAACACGTAGATTTTCCAACTTGCCGTTCCAAATGATCCCAGATATGCTTGATTGGTGACACATCTGGGGATCGAGCTGGCCAGGGAAGGGTGGTAATGTGGTAGAGGCAGTCATGTGGCATCCTTGTTGTGTTTATCCGAGCATTGTCTTGTTTAAAAATGGCTTCCGGGGACTTGGCTCGCGGCTTGGTAAATACATGTGGCTGAAGGATGTCAGCGGATGAATGCCCATTACACATTGTGCCGTATATCAGTATTAGAGGTCACCGTAACGTAAACAATGGCACCCCATACCTTCACACCAGCTGTGAGGGCGGTGTGTTGCTGTAAAGCAAAGGCAGGATTGAGGCGTTCAACATGGGACCTCCACCCACGAACATGATTGTCATCACTGCTAAAATTGAATTTAGATTCGTCACTGAAAACAACCTGGTTCCATTCCGTTTCAGTCCAATCCCGTCGTGCGTGACACCACTCCAAACGGAGCCGTGAGTGGGTGGGTGTCAATGGCAGCACACGTAATGGGTGCCACGATACCAATTGTTCTTCATCCAGGCACCTTGCGATGGTTCGGGGAGATACAATGGTCCGTAGTGAAGGTGCTGTTAGTGTCTGGACAGCGGCTAATGAGGCAGTTAGCTCTACACGTGTGTATCGTATGACGTGACGGTCTTCTCGACGACTGGTCTGTTGAGAGAGTTCTGAGCCTGGTCGCCATGTAAATGAAGTATCTTCTGTCCACTGGTGCCAATACCTCCTCACAGTCAAATCAGAATGGCCTACTTCACGAGCTACTCGCCGAGCTGACCATCCAGCTTTTATCATCCTGGTCCATTCTTTTCCTCGCTAACTCTGACAGCTGCTCATATTGCCTTCGATGGCGGCGAAACGGCACGTCTACCTCAGCGTTTCCTTTGAAAAAGATTTGACACAATCAAATAAGCTTTGCTGACTTGTTCTATAATCCAAGGAGAATGAAGTTCAACACCCTCTAGTGGCATTAGACAATGCGCAATCATGCTGCATTTGTAATCATTTGCATATCTTCCCGACATGTACCCTTCATGCCAAGTTTCATTACGATTCCACAATTATTTCTTGGTGCTCAGATTTTTATGGCAATGAGTGTATATGTCTCTTTTCGACATCTTTTAAGTTTTCATCTTAGTGTTCTTTTAAATTGCAGCCGAGCGTTACGTCAATTAGATTTGAATCAGCATTCTCTTGAGAATTACTCGGAGTACACTGGAGATCACGTCACACAATATGGGGCCACCCTTGAGGATGATATCTGACCACATACTTTAAATTCTGCACACACCCCACCTCGCACGAAGAAGAATTTTCTGCTACTATCGCTGTACATCCCTCTATTCTCAAGTGGGTGCTATTACCTTTTTTCGACTAATTTAGCTGCGCAACCCGTGCTGTTCCTGTTTATGTTTTCATTTATGTTTTTATGTTCATATTTTCACGATATAATTCTATATTTTAAAATAAAAATTATTTTGTATATTTTCACTCCAAAATGTAGATTTACTATGTAGATTTGAAATACATAATAAAAAATACACAATTTTGAACCTACTTTGGTAATAAAACTAAGCAGCGCGAGGGTTAATCAGAGCCGTTTTTAATCTCCCTGGCGCCCCTAGGTGCACGCAAATTGTTGCGGACTTCCCATTATCGTAGAGCACCTCCTCCTCCCTTTCCTTCAGTTCTACCTTTGCTAGTTTGGGTTCGGGAGGATTTTCCCTCAACTCTTTTTGACTCTTTATCTCTACTGAGGGTCCTTCCTACTATCCACTACCTATGGACCTTTACGTGGACTGCAACTGGACAGCCGTAAGGAAAGAAGCAAAGTATATGGTTTATCCTCTTGTTCATTTCCTTTACCTTTTGCATTATGGACCACCCCTCCTACCCATTCTTTGTAGTCATACAGTAAATTACAATACAATCGTATAGAATATACGTTATCAAAAGGAACTTGCCACATCAACTCTTTGAACTTTCGCGATATGCTCGCCCCCCGCCAAGCTAAGTAAGTAGAGAGTTATCATCACTGTCCCTTCCAGGGGCTGCACCCCCACACAGCTCTTGAGAGAAGGCTGCTATAGAGATCTTTTCCATTTCCTGAGTTTTGAGAACAATCTCTACAACCGTATACATGAAACAAAATATGATTTGGGAAGAAAAAGCCGTATGGGATTAAATATTATACAATTTGTCGATGATAGTGAAACGAAGATTTGATAATTCTAGGTATAAAAATGAAAGAGAATAATTGGGTTTCTAATAAACACTAGGTGGTTGTACGTTCTCTGTAATTTTTTTTTCTCCCTCCTTTTAGCGCCCCCAAATCTCTTGCGCCCTAGGCATGTGTCTAGCGTGCCTAAGCGGGGCTGGGGTTAATCTCAGTTTCATTCACATTTCCGGCACCGGCGTCTTTATTTCTCACGAGAGGATTTCACAAGAATCAGTTTCTAGAACTCGCCTTGAACATCACTGGCCATAGAGCTAGCAAGCCTGGAAAAACAGCTACCGTGGCCCAGGAACAATCAGAATCATTTTTGAATTGAAACTAATTCGAGTATGGTATGGATATAATTTTTTTAGAATTTTAGGTAGATTTTGTTCCACCATAGATAAAAGAACTACAGTTCGTTAAACTATAGTTAGTAGAACATATATATATAGTGTATTATATGGATAACATTTATTACAAAAGCTCTTTACTTGCATGTATCACACTAATAAGAAGTGATATGGGGTGAAAGCGTTTTGATTATTGGGAAGGACCTTTTCTTCAATTAGCTGTGTTTTAAGCTATGAAATTTATTTAAAGAACAAATCCTACATATTAATTTAATATTACTTATGGATTTCAATTCATCCGTTTTTTAAGTTTATTAATCAACATTATGAAATATTCTACAGCAGTGCTTCTCAAACTTTCGATTCTTGCCACCCAATTTCTAGCCACTACTATAACTTCTATATCAAGTGTACTCCCTTTCCATACACAAATAATGTATTGACTCCACACAATTGTTACGAATTTTGTGTAAATAGAGTAAATAGTTTGTATTTGAGTGTTTAATGCATTTCCAGGCTACTCTATGTTACAAGCGTTTATTCTATGTTAAATTGTACTCCATTCACAAGCAATGCCACCCTCTTTTACGTTATAATAAGGATCCAGTGAGAATCCTTATGAAATCTTGGCGGTAGAGCCAAGTTGGCATCATTTTTGGCGACCAAGCATGGACCAATTTAAGTCATTGAGACCCTGTTGGCGCAGCCCGCAAACCCTCGCCGGGAATCTCTATAGAAGTTAGTAGGATCTCCAATTAGTGTCACGTCTAATGACACGAGCTGCTATATTTTGAGAAAAAAGTTTCCCTACCGCGCCTATAAAGATGCTCTCGCTGACGGCGAGGAAATCCTGGATTAAACCAGAGTAGTGAGGATTGTTGTTATGACTAGTTGATTAGCTTGCATGTGCTTGGTGGAATAATCTTTTACTTACGTGTACTTTTAAGCACTGTTATTGTGTTTTGATTGCTGTTGAAGGTGTGAAGACCTTTGGAATATTTACTTCCGTGAATATCAGTTTTCGCTGAATCCTGTATTTAAAGGATTGGAATTTTGATAATAAATTCGCATCGCTCTTAAAGAACTGTTTATTCTTTGTGATTGTTTTGCATAAAATCCCGGAGCCCCTCGGATCTACGTAACAATACTATGCTTTGATGCTAAAGCTACAATTAGACTTTAACCTCTTAAGTCACACCGACGTATATAAGCGTCTTGGTCAGCAGATGCATTAATTGATCCGGACGCATATATACATCTTTTCGAAGTACGATCTTTTCTATGAACTTCTATCTATTAAATTATTCCGAAGGTTTTATAATGCACAAAATTACCTTGACAGTATTTGCGAAGGATTTACTTATTTCAGAGGATTTGCTTCTTTATTCCTCCTTTTATCCCTCCCTCCCTCCAATACACTTCCTAAGGCAGCCTACATGTGAAAAAAAAAACAGTGGAATTGGGGAGTGAATTGTATAACTTTTAATTTTGGCATTTAAGGGATTAATTGTAAACCGTACAAATTATCAAGATAAGTGTTAATTTTTGTAAATAATTTTATGTATGACAAGCCAATGGGGTCACTGGTGATTATTAAACTTGCTTGTAACTTAATATTGTTCAATTAATTATAAAATACATTGTGAAGTACTGATACATTTATAAATGTGTATTTTATTTTTATGTAAGACTATTTTTCTTGTTTACTTTCAGTAATAATTTCGGAAAAATATTCTTTGTTTTCGACTTTTAATATGTTCCCCCCTGAAGAGTTATTGCGCCCCACAGTTTGGAGGAAATCGCTATCTCTACAGGAACTTCCAAAATGCAAAGCAGCTATTGTCACCAAATCGTCATGTGATTGAGCTCTCGATGGGTGATGTTTCCACAGGCTGCACTTCAAAAAATGAGGTTTAGTGACGTCACATTTATAAATCAAAGTTGGTAGGCGATGCATTCCCAACTTTGAACCTTGGTCGAGCGACAAGGACGATTAATTTTGACCTGGCACCCTAGCCCCAAACCACATATATCACCCCCTACGGGAGTGCGACTTTTAATTCCGATAGCCCTCTACACGGTGGCTTTCAGTGGCAATTGTGGATTCGAACCTACATGACTCCAACGACTACGACCTCTCTGACCTTAACTACTAGGTTACCAAGTGACCTCTCACATTCATTTTGTCAATTGCACTGTGTAGCATGTACTTCCATAATTTCAATATTCTCCATTACTGTAAGTAAAAATGTAAATACAGATATTTACTTACGGGGTTTTTTTCCACAAAGAAAAATATCAGAGTTTTTATAATGCTTTTGCACGATTTCAATTCGAACAAATACATTGAATCTATAATGAGATTTCCTAGCCACTGCCCTATGTAGTTCTACTGGTGCATGGTCAACCCTCTTGAATGGTCACTGTAATTCGTCTTTCTTTCTCAACATTATCACTGATTAAAGATTGGAAAACATTGTTTTCCCAATGTATCCTTAAAAAGAAGCCTTCAAAGGTGTTATGCTGTCTAGAGATTCAGGTGGGCTATGGTATGGGACTTCCTCTTTCCATCCATCGCCCGGGGAACTTTTCACCTCCACACTTCAGAGGGGTGGTGTCGCAATTACGCTATACATGCGTTGCAGATTTAAATGCAATAAATCATGCTACAGCTTGCACTTGTTCTTGTGGTGAAGCCATTTTGAAACGAAAATATTTAAAAAACGGAGAGATGCTGCGCTTTATCTAGTTTGGTGGTATTCTATAAGTAAAACAGAAACGCTTCAATCTTCTCCTTTTATGGAATATTAAAAATCGTAGAAAAAATAAGTGTTTATTTTATTTATTTTGTTAATTTTTGAAAGTGTAGCCATGATTTCAGATTACTTATATGTCGCTTGGTTTGTTTTTACGCCCGCCGCCCGCCAAAACCAAACGATGTATCTCGAAACGAATAGTGAATTACATCGCGAGCGAATACGAGGAAACGATCGATTAATCTAAAAGCGCCCATCATCACACACACATCATATATCGTACCACAATCTGAACTTTTTCGTTCTAATACTAGATATTTACTCGTAATTATTCATGATCTTTAAGTAATCCAAATTGCTGCTAAGAAAAAAAATCGCTTCAAATCAGTGGAAGGATTCATCCCCTAGTGAAAAGCATTATATAGTCCAACCTCCCCTGAAAGCCCTTCTTTTGATTTTTTTTCGTTGATTGATTATACCCTAAGTATATAGTACGTAAAATTTAATTAAGTATTTGTTATTAATGATTAATTTGACACTAATGCCACTATTTATTCAATAATTAGTTTTACTGTGCCTTGTTCCTGTGAAAATCGACAAACTGCAAGGAGCACAAGCAAGAATGGTGAATTCTACGACCCCGCCCCTTGAAAAATTCCTGTGTAAGGCCATTGTTCATCCCTTGGCAAAAGTAGTAACAAACCGCTGGACTTAGGATATATAATTTAAAGTAAGTCCGAAATTTTAATAAATGAGTTCCATAAAAAAAAGTTATACAACTATCGAATCTGAATTAATATTTCTAGAAAATAATATTTTTAAAGGAGGTAATATTGACCGGTGTTAAATAAAATCATATAGATATATTTTGGTGAATAAAATCGGAATTCACACATATTTTTAATGATTAAATTTAGCTTGATTTTTTTTTCTCCTAAGAGAATCTGAGGGTAATCAATCTCCCCATTTCATTCTAATAAATGATCCCTCCCCTTCTCGACAAACAACTCCATCTTGAGAAGACTGGTGTTCAATTCCTATGCAAAAAGTCAGAGCGTCTGTGGTGCTGACCGCGCTTGCAGACATTTCAGACAAGGCTTGAAAACGCAGAGAACAATTTTTAATACATCATAATTCTTGAGGTACGTTTAGCACATTTTTTCATTTTTAGTAATTCTGTATTTAAAATATATACATTCATGCATAGTTATTTTATATACATATTTTTTAAATATTGTTTAATGTTTAAAATATATAATATTTAAATAATATTAAATATTACAAAATTTTTTCATTTTGAATCTCTTAAAATAAAAACAAGTAATATAAAAAGAAATTTTAAAGCCTGGACCCTACTTAGATTAACAATAAAGAAAAAAATTCTATTTCAGCTATTTTTTTATTAAATAGTTGTAAATTAATATAAATATGTATATACGATAGAATCATTAATATGAAGTATAATTAATTTTATTAATTATCTGAAGTATCGTATTGTTATCCAAAACAATGTATATAAAATTCCAGTTCAACTGAATGCTTTTAAAACGAGGAAAAAATCTTTAAAGTTTTGATACAAATCAAGCAAAAATGTCCAATACGGCTGTATCTTTGTAATTTTAAATAATTAATTTCACTCAATTAATTTTAATTAATAAAATTAAATTATCTTATTTTACCTACGCATACATAGTGTATAGAAAATTCCTAGCTTTAAAAATGTGAGAAAAACCTTTTCAAATTTTGGTGATACAAGTCACTAACGTATTGTATTTGTAATTCTTTGAATAATTAGCTCTAACTAATTAATTTCTTATTAATTATAATTAAATTCACTGTATTGTCATCCAAAAATAGTCATGCGTATATAAAACTCTCAGCCCCACTGGAGCCCTCTTAAAACCGTCTCTTTATTAACGATTGAGAATCTACCAAGATAAATGTAAACTACTATATAGAGTGTGAGCCATTATACTTAATAACTGAATAACTATTTTGATCAGAAGTTTTATTAATATGCATTATGTATTATTGGCTATACCTGTATGTGTACTTAAACCATGAGGGATCTTATTTGTAATTTCGAAATTAAGATAGTGGTATTAATTTCTGTAGAATTAATTAGTATTAAGTATTAAACCATATGCTGTTATCATAAGGCCAATGCTTTGGTGTTATAGGCAAAAATTATATTTTCCTAAAACAATTGCGAGTATTTCTCGCTGCGCGCCTGTTGCTTCTCGATTATTGATTGAATTCTCCGGTACCCGTGGATCCAGGGAAGAAGACCCTGTTTGCTGCGTGGCGAAGAAAAATACTGGAGTCAGAAAAGCTCGTAGCAGATAACTGCGGTATTCCTAAAAGAAAACAGAGCATAGAAGCATAGGAATTAATTGCATATAAACTGTGTTCTAATATAAGAAATATAATAATAAGAATGTGTTCTAATATAAGTTCTAATATAAGAATATAGAATAAGTATTTCTCGCTGCGCGCCTGTTGCTTCTCGATTATTGATTGAATTCTCCGGTACCCGTGGATCCAGGGAAGAAGACCCTGTTTGCTGCGTGGCGAGGAAAAATACTGGAGTCAGAAAGCTTTCCGTAGTGTGAGCAATGCGGTATTCCTAAAAAGAAACAGAGAGCATAGAAGCATAGGAATTCACTGTATATGGTAACCAGGTTCTAATATAAGAAGCTTTCATGCAATTCTCTCCTACTTAGGCCAACAGCGTAGTACCTTATTTTAGTTACTTCTTTTATTAAACAGTTACAATTAATATAAATATATACAAAAGGCTATCACAGAATCATAATATTAAATGACAAAATAGAAAGCGATTTTCCGTAATTTCTTAATTCACCTTTCCTTTCTATATATGCTGTTGACTCATTATTTTGTTTGTTACTATTTATCTATCTTTTAATTCCACTACGTTTGAAAAATGTAATAATATCAAGTGGATCCACACAAGTTCTAAAAATGTATTTGAACTTGACTGGATGAATAGGAAAGTGCATTTCCATTAATGACTGAAAATTTGAACAAATATATATATTTATATGGTAGAAAGAGAGAGCGAGAAAAGAGAGATAGAATTGAAAAAGAAAAACAGCTTAATATTGTCTCATTTTGAGGAAATTGCGGTCTCTTTAAAATGTCAGTTTTATGGCTTGGTCATGTGACTGACTACGTTCAGTAAAACCAAGGATTTTGAAAAAAGTTTATATATGGATATGTAAGATTTCTTTACCTCCAGCTGAATTAGAATGGCTATATTTGTTTTAAAAAATATTATTGGCAGAGAAAAAAATTTATTTAAATTAATTATTATTATTTT
>BMAV01010056.1:0-15145 GCA_019973955.1 Trichonephila inaurata madagascariensis | reverse complement strand
GTTTTTAAAAATGTAAGGGAATCTGGATTCATTGGTTAAATTAAATGTGGATTTTATCCTATCAGCATTGTCTTTAGTATATGGGCAAAGTTTTAAAAAATATATATCAAAATTAATGCTTTATTTTAAAGTTGATATTTGTTTATATATATTGATTCAAATAACTGCGACTTATATTCAATGGATGTGTTTGTATGCTTCATTATATGCTACATGAATTTTGGTTATGATGGTTCTCTACGTTGTTAAATTTGCGTATTGAATCGTGTACTTTCTGTTAAATATGTGTACCAAACTGTAATTAATTAACTGTTTAATTGTTATTTAGCACATTTTCTTAGAAACCAGGCTTTTGCCCGGAATTAATTTTATAGAGCATTTTACATTATCATTTACAGTGTGAAGCATTTTTACATAAAATCCTTACTGAGCAGACATTGAAAACTTTCTATGCATTTTGTATCCTGACTATAACTCTGATTTCTTCATTTGTCTTTATTTTTTTCTCTTGAGTTTAATTTTCCAAATGCTTATTTTTATTTATTTCTAATGGGTCTGTGGATTGGTATTTTGACATTGCAGACCTTGTACATTCTCCAGGAACTTCAATCTCTTTTTAATGCCAGCACCATTTAGGGGGTACACTAATCACCGCAAGTGATTTTGACGCCTATGCAAATTAAGGCTATACAGTACCCTAAACACTTCATAACTAACGATTTTTTTTCTTTTTTTTTTGCATTTTTGAGTTGCCCATGTCATTTGGAAGCTTGCCACCACACAAATTTCAGTTCTATTAGCAAATTAGTTTTTACAATATTTAAAGTTTTATGAGCTGTAGTTTTGGTTTCGGTTTCATTTTAAAGCATTTTTCTACTTTTAAATTAAATTAATAAAAAATATTTTTGAGCACAGTCAACTCTTTTAGTGTGAAATGGTTATTAATTCCAATTTTCATTACTAAAATCATTTCTGTTTGATTATGTTTTGAGTTTTTGAGTTCTCATAATTAATTAATTAAAATTAATTTCACGGTAAATTTTTGCTTTAAAATGATTTATAACTTAAATTTTTCCTGTTGAGACAATGCCATGGCCAAAGCGTTCTCTGGTTGCTGTGAGAAGCAATATTTGGAAGAGAGGGAATACTACTGAAAATGATGTATCTAAAACTCAGACGTCAGCTAATACCGCAATTAGACTTCCGAATACTAGTATTCTGAATTCGAATGTTGCAGATATAACTGACTATTTACTTGATGTACCAAACTACATTATACTAAACATATTGTAGTACTATATTTTAGTATTTTAAAGTCGTACGGCTGGAGCTCAAACTTCATAAACTGCCCCAATTTAAGAGGGAAAAAATTTAATTTTATGAGCAAACCTGATTATTTTTAGCTTAAGTTAATATCATTATTTTTTTGTACATATATGCTTTGTGTTTCAAAACTTTTGTGAAAATATTAGGTTAAGATTAAGCTGAATTAACTGTCGTCTTAACAAATGCTATCACTGTTATGCAAAACTATATTTTGAATTAAAAAATATTATTTTCAGTTATATTTAAATAAAATAGTGTTTTAATGTAGAACATACATTGAAACAAAACATATTAAAAAATTAGAGCAATACGGGCTTAAAAGGTTTTGTTTTATGCCTTTACACACTTTAAATACGTTTTTCTCAGACTTTCAATTTTGTAGGTATAAGTGTTTTCTAATTCCTAAGGCTTTTTTTCTGTTCAAGATAGAGCCTTGAAATTTTTTGTATAACTTTGAAACGTATGTTGTATAAAATTAAGTATGGATTTAAGGCTGAGATCTATAGTTATTTTTTTTTAAATACCAAATTTGTTTTTTTATAAAAAAAATGTGTTTTTTCCAGGTTTTTCTAGAGAAATAATTATTAACCCGCGATCACTGCGGGGGGTTTTCGACACCCAGCAACAAGAAAGCCTCCTACAATTCTAAAAATAATGCGAAAGCCACGATTTTTCTGAGCTGCCAATTTTAGGTCATTGAACCTTCAGGACCCTGATGTAATCAATCTCGCTTGACGATTGGAATTTAACGCTTCTAAAGTTTATTTGGGGTGCTGAGAACACCCCGCGAGTGATTGAGTTATATTTTCATTCTCGAAGCATCTACGAAAGTACGTTTTACTCTTTCCGTTTACGTTTTTTTTCAAATATATTTAATATGCAGAATATTTTATTTAAAATTTCAATAAATGCGGTATAAAAATAATATAATTCTATAAAATATTTGTAAAATACAATTTTTAAAAATTTCAAAACGTTTTCTAGAAATTATGACAAAAAATCCATGAGAAAGGGAGAAATAGCGACTTTGTCGCCTATTAGTACCGTATCAACAGATTGGCAAAATGAACTAAGTGAATTGATAACTGCGTGATTTCGTAACCAAAGTTGAAGAGATGAAACTTGAAAAAATAAATTTTATGATACGTTGGTGTTTATACCACTGATGAAATGTGCAGATATATTATATATCGCGAATATGTAACCTTTTGGCCATTGCGAATATTTTATCATCTACTTAATACTGCAGGAATTAATGCTTCCTTTGTCTTATCATTCGGTTCTTCCTGAAAATAAAAAGAGAATTCAATATTATTAGGGAGATTAGAATGGGTCTTGTGCAGCCACAGTGGGATATGATATCGGATTCCCAAACCTTAACAAAACACTCAAAAGAAGCTTTTTACTGACACAGAATATATTAAAAGAGATTAATCCCCTAAAAAAGGGGTGTGCACCGCTTGTCCACGGGGAAAAAGATGTAAAATTATTTGTTTTTTTCTTCAGTGTAAGAAAATATGTGTTTAAAGCATATGAATAGTCTGTTCTAAATGTTTGAAAATGATTAAAATATTATTTTTCACTTTTACTATCCTTATCATTAATTATAAGGAATATTTATTACTGGTATATACGTTTTACTTGTGGTTTATGAAAAAATATAAAATTGAGTACTTCAAAATGAAAATTTTGTAGGTTTAGTTTAAATTATTCCTAGTCTCATTTGAATGCAATAAATTTAACAATTTTGTTTGTATAATACAAAAAACCTCTTATACGTCATAAATATATATCATAATTGACTTAAAAAATTTTTCTTATTTAAATACACGTGTTAAGAGTTTGGGGTGTTCTCTACACCCCGCGAGTGACGACGGTAGAAAAACAGGCCCGAGTGACCGCGGGTTAAAAATCAACAAGGGAAATAGATTTTAAAATTCATACTAACTTTTGTTTGCAATAAACAAAGAAAACAAATAACTTAAAATAACTAAAATTTTAGAAATTAAGTATTTTATAAGAGTTTGAAAAAATTTCAAAATTTCCCAATTTTTTTGATATTGTAAAATAATGGCTGATCAAACTGACTTTTTACTAAAAGAATCAGCTTACTAATATAATCAAAATTTTCAAACATAAATTACTTTTACTGTAACTGATTCCAAATTTTTTTTTTGAAAAAGGATACTGTGTAAACTTAAACACAGATAATTTCATTATACCTAGACTGTTCGACAGTTTTGTGAGAATAAATGGAATATGCTTAGCATAATGCATGGGTAGGTGACATTTAGGTTATAAATTAATATAATAAATATATGTGTGAGTAAATTATATAAATTAAAATTACACTAAATTTTTTAATAACAAATACAATAAATAATTATTTATGTCCTTACATAAAATACCTATAATACGTTCATCTGCTTTAAATACTATTTCAAGATATATTCTTCTAAGTGCATGCGTGTGTGTGAAATGGGTTCTTTAAAAAAACCCATCACAGTTTTAAAAGTCCCGTGAATTGAAAAAGTTTGAAAATCACTGGTATAAGTTAATTGAGAAATTAGTGATTAGCAGTGCAGACCTTTTTCTTTGAAAAATAAATTCAGCAACTTTTTAGTAATTCCGTCTGATCCGGATTTTTCGCGTGTATAGAGAATCTATTTTTTTTTAATTCGTGGATAAGTCTTACTGATTGTTGGATCTAAGATAGCCATGCAATTTGGGGAGCTTAAATCATTTTGTGGAAAAGGCATTTAGGATTTTAGTTCAATGAAATTTTGGTTCTTTAAGTAATAAATGAAATTTTTCGTAGCACTCTTGAGTCTACAAATCCGTTAACTTGATAATCTGTGTTTGTTGTTATTTCGTGTTTTTTAACAGGGCAACGTCTCCTGTTAAGGTTGAGCTTGAGTTGCAATCTCTGGCGTAAGTGTATAATTTTTTACAATTAACATTTTTTCTACATAACAGAGCTGTAAACATATATGTATTGATTTCACATCAAAAAGTTCATTTAACGTACGCTGTAAAAAATTTCGAAGAAAAACAAAACAATTGACTTTTTATACATTTTTTAATTCATCTTGATATGGAAATTTTGATTTTACCATATTTATTTAATCCGAAAGACAAATACATGTTTTTGTAATCCACTAAGACTAAAAGTAGTTAAAAATGACAGAAGTGTACGAAAATCCATTAAATTACGGTATAAGTTATACATACTTTTGCTGAATAATAAGCCGGTAGCTTGAGATAGTATATTTTTACAATCCCAATTAAAAAAAATATAATTTAACTTTTTCTTCTCAAAAATCTTTTAAGACAAAGATATAAAAATGTTTCTTACCAGTTCAGGAGAATTTTTAATTTATTATTTAATTTTACAAAATCACCAAGCACTTTTGCAAAATGTAAAATAATTCAAACATTTCTAAACCACATCCAAAATAAATAACAATGCAACTGCTGATAAACAGAAGCGAAAAAGATTTCCTCCACTTAAGGTATCCGACTACGTTCGGAACCATGATTTTAAAAAAGCGTATAAATGTATAATTTTCATGATATTTAGTGTCACTTAGAATAGAATACATGTATAATATTGTTTTAAGGACATTATGACAAAAAAATTTATTTAAATACAATATTTTGGGAAAAAATTAACTTAGAATAACTTTTTTTCCAAATGTTCCCCTTTTGTAAATATGCTTCTATTGTATTAATATTTTGCCTTCATATAGCTCAGACATTTGTACAGAGGTCCAACTAGAATTTTTGAAAAATTCACATTTTCAGAGTTACAAACATTTGAAATAATTATCGGCGTATTTTCTTAAAATTTCTCCCTTCTGTTTTCGTAAAACATGGATAAACCGACTTCCAAGTTATGCGTTTCAAAAATTCTAGTTGAGCCTCTATACAGAGGTCTGAGCTATATACAGGCAAAATATTAATACAATAGAAGCATTTTTTACAAAAGGAGAACATTTGAAAAAGGTTATTCTAATTATTTTCAAAATATTATACTAAAATTTTTTATTGTAATACTATTCTGAACCCAATTTTATATACATTGTCTAATCTAAGTGACGTTAAATATCATAAATATTATCCATTTACACGCTTTTGCAAAATCACTTTTCCGAACGTAGTCGGATACCTTAAATAATGCAAACATTTTTAAGTTTCATATCACTATTTTGAAACTTTAACTGTAGTTCTACTTTATATTTAAATTTACATTTATTTTGTGATTTAAATTACTCAATAAAACAAAAAACAAAAAATGTATAATTCGTATTTCATCAATTTCTTCCTCTTCTGCTTCATGATATTCCGTTAAAAAATCTGTAAAATTTTTCTGGAGATTTTTCCAGTACACCTAAATGCACTGATATACCTGCAGCATTTATCTTTGTGTAAAATTCAACAATTTGTTAAATCGGGTTTTTAAATAACCTTTTTTTTCGATAAAGTTCTGTAATTGAGGACATATTGTTCAATATCTATAAAATCGTGATAAACAATACAATCGTAATCCTTTCAACAACTATAATACTCAGTGGCGCACACAAGGAGGGGGGGTCCTCGGGTCTGGACCCCCAAAGGCCAGGCTTTTTTTAAAGTTGTTTATAATCCTCTGTTTATTGTACCTACAATTTTATTAAATATTTATTAATAATTAATTTTATTAATTAATGCTAACTATTCATTCAATAGTTCTTTTTACTGTTCTGTACTCCCGAAAATCGACAAAAGCAAAAGAATATGTTGGGCGACGTATCAGGGCAAGATACGAGAATAGTGGACTTTCGACCCTGCCCCCCTTTGAAAAATTCCTGTGTGTGCTACTGATAATGTTCGATTATCTTAGATTATATTTAATGCACTATAATAAATATCCGGAGGTGTTAATTTGGCTCCGGGTCGATTCCGGACTATGAAGAATGTCTTATACTGACAAAATATCAATCGATGGACAGTATAGTTAAAGTCTTTATTTTCCTTTTCTTGTATATTTGAATTAAAAACATTCAAGTACAACCATATGCACTCGCTAAATTGCATCTACGAATTCTAAACAACTATGTTCTAACAAAGGTTTGGCTCTGTGCCAAGAGAGTAGAGTGCCATCTGGCGACATTACACAAGAACTAAATCATACTTTCCGGACATAACACATACGTAGCAGACAAGGCGCAAAATTCAAACGAAAGCCTGTATAGCTGCATTTGACGAGAATGCCTAAGAGATATTTCTGTACAAAAGGAGGCTGGAAACAGTAAATGGTTTCCATCGAAAACCTCAATTTGGGCAACGTGAAATCCCTTGAATCGAAAAAGGATTTATGCCTAAATGACAGGGGTTTTTTTGGGTATTTTTATGACTATTGCTGGAAGACAAGATGAACAAAGCATTCCTCAAATTTTTCCACTAAAATAAGAAAACAGAAGAAGAAATACTGCCAATATAGATGTAGCCTAATATGCCAGTGCATTTTGATTTTTAATATCAGACAGCAAAGAGTTTTATTTTTATGTGCAATTTAGTTTGTGTATGTGCGTATAACTGTTTTGAATTTCTGGAAATAAAAATTAACGGGTCTCAGGACCCTTAAACTTCTAAAATTTCGATTTTTTGAAAAAAATATATGTTATAGCCCTATCTTTTCTAAATGTTTTGCAACCAAAATTTTAATGATACGATCAAAACTTCTTGAGTTATTAATAAAAAACTGAAGCATCCCAGGAGTAAACAAAACTGCCACGCCCATTTTTTAACAGCTGTTTGACGGTATCCAAACTTAGCTTTTAGAAGAGCCACATTTAATATTTTTACTTTTTAAATAGGTAATTTAATTCAACTCTCTATTTTGCAGTACTGTTTACTTCCAAAGCTGTTAGATTTTTCTGCCGATTTCAACTTTTGTGTGATCTTTCGCAAAATGGAAAATTGTGAGAAAAAGCGATTGTCTGGTCAAAGACCCAAAAAAAGAAGGTTTCAAGGTAATAAGTTCCTGAAGAAAACAATATCTGGTGAAAGTAAGAAGAAAAAAACAAATTTTGTAAGGAAAGCACCAAACGAAAAGTGCCCCCTATAAAGTTCCCAGTAAAAAAATATTTTTTTGGATTCTTTTGAACCTAATATTTCAAAACATTTTAAAGGTTATCGGCTGATAGATACGTTTTTTCCCAAACCAATTAGAAAATATGTTTGTTGTTTGAATGCCATGGCAAAAAAAAAAATAAACGAAAATCTAATGTAGGATTTCATCATCTTTTTTTTAAATTTCCCCCCCAAATTGCAAAATAAAAAAAAACTAAATTCATGGGGTCATTGGAGCAAAAAGAACTTTCCCAGAAATAAATGAAGATCTGTCTTACCCAGAGATGTATAGGCCAAGGTTTATCGGCTTTAAAGTACTTTTTTTCCCTTTATGTCATTCCAAAACCTGTATCCCCGGCAAAAGCAGTATCAATATAAAATTCCAAAATTTGTGTGAACTTTGGCAAATGCGTCGATGAATGATGCTGTTTTGAAAAAAAAAATTTTCCCCGTGGAACACAACTGCATTGCTGTCAGTGGGGGATGGCACAGGGAAAAACCCTCTTGGACATACATCACTTGTTGGTGTGTGCACTTTAAATTTGGGAACAGAGTGGGGAAAGGTGCTCGATATCGGGGGTTATGTCTCCTTCTGAAAGGTGTGCGATCTTTTAAAAGGCCCAAATTTTGGGGACCCAAATACAGTTTTTTTTAGCGAAACAAGCCCTTCTGCAAAAAAATCAAAAGGGGTCTGCTGGACAAATGGAAGTGGGGGGATGAATAAAATTTTTTTTCCGTTCTGAACGTAAGAATGGGCTCATATATAAAAGTATATGGGATGGAGATAAAAAGGGGGCATATATTTTCCTTTTGTGGAGAAAAGCCTTATGGTGACAATATCAAAATTGAAAAAAAGGGGTTGTTTTGGGCCCCGTTCAAAAGCAAAGGGGTAGCCCTTGGGAGAAAGTTAAAATCATCCCCTTCAAGAAAAAATTGTCCGAGGGTTAAAACAATTGGGGAAAAGGGGCCCCTCACAGATGTTGTCTTAATAGGTTAAAAACTTTTATGGGAATGAAATTTCGGGGTAATCCCAAAAAAATGTACAAAAAAATGAGGCAGGCTATCTGGGCTGTAGGGGCCCTCATACAGCTAGTACTGACAAAACAACCCAAACACTGGTTTTCCCCCAAAGGCGGGCAATAGTTGGTGAAAATAAAATGTTTGTGTCCAAAACAATAAAGTCCCGGGGTTTTTAAACACAAAAATAATTTTGCCTAAAGCAGTTTCTGAAGCAAAAAAAACCATTTTCAAAGATCTGTCGCATTTAAAACTGTTACGAAGGTGTCTTGGAGGTAAAACCCCAAAACCCCAATGAATCTTTTGAATTATTAATCTGGAAATACAGCCCAAAAACTATTGGATCCAGCTTCCTTTAAAAGAATGGCTGCTTTTGGCTGTATGTGACTACAATGAGGGGAAAAGGGGCCCAAATTGATATAATTAAGCAACGGGTTTGAAATATAAAAAAAATAACGTTATTACTGCTAAAGATTCTGAAAAAAAACGTTTTCGAAAAGCTTTTAAGCGCGTAACGGAAACCCCCTTTTGGAATCACGAAAAAAAAAAAGGCTGAAACGGGCCAAAAGAAAATATGAAATTTAAGTTGTCTGGGGGGTGTGCATATGATCCAGGAGCATATTTTGGTATAAATAAGGTAACCCATATTATTTTGTCATTTTTTTTAATTCACGACTTATTTTTCATAAAATTAAGCTTTCCCATTTAAAACCTACCTTTTTTATTTATTTAAAAATTACATGTAAATTTTTCAAATACTTTTTTATATGATTTATATTTTTTTTAAAAAAATTCGACTTAATTGTTTTTTCCATATTTCAACCTTTTTCATTTTTTGCAGAACTACAGTAAGTTTAAAGTAAGCTTTTCACACCTTTAAATTTTTTTAAAAAAATACTTATTTAATTTTATTTTAAATTTTATTTACATCTTTAAAAAACATTTTTTATAAATTTATAAAAATTTTTTTTAAGCAAATTATTGACATTTTGTTTTTTTGCCACTGTTTTTCTTTTTAAATAATTTTTTCAGAACTTAAAAAAATTAAACTTTTGACACCCCCATTTCTTAGGGAAAAAACTCTTTCCCCATTTTGTAGAATTCCCTTTTACAACAAAAGGGATGTATCTATGTGAGTGTTTTTTGGGAAATTTCTAAAAAAAATTACTTTATCTAAGTTTTTTGATCACTATTTAACTTTTTTAAATTATTTTTTATGCAACACAAATTGAGTTTCCATGGCCAATTTCTGTAAAATTCCTTTTCCCCCTTTTAAAAAATTTTATGGGCGGGTTAAAAAAAAAAGTTGTTCTATGAATTTTAATACTTTTTAAAAAATTTTTAATGATTATATTTTTTTCCTTTTGAAACTTTAAAAAATCATTTTTCTCAAAACATAAAATTGCTTGCGCGTATAAATTTAAAAAAAACACTTGTCCTATTCTTTTAAAATGTTCCCTACAATCTCAAATTAAGCTGTTCTCAACTTATACAAAAAAATTTTTAAAAAATTAACTGAAAAAAAAATTTTATGTTTTTTCTAAAAAAAATTTTTCCAAAATTTTTAAAAATATTATTTTTTTAAAATTTAAAAAAAATTAATTACTTAAAAAATAAAAAAATGTGTATAACTTCAGGACTCCAAAAAATTTTTTTACAATTTAAAATAATTTTTTTAAGTTTGGGCAATTTTTTAAATTTAGATTTTTTTGCCCAGTAACATACTAGTTTTTTAAAATTTTTTAAAAGTTTCCCCAATTTTAAAAAATTTTTTAAAATTTTTAAATTTTGAAACAATCTTTAAATTTGATTAAAATGTATATAAGTATGATTATGAAGTGGAGAAAAGTTTCAAAACTTCCATGTTGTTTTTTAGAAAATTATATGGATTCGAAAAAAATGTTTTTCTTTGGGATTCCCCCGGGTGAAAATTAAGAGTCCTATGACCCCTTAAATTATTTTCCTTTAAAATAAAAAAAAAGCTGTTTTACTAAAAATCCAAAAAAATTGCCTCCAAACCAGAATTAAAAAATTTCCCCTGGTTACAATTTTTTGTGAATTTTTAAAAATATACTTTTCGAAAAGTATTTCCCTTTTAACATTAATTTTAACCCTCGGACGCGTTTTAAATAATATAGATGGGGGTTTAAATCAAAAAATTTTATGTGTATAAAGTTATTAAAATTTTTGAAAATTTCATTTAAAGATATGCGCTTATCCAAAATTTGTAAATAATTACATAACGTATCATATTGTATGTATCATTTTTTTAAGAAATTGAAATTTAAAAAAAGAAAATTAAAACGCATGGGACGTTTTGAAATTTTCAAATTCTCGTTATTTGTTTTAAATGAGATCTTAAAAATTTCAAAAACTTCCACTCGTTACGATTTTTTTTTTTTTTTAAATTTAAAATTTCTAAAAGAAATTACTCATTTTTTTCTCAACAAATATATACATGGTTGTAGTTATAACTTATATAAAGACAGACAAAATTTGGAGCAAGTATGTAATAAATTTAAAAAAAAAATAATATTGTTCACTGTTGCCTTAAGCAGTCAGTCTTTTTTCTCAAAAATGTTCCAAAAAAATGCGCACATTTTTATTTTTGAATAAAACTAAATATAATGGAAGAGAATTTGCACAGATTGTGAAAATGTGGAAGAGTTTTATTTTAATTTTCAATCTTAAAGTTTTTACACTATTTTTTATTTTATAATTGTGAAACACACAAACCTCCAAATATCTGCTTTTTATTAGTACACTCTGTATGATATGAATAATGTGTTTCATATTTTTTAAAAAGAATTTTTTCTCATACTTTAAAAAAAAAAAAATCATGTCCATTCTTTTTTTCAAAGACCATTGAGGATTTTGTGATTGTGTGCATATACGTATGATTTATAAAATTTGGGAAGCAATTGGAATACCATTTTTTTACTTTGCAAGGGGAAAAGAGCTAATACCCCTTTTTGGGGGATTATTCCTCCTTTTTGGCACCCCGCGATTTCAACAGGTATGAAATTTTTTTCCCCCTATTTAGCTGTGTAACTCGTGCTTTTCCCAGTTATGTTTCCTTTTTATGTGTTTTTATGTTCATTTTTTTTATGATATGATTCTACTTTTTAAAACAAACCCTTAAAATTTTTTTTTTTTGCACGAAAATTTTTTGAACCACTTTTGATAAAAACTATGCAATGATAGGGTTATCTTTCCACTTATATTTCTTCTCAAGCAACAAATTCCATATTAACTTGCTAATACCTGATTTTTTTTTTCGAATATTTTCAAGAATATAAAATTCCTGCCTTCACCAAAAGGGAAATCCGGGAGGAAAAGTATTTCAGTACCATGGAAAAAACCGCATCTCAAAAAACTTTACCCTTTTAATAATCTTCCTATAAAAAAAAATATCTACAAATCAAAGATAAAAAGAAGAAAATATCAGTGCCCTTACAGCGTACGGGCAAACCGGTCGTTTGGAGCTTTTGGTAGCCCGTACAGTGTACGGGCAAACCAGTTAAGGGGATAAATCTAACTATATCTCTCCAGAATTCTTAAGATGAGTTGTTTGACAATTTTATGTTTTATTAATGCTATACTTTGAAGTTACACGAGACACATTGGTACCGTAACCTCACTCAAGTAAAGAGGACGTAATCTGAATTGGCAGCATTTTCTTCGAACTTCCACAAAACACCAGATTTAATGAACTTTAGCCGTTATACGAGGGTGGGGCATAAATCATGACAAATATTTTTTTTCTTGTAGATATGTGAACGGATCACAAACGTATATGTGTAGTGTGGAAGTCTTACAAGTGCGTATGGCCCTTTGATAGCTGGTAGTAAAGCAATGAGGGCTGTGAAATCATTCGTTTGTTGAGTGTCATGTGAGATGGAAGTAACCCCCGTTTTGAGCAGCCCGCATACATCAAAGAAGCTGTTCTCCGAGGGAGAAATGAGATGGAATGTCACATTGAATTTGATTTTGACCCTGGGGATTTTAATATCATTACTAAGTTTAAAGGGAAACCAAACGTGATGGGCCGGTTTGCAACACGAGAGGAAATTACTAATGCTGTGCACCAACAGGTGACCAGATTCACACTTGTTGCGGCAAATATTGAGACTGGTGGTATTCAGCGCCTCGCACATCGTTGGCAGCGTGTGGTGATAGTATCGGGACTATATTGTGGGTCTTTAAGCCCAGGTTTGTCATGTCAACTTTATGTGTACTGTGTTGTCATTCTTTTGCACTGTGAAGGTCCCATTGCCCTGTATATATATTACCGTAATAAATTAGTGTATTACGATATTTCAGTGCTATTCTCTCTCTCTCTCTCTCTCATTGTGCACACATGTAGTTAACACCTTGTCCTTCCTTCTGCATATGTCCCATTTTTCAACCGGTCTGGTATTTTCAAGAAAAAAAATAGTTGCCATGACTTTTACCCCAACCCTCGTAAAAAGATGGTATTCAGTGGCACCAAGACATGAACCCACAACTTGACAAAACAGGCTAAGAGTTCACCACCATTAAGCATCGGCTACCACATACATATGAGTTAAGTGACGAGGATAATATTCAGTTTAGTCACTCACTGTACAACATGTTATCTTATAATAATAAGCGAGGAATTCGTGGTACATGAATTAACTTGAAGTTCTGTAGATCTTATTGTTCCACATGTCTTGTCTCAGTCAAAACCAAGATTCAAACTTGTGTTTTAAATTTAATACCTTTTGTCAGAAAATCATGTCTCATGCTATTAAAGAGTCTGTAGATTTTAAGTATAAACGAAGCAAAATAATACTGAAAATAAAACTTTTCCTTCTTTTTTTATGCTTAAAATATTTTTTTTTAATCATAATCTTTATCTCATTTGAAAAAGAAAAACAAAATGAAAAAAAGTTAAAAAAAATAGAAAATGCAATGGAGGGAAAAATTAGATTTTTGTGAATAAAAAAAAATATTAAAAAAGTCTGAAATAAAGTTTTTTTAAAAGTTTTTTTTTTGCGGTCAATATTACATACTGCGGAATTTTTTTTTTGTTTATTTGTAATTTTTGGGAAAACCCCTTTTTCCCGCGGCTATGTTTTTTGTTCATTTATCACGATAAATAGCATGAAAATGGGTACTTTGGGACAAAAAAAAACCAAAAATTTTTAAAAAGAACAAACGTCTTTCAAAAAGAAACCAATATATTTTTTAAAATAGTTTTTAAATTTTAAAGAAAAATTCTTCAAAATTTCCCTTAAAAAGAAAAAAAGTTTTCTCATTAAGCGTGAATAAAATGTAGGAAAAAATCTAAAAATAGTTTATCTCTGGATTAAATATGAAAATATTTTTCCACAAGTCAAATGTGTTTGTTAACCCTAATAAAAAATTTTTTTGGGTTCCGAAAAAGATGGAAAATGCATAAAATAAAATTTTAAAAAATATTTTAAAATTTTTTTTTAGTGAACATTTGTTTTCGTTTTAATAATATTGGGGTTGTTTTTTTAAAACAAAACTTATATTTTTTGTACGCCCCATCAATTTAGTGCTTAAATCCCGTATATTTCACCCCCTTTTTTTATAATATAGTGATATATTAACTCTGATATTCTTCGCTCACGAATTTAAATTGAAAAACTTTTAGTTTTTTTTAATTTTTTCGAAATTTTGTCTGAAACAGAATCTATTTTTAAAGCAAAAATCTGCAACTGATCCGAAGTTTGTATTCCATATATAATAAATATATATAGTATCCATAAATATATCAAATAGCTGTAAAAAAACCCAAGTATAACTAGTCCCAAAATAGGGAAAAATTTGCCTCAGTAGTACAATAAAAACTCATGGCTTAATATTTTTTATTCGGGACATTATATTAAAGTATATCCAAAAATCATTTTTAATCTGTGTGTTTTGTATTGGGTATTTATTCATTTTTAAAATTTTTTATTTTTTTTATTATTTTTTTATTTTTTTTTAATATTTAATAATATATTTATTTCATTTATTCATTTCATTCACTCACACATTAAAATACAACACAAACACAACACACATATATATATATATATATATAAAATTGTATGTATATATATATGCATGTAGGTAAACTTTAAAAAAATTTCGTACATTGGCCCTTTCTTTTTTTTATATGTTTCAGTAAATATGCTATGTAAAAAATTCCCTTTAAAATTTTTAAATTTTTTCTGTTAAAAAAGGTCCTGGATTTTTTTGCAAATATGAAATTTAACTTTTTTATATAAAAAAGTTCAAGTAAATTTTTAAAATTCTAAGAATACTGATTGATTAAAAAGGGCTTTTCATTGGTTTTTTCTCTTTGTTTTTTAAAAATTGAGGGAATAAGTTGTGGGATATAAAAAGTGTTTTATACTTGATATAAATTATAAAAATACAGTAGCCTGTTTTTTCGCCAACTTAATATGATGAAAATAAATACAATATTTAAATTTTCCCAAACATCTATTACATATTGAAGCAAAACTTGATATGAGTCACCAAAAGTTAAATAGATTGAACTCATTAAAAAGCATTTAAACATATTTTTTTAAATCTCGTTCCCTTTTGACCCGCCACTCTTGGTCGGGTTCCTCAGTTAATCATTCTCCTTCTTTTTTCCTTTTCGCGCATGCGCTATAACTCTTTCTCCTTCCCCCCGCTCGCATTCCCC
>BMAV01010055.1:84173-94828 GCA_019973955.1 Trichonephila inaurata madagascariensis | reverse complement strand
TGCGAAGTTTTGCCATCTGGATCGTTTCATGTATTATAAATTAGAATTTCCTTTTATATTCGTCCCCAAACGATTCCAAATTTGTATAATCGAACTGTTGAAGCGAAATACTGAATTCAGTTTTAGTGTATTTGTTTGTTTTTAAATTTAAACAAATACGACTGATATCTAACAACTATAACAATATTTTTAAGTTCTTATTAGTGTGAGACAATACTGTTTTTTATCCAACAGTACCACAATTCCAAAAAAAGAGCTCTATTAAAATGGCATTCGAAAGCGAAGGTTCTTCACTAATTTATCATTTTCTCAGATGGGCAAGTTCTTTTGGATTAGGTCACCCTGAACTTACCTAATCTGTAAGTTTTCTCACACTTCGAGATCACCATCGGGGAACACGATTCGTCGTGTCCCAGTGGATGTCACGACCACGATGTCAGAAGATGCAGAAAAAGAGGGGTGGGCAGCACAAGCGCCCTCCCTTTCTTTTTCGATCAACGTTTTACGATTAGTTTCTTTTTCTTCTTCCACCATCCCGGTCATCTGTTAGGCTGTCACGTTTCAGAATCGTGAGTCTGAGAATCTCAATCCCATGCTGTGTAGTAAATGGACCTGGAGACCTTTTCCCTTTGCCTTGGTTGCCACATTTGGTGACCTTTCTGCTGCTCTGTTGGCGCCAAGGACAGCGCTCTTGGAAGAATGTTTCTTTGCGGTTTGAATATCCTGTTGGAGAGATATTTTCTTAAATATTAAGCAGAATCAGAAACTTTTTTTTTTTAGGAATTGTCCCATTAGTAATGTAAATCCTTGTATCCTTTTACCCAGGGACGTCTTAAGGCAGTGGCGTAACATACACCTCCGCATCGCGAAAGGCGCTCAGGGTTCTAGGAGGCCCGCCAAGTACCTACCCTTTGTAAAATCCAACTTGGGGGCCCCAAGCCTGACTTCGCAGGTGGGCCCAAATGTTCTCTGTTACGCCACTGTCTTAACCCTTTATCTACCCCATTTTGATTTCATGCAATATTTTTTTTTTTTTGAACCACTACATTGAAAATTAAGGGATATACATAAACAAAATACTAAACATTGAGAAATTTAATTAGTTAGAGCTAATTAATTAAAGATATTCAGCTGTAAAATTAATTATATACACTGTTCACTTAAAATAAATAGTCAAATCGTTTTCTAAGGTCTTCATTAATATACAAAAAAAAAAAAAAAAAAACATTTGCCTTTTGACATTAACCATTATTTTGGAACGAAAATGACAATCTTCGCAGTCCGCGGAAAACGCCGCCAGCTGTAAACGCAATTTCTGCAATAAAACTATTCGCCTTCTCCACTAAAATACTCATCATATAACCCGTGCTGCCATATATCTTCGAAGAGTGGATTTAAAAGAATATTCCTGCTAAGTACCGTCAGAGTATTCGTAAAAATGGTTATTCTATGTAACTTTAATGTGAGTGGTGCTTATAAGTACCGTCGGTAGATAAAGGATTAAGGCATGGGCCAACTGGGCCTCGTATCGTTCTCTACTCAGCCTTAGTAAGACCATAATTTGAATCATTTTAACGTTTAAATGTTATATTCGGTTGTATTCTCCGCAAAACTGGAATTTCAGACGAAATGTCAACTGGCTATATGTAGGCTTACCACCATTACTCATTCAGTCTAATGGCGACAGTCCGACGTGTGCGATTGTAAGTCGTACACATTCATTTGCTTCGGGTTTGTACGAGTAACTGACAACGTATGTTATGTACTGTCTACTTTTATGAGTCATAGGTGGAGCCTACATTTGTGTAGGAGCCCAACGTCTACTTTTGAGTAAGGGCCCAGGGCCTCAAGAAGTCTTATAAGACACCCTTGCTATTACCTCTTTAAGATAGCGAGGCTTAAAACTTCAAAATGTTCAAGATATATCCCGAATCCGAATATTATCTTTATGCTAAAGTATTTTGCTGTCTGAAAAGCTTCTTTGCTTATTTTTAATCGCGAAAAGTAGGGTTTACTTGAGAGGTAAACACTCACTCACGGATAATGCAACCAGATACATGAAAAAGTTTGTGCAATTATTTTGAGAAATCTTCAAGTTATTACATATTTGAGTCAAAATCCTAGTGTTTTTTGAGAAATTGTAAAGAACAATAACAAGTTTTGAGAATCTTAAATTACTTAAAGCACGGATTTTGTTAGGACGTGAAATCCTGTCGATCACAATGATGAATAAATGCATGGCGATTCAAACATTCTGTCCTCGAAAATGTGGGAAAATCGACTTATTTTAGTAAAGTCGCACAAATTATCTTGTAAAGAAAAAAAAATACACCTTGTCTCTTGCTGAATGGTCTATATCAGTGGTCTTCAAACTGTGTTCCAAGAAACATACCCGGGGGGTTCCATGAATCAAAATAAAAAATATACATATTTGTGCAAAATAGACTCATGTTCTCTATGGAGTTTGTATGACCACAAGTATCTAAAGCAGGGGTGGCCACAACGCGGGTCCCAAGTCCCACAAGGGAAAACAAAACTCACTGCCTGTCAGAATATCTCTTTAATTTCTTGCAACTTTTAGTGTAATATAATAAAAGAACATTACAAAGATTCCTTTCTTTATATATATATTACTTAGACTGTGAATTGTATGTTTGATTTTAGAATCCGTAAATAATTCTGTACTCCTTAGTACAATGTTTTGCAAAACTAAGTGGAATGGAATGAATTTTTCGACGAGTGCTAAAAATTATACAATAAAAAACGCCTTTTTTCATAATATTTCTCTGAGGTGAAAATCAGGCATGAATGGATAAATCAGAAGGCTTGCCAGTGAAGGGGAGCAACTTACGTACATATCAACAGATTCGACGTTAAAATTTAAATTTAAGCAGGAACAACTCCTAAACGTTTGGTTGCGAATTTGCAGAATACACAGATGTTTCGCACACAGTTATAAACATTTTAATGCTAATCTGAACGATGAATTTAAGTTATTATAAAAATATTTCTCAACGTATTTGGTAAGAAAAACAAAATATAGAATCTAATTAATGCTGAATATGAAATGCGACAGTAGATGGCTTAAATAGGCCCAGACTTCGACTGTTTGTGTAAAAAAAATAAACGCGCATATCCCAGTTACTAAATATAATGCAGGGATAGGTGACACCTGGAGCACGAATTAATGCTGTTAATGAATAAATTACATCAATATTATGTTAAAATTAAATAAAAAAATACAGTATATTCCTTAATTACTTTTTCCTACAACATGTTGATCTACTTAATAAATATTATTTTGAGATGGCTAAGAGGCTTTTTATTGGGATGAGGTTCCCCGGAAACACATTCCGCGAGTCGACAAAGTTTGATCACAGGTCTATGTGATTGGGGAATTACTTTTTTGTCCGACTTTAGAATGGAGGAAAAAATAGCAGTTCAATAAAAATGACAGAAATTCCCCTCCCCAACGTGTTTTCGAGTCTCTGTAGGATAGTTGGATTTACAGGAGAAAACAAATCATTTACTTAGGTGTTTTTTTTTTTAATTAAAATCTTTTTAACCAATTATAATTTCGGATTTTAAATTATCAAAATTGATTCCTTCGATAATTTCCCGAATTTTCGTACTTTCGGCGTGTTTTTTTGCTAAGCGATTCTTTAGAAGATAACCTTACATACATACGTTTATTCTTGAATTTTAATAGTGCAGATTGAGAAATAGTTAACATCTGAAAATCTTTTCAGGTTATAAGGACTCAAATGTGTTAATCGGAGCCTGAAAAACCAATATTTCTTGAAGAATTTTTCGCATCTTCGAATGAAGATAATTTATTTTTCTATGATATCATCAGTTGTTCCGTTTTTTAAACTGAAGTTTGATTCTGATCTATTCTTAACTTTCCGATTCCTACGAGATACTGAATTTTTTTCACTTTAGTTTCCTGGAGAGAGTTATTTTTAAAATTCTTTTGATTTGTTGTATGCTTATTTATACATCTAAAGCCTTTAGATTATTTCGAAATTCTTGGAGCAATCTAGCTAATAAGGGCACTATTTTACGTTGAGGATTAATAAAATACATTTCTGGATAGAATAATTTAACATTTTTTTTTAAATCGGCATTTGACGCCTTTGAGTGCAATTTTCAAAAATTTGCCTTAAGTCGACCAAATATTTTACATGCCCCAAACAAAGTTTGTATTTTTTTTAAGAACTTGGATCTTTTAGATGGTGCAAGCGAGAGTTAGCCGTAAAGTATTCAGTTGAATAAAATGTTTAAAGCGAATTTCGAAAAAAATCGTTTCCGTACATTTTCGCGCAAAGTTATCCACACACTCAAAATCTATTTTTTTTTCATGTAACGTACACCCTCACATCGCAAGGGGGGGGCAGCACTCTAGGGGTCCAAAGGTTATGGTTTTGCATTCCTTTGTAAAATGAGATTTGAGGCCGAAACCTGACTTTCAAGGCGGGGCCCTAATATTCTCCGTTACGCCACTTAATATAGATAACATTAGTTATTTGATACCACCTTTGAGAACATAGCCCTGGAACTCGTATTATATTTTAATAATTTTGTTATTATTTAATGTAAAAAATTACTAATCAAAAATAGTTATGAATATATTTTTTGGGGGAGAAAAAAAGTGCTCACATTTTAAGTTCTGTACATTTAATTACAGATTTATGCCACCTGATGACCCCCTTGGTAGGCACGGTCCATCCCTTGACAACTTCTTGCGGAAGACTCATTGCATCCCTCGGCCCACAGAACCACTTCCTCCTCCTTGCCCTTATGGGAAAAAATGCACTTATGGAAATAAGTGTAAATACCATCATCCTGAAAGAGGCAATCTTCCACAAAAGTCTGTAACAGAAAGACTTGCAGAGCAAGCCAAGATACCCCTGCAGGAGGTTAAGTCTAGAGGGTTAAAGAGCAGAGAATCATCCCCTGGTTAGTCATGTATTTATTATTTGCAGATTGATATCTAATTAGCTTGATATAATTTTCTAGTCATGATAAATAGTTGCCATGTCAGATTTAAAATAAATCTTTATTCAATACTCTATATTAAATAATAAAAAAAAAAAGATTTTATGTCTTAAATATTTTATGATATGGAATAATAATCCTCATTTCAAATTTATTTAAAAAAAATAATTTCTTGTATTTTAATGCAAGCTTCTAATTACATGTATTTGAAAAGTATATATTAGACATAATACTTTTAATATAAGTTTACTGGAATTCTCATTCATTATAATTTGTTAAGTATGAATTAAAATATTAAATTTTCCTACTTTAAAGTAAAGAAAATTAATGCATTATTTTCTTTTAGGTGATAAGCTAAAGTCGTCAACTCAAATTTCAGGCAGTACAAAAGCCAGAAAACCCCTTTCCAGAACAAAATCTCTTGTGCCATCTTCAGCTCTTCCAGGAGAAACAGATAAAAATACTCACCAAGTAGAACGAACAAAAAGTGACAGCTCATCTGCCAAAATCGATGAAAAATCAACTTTGCCAAAAGTAGGAAATCCTTATGGAACATCCTATGGATCGCCATGGTCTACTGGAATGCCACAAATATCTTTGACTGCAGACTCTTCTCATCGTGGCTGGGCCACGATACCCACAACACTTCCACATAATATTGCAGGTTCTTGTGCTGAGATGTTCCTTGAACCTGATGGTGGAGGTCATTTGTTTGTGGCCAAGCGACTTTCCGACCCAGATAATAAAGCAATGAAAAACTTCCCTTCCAGCCACCAACCACCAGAGATGGCTAACCTGCATCGCAAGCTACAGCGTCAGCTAACTCTTAACCCTTCATATGATCCACGGCTAGTGCACTTAGGAGGGTACATGGAGCATTCTGCTCATCCGTTGGTTTCACCACCTCAGGACAATCCAGCAACTTGGACCAGGTCAGAACGAATGATGCCTCGATCCAACAGCCAAGAAAATGTGCATCTGTTACAAAGTAGCTTTGGACATGTTCCACTTGGCAGGTTGGGAAGTGAGGGTGGACGAGTTGCAGGTAATTTTCCTATGGCTTCCCCTCACATGTGGGATTCTGTAGGTTCAGAACATCCAGCCAACACGCGTAGCATGGCTTTGGCAGCTGAACACCAGACAGTTACACGCATTGCTAGTGCACCAGACTCATGCCATCAATGGTCACCATCAGCTAGAATGCAACATTTAAATAGCACATCAGATACTCGACTGAATCTTTACCCTGAGCAACAATTAAATCATTTGCAATTGGGAGCATATTCTGACATGCAGCAGCAACGACACTGGTTATCCCAAAGCCATGGTCTAGATCCACCAAGACCAATGATGGGATCAACATGGTCAGAACAGTCACAATCTGGACTAGCCAGAGGTACATCTCAAGTGTTAAGCCAACCAGTACGACCATCAAGTGTGCCTCCACCAGGATTGTTGCAAACAGCACGTCCTGCCTCCCCAGATTTCTGTGATTCTGCACGACATCGATTGTATTTCCATTTATCTTCTATTTTTCCAAAAGAACAAGTTGAGACTGTTATGGAGCTATACCCACAGGAGACAAATCCACAGAAGATATGTGCTGCAATACTGAACATGTTTCCTAAAGGATAACTGTAAACTATTTATTACCTGGAGAAATGTTTCTTTTAGTTTTGCACTTTTTAAAAGAAATATTTCTTGTTATATTTCATTCAGAACATGATCCCTGGAAATTTACAAGGAGGCTTTTTTAAAATTCTTATAAACTCTGCAATTTTTTTTATAAAACAGAGATAAAATGTATTTAAAAAATAGCTGGCAATTCTAAATATTTCTTAAAAACACAGTTTAATGTTTGAAGAAATCATATATTTATTCTTCACAAACAAATTTTCTCCCTTCTCACTTTTATAAAAAAAATTTGTGTGTTATGTAAATTTGATTGAACAGAAATGATACCAGTTGCTTGATTAAATATTAAACTCTGCCAAATTATGTAGGATCTTTTCTATTAATCTATGGCAATATTGTTGTAAAAATATTTAATTTCTTTTGAAACTAAACCTACATAATTGACAGAGTTATTTTTTTTTAAAAAAAAAGCATATGATATGATGTTGAAACAGATGTTGATAGAACTTGTGCTTTTACATTTCTACTAAATGTTGCAATTTTATGCAAAATGTTTTTTAAATTTAAAATTGTTAAGTGAAATTTTTTGATTGTGTCCAATATGCTTTAATTTTATTGAAAAATGATATTTGTTGATAGTTTTGTAGCAGTAATCATTCGGTTTTGTCAAACTTGTATAAAAGATTTTTATTGATAAATGTTGAATTAAATTATATGTTAATCCAGTTCCTGCTGGTTTCTGAGATTGGATTATGTGATCAGTTTTAGAACAGTTCTAGTCTGAATATAAAATAAGTATTAACTAACTCGGAGAAACTAATTTTAAATAAGCTCATAGAAGTGATTCTATTGAAAGTTTGTGATCAGCTTCCTTTTCTATCTAAATTTTTGTAAAAAGCATTGTGACATATATTTTATGTAATCAACAAATAATTAAAATTATTTTAAAAAAGAAAAGAGTGGAATAAAACAGGGAAGATATACAAGACTAGAAAATTTTTATTAAAAGGAATTAACAAATCTATCCAAACAGAATCAATATATAAAAATAAACTAATTTTACCACCTAGTGATACAGTCAAATGATTCTTGAATACCCAGGTTCTAATTTAAGTAAAGAGAGACTCTGAATCATTGAAAATTAAAGTTTATTGAAATCTTTAAGGGTATTTTGACCCCTTGTTGTTCGCAAAATTTCTCCCTCTGAGGAATTTAAATATTTTGTGTAAAAATTACTTATAAGGGGCCATGTACAGCATCCCTTCACTAGTTATTTCATCATTATCCCCTCATCTGATGCTATCAGTATTCAGCTAAAATTAAATTTTTCAGATGTTACAGATCTTAGATTATATTGAAGTATTAACTGATCACAAACTGGGAATCACTGTTACAAAAAATATCAAAATTTTCTTCAATGCCTTGATATATTTACATGTAAATTGTTAGTACTTTGAGAACTTGTTGATTTGATTAATAAATTTTATTACAAAATAGTGCATACATAAAACATAGAAATATCTTGTTACAAATAAAATGGTTCTGTTAAATGCATTCAGCAGAACATAAGACACTGCCTGGTTTTCTTTTATGAAAATCATGCTTTGTGGATATTTTTTATTTGTAAGCATGCTCAAATGTATATATGATTTTCTTTCCTTTTTTGTTGAGATTTGCATGCTGATTTTTTTTATTTAAATGTTAAAAACAGGAATAAAAGCTATTTTGTAGAATTAAAAATCAAGATCTCAGCTACAAAAAACGGTATATGTTTTAATTGAATAAAACAAGTCCTTTTCATTTTGTGAATGAAGGGAAATATTTCAAAAGATTATATACAATCAAATTTATGTAAGTTCAATGTAAAAGTACACAAACAATGAGCAGGCTCAATGTTGTGTATTTATGAACCTGTTATAGCTTGTATATAGAATGAATATATGTACAGGACAAATAAATGTTGTGACATTATAATGTGGATATATTTAATTTCTTTTGTTGTCACATTGTGTTTTTTGCCTGTATATCAACCTCAGCACTTTTTGCTTCTGAACAGTTTTGTACCAGTCCACAAAACGAAATCAGGAGCTTAATTCTTATATAAATATGGACAAAAGTGTGTATCATTATATGAATGGTGTTTACATTTTTTATCTAGTATAAACAATACTGTGTATTGTCAGTTTATGTAAAAGGCCATTCTGTTTTGCAATGGCAGCAGCTTCTATTCCTGAAATAGTTTATTATAAAAAAACATTTTCTGTGTGTACAGATTGGTATTTATTATAATGGTTTATGCAGTTTTTGTTTCTCATGAACATTTGAAATTTGGTACATAAAAGATGAGCTACTAATTCAAACTTTAAGTGTATAACATTCCAAACTGTTCAGGATGAAACGATGCCGGCAAATTTGTGTCAACTGTAACCTCTATTGTTCCTTCATCATCATTTTCGTTACTAAAATAAAAAGAAAAATCTTAAATTATTATTGATTTCGTGTGTTCAATTATGCATTTCACATACATTAAGAAACATTAAATCTAAAGTACTTTTTCAGTTTACAAAAACTGAACAAGTTATATATTTTATTGAAATGAAGTACACTTATTAAAATAAATGAATATTACTGAAACAATATGAAATAATGAAATTAAGGAGAACATTGTAGAACAATAATAATAGCTAAGGCTACACAGTATCCTTTTTCAAAAAAAGAAAAAAATTTGGAGACAGTAACAGTAAAAACAATTATATGTTTTATATACAGATTATATTATTAAATTGATTCTGAAAGTAAAAAGTCAGATTGACCAGCCATTATTTTACAGTTTTAAAAAATTTAGATTTTTTTTAAACTTTTATAAAATGCTCAATTTTTAAAATTTTTTAGTCATTTAAAGTGATTTATGTTTTTTAGATTATTGCAAACAAAAGTTAGTATGGATTTGAAAATCTGTTCTTTTGTTGATTTTTAATAATAATTTTTCTAGATATGAACCTGGAAAAAACAAAATTTTTTTTAAAGTATTAACTTTAGCATTTTAAAAAAATAAATAAATAGAGGTCTCAGACCTGAATCCATACTAACTTTTACAGAACATATATTTGGGAGTATGTACAAAAAATTTTAAGACTCTATCCAGAACGGGGAAAAAAGTCTTAGGGATTAGAAAACACTTATATCTTTAAAATCAAAAGTCTGAGAAAAATATACATGTAAGGTTTGTAAAGTCATAAAGAAAATCTAATAATACCTGTAAAGCTCTAATTTTTTAATATGTTATTTTCCAACTTAAGTTCTATGTTTAAAAAAATGACTGAAAATATTTTTGCATAATATTGATAGCATCTGTTGCAACAACAGGTTATTCAGCCTAATCTTAACACAATATTTTCACAATTTTGAAGCACAAAGAATTTATGTACAAAATATAATAAAGATACTTACTTAAGCTAAAAATCACCAGGTTTGTACATAAAATTTAATTTTTTTCGGGTTTTAAATTGGGGTAGTTGAGCAAGTTCAAATTTTTGTTGTGCAACTTTAAAATATAGTACTACAAAATGTTTACTATAATGTAGTTTGGTACATCATGGAAACATTCAGTTTTATCTGCAATACTTAAATTCAAAATACTTGTATTCAGAAGTCTTAATTGCAGTATCAGCTGAGGGTTGATTTTTAGATACCGAAAAATCTGGCGTATAATGCGCACCTATACTTTCAAGCTGCATTTTTTAATTTTTAAGTATGTTTGCTGTATAACGCGCACCCCATTTTTTACAAAGAAATCTGAAATGATAGAGTACAATGTTCTATGTTTTGAAGTCATTTATTCGAAATATTATTCCAGACTTTTGAAATAATAGTATATTTCTAAAACTAGAACTCTTTCAGTTCATAAGGTATGTCATTTCTTTTAAATAAACCATATTTCCATATGTATAGAAGTAATTTATTTTTATACTCATCTCTTTTGTTATTTTTAAAGCTATGGTTTTTATACTCGGCGTATAACG
>BMAV01010055.1:72498-83773 GCA_019973955.1 Trichonephila inaurata madagascariensis | reverse complement strand
TGGCAAGGTTCAAGCTGCCCACTATCAGGTGCATCCATTTGTCCAGACTTTATTTCCCGGAGAATGCCCATTTTATCAAGACGACAACGCTCCTATCCTCAGAGCTAAAATCGTGCAAGAATGGTTTGCAGAGCATGAGGGGGACGTAGGTCATCTTTCTTGGCCCCCTCAGTCACCTGATTTGAATATTTGTGGGGATATTTGGAGTCAAAACTCCGTGCTCGATTCCCCCACCATCTACAATTTCGGCATTAGAGACCGCTCTCCACGAAGAATGGCTTCATATTCCATTAAAAGTTGTTCATGACCTCTATGCGTCCATCCCACGTCGCATACAGTCTGTAATTCAGTCAAAGGGGGGTCCAACTCCCTATTAATAAAGCATTTCTCCTCTTTCATAGGTGTTCGTATTATTTTGTCACCCATGTGTATATATATATATATATATAAGATAGATAGATATTAGAAAGAAACAATTAAGATTTCTTAGTATTCACTTTAAAAGGTAATATAACTGGAAAGGAAACTTTTTGGAAAAGCAAGTGTAACACCTATTTCATAATCAGAATTACACTTTCAATAAACAAATTATCATTGATTCAACAAAAAAGAGAATAATAATTATCAGAACAGATGATCCACAAATATAAACCAAGTTATTTTAGTGAAGTTTTATGCTTGAACTATGAACCTAAAATGGTGTGACATGCAGTTGCATGATATAAATTTTTAGATTCCTTTACCAGAAGTCAAGTCAGAAATACTTCCAAAGTTACCAGAAAAAGTCATTAAATACTTCTGTTTTCTAGAGTGAGTTAACTTTATAAATAAAAATAATATGGCTAGAAATTGAACACAAATGGAGACATTTTACACTATTTTTCTCAAAATGAATTTGGTTGGTAGTTCTCAAACCACTAAAATGTTGTATATGAATTTTCATTTCAGAACATTATTTTTTCTACTTATATATAGCCTACTCTTACTGCCATATGTGTATAACCTTTGCATCTAGTTTAGTTTTAACTTTCCAGTGGGCTTACCTGTATAAATTTAATAACATACACATGTCCCTTTCTTTTATTTTTTCTTTACCATCACAATGAAAAGGTTTGCTTGATTTTTAAGAATAAATTTCATTAATTACATGTGATATTCTGCTGCAAACATAAAATTTACAATACATACACACTCTTTTATTAATAGTTTTTTCTTTTAATATATTTAATACTTATTTCATAATTATATATTTTATCTGCATTATACAGAGTTATTACTTTATTTTATCTGTTTAAGAAAAATGACACTTGCATTTTTTTCAAATTTTCAAAAGTTGTCAAACTTTGTATAAGGGTAAATTATTCCATGTATTCATCAAGAATTAATTGATGGAGAGAAAGCAAGCAAGCATGTAGATTTATTTCAAGTTATAGCAATCATGACAATGAAAGCATTGTTGTAAAGTATATCAGAAATGGATCTGAACAACGTATATCTGATGACAATCCAGAAGAACTATTTGTAAATGATTTTTATATAGACATAGATAAAATCATAAAATGCCATAAGACAAAACACATATAAAGAGCTTAAAAATAAAGTTGAAACTGTAATAGTTCTTCCTGACATTAAAACATTCACAGAAAAAATATAGGACATGAAATTGTATCATTTTTGAAAATCAGTAATTTATATATAGTTGATGAAATTTTGAAGTACGCAAATCAATATGTTCATCAGATATTTTTGCTAACCAATATTAAAACTCAATGTGTATGTAAATACGTATACTTTTTTTCTAATTTGCCTTTTATTATCATAATGAAATATAGTTCATCTGCAAAAGTAGAACTGCAGAAAATGATTGTCACAAAAATGCAACACAAAACGAAATTTTAATTTTTTACTCATGATAATTAAAATGTGCTGCTCACTGAAAATTTTCTTAAGAAAAATTTTCTTTATAAAACTCTAACAAAAGTATATTTGCCAGCAAAAAGTGCATTATAATTTATAGAAATTTGGAAAAATCTTAAACATGAGTAATTTTAAAGTTAAAAACGGTATTGTTGATTTCAGTATAAGGAATATTTAGAAAACAAAATATTTATGTAATAGCAGTTCATCCCATTGTCAATTAAGTTAATTATGAAGTATCTTTTAGATTAGGTTGTACGAAACACCCTTGGCATGAAACAATGTCAATTTAAAACAGATTATTAGAATAGCAACTAATCTACTATTCCCCTTGATGAACTTTCTCCCATTGGCAAAAGAAAATTAAAAAGTTGCAGCAAATTTAATATAAGACAATTTCTGTTTTAGTTTCACATTATGATCTTCAATGAAAATAAATGTTGAACCCACTAAAAATAAAAAGAATTTTTCAAAACTACAACCAGTTTTGTCAACAAATTTGAACACTCTTGATAGAATTCAGATTAAAAATTCTTACTGTGACACACAAATCTGTGTTGTCAGCTAAATACAATTATTGAGACAGTTAACAATTATGTTACAAAAACATTCTGTTAAAAAGTCAGACTTTATAAAATAAAGTATGTCAAGTTTGACAACTGACAATTATTGGATACAATCTTATACAAAGGAAGTGAGGTGATTTACATTTATTCAGCTCACTTACTTTGAACCCACTTACTTTTTTACTCAAAATGAAGCAACAGCATTGGTTACAAAGCAATAGTACTTCACATTCTAAGACACATAAAAAATTTAAGATTTACAGAAAATTCAATAGTAGTAGTCATCAAATTATTGGAAACCACCAGTGTGGATTCCAGAGAGGATAAACAAAAATCGATCAATTATACACTATTAGGCAGATATTGGAGAAAACCAAGGAGTATAATATTGACACCTATCACCTTTTTATTAACTTTAAAGCAGCCTATGATAGCATAAAACAAGAAAATCTTTTGGAAGCTATGTTAGGGTTTAACATACCAAAGTTGGCCAGTCTCACTAGAATAACTCTAAAAGGAGTTTCTTGTACAATAAAAATTTTGTCAAATTTCTCAGTACCTTTTCTTACTGAAAAAGGCCTTCGGCAGGGAGACTCCATTTCTTGCCAACTGTTTAACATCGTTTTGGAAAAGGCCATGACAGACTCTGGGTTAAACACAATTGGAACTATTTTGCAAAGAACTGTCCAACTTCTTGCCTTTGCCAATGATATAGATATCATTGAAAAATCAAAAAGCTCTTATCAACGCTTTTGTAGCGCTTGAGAGTATGGCAAAGATGGGACGTTATTAATGCGGACAAAACAGTTTTGGATTTCAACTAATAAATCTCTGGATTTGTCTCCTTTGAAGATAGGTAACTATATTTTTGAAACTGTAAAACAATGTACTTACTTAAGGCCATATCACACGTACATGTTTCAAGCAATTTTTTGTCCAATTTGTGCAATTTTTACTCAGTTGCCATAGCAATGGCTTTAGAACAACTTTTTGCTAGTGAGCTCAAAAAGTTGTTCGAAATAAAAGTTGCTTGAAATTCCAGCCAATGGGGTTCTTCGGTGCCCAACGTCATAAATAAGATGGCGGCTTCAGTTTCGTCAAACACATCAGATATGCCGTATAATATTTTAATGGTGTATAATATTTTAAATAGGATGGTTCTCCATTTCTGTTTACACCCATCAACAAAAGGGCAAGCGAAATAAAAGAAATAATTTTGGATGTTCGTTTTCCGAAGCAGAAAAATCTGCGAGTAATTTCTGAATGTGGAGATAGAGCACGGCTGACGTCAGAGCATGTCGTTTTGCTTATAGCAACCCCTCCCCCTCAGATTAGGCCAAAAATTAGACAAAAAAGTTGCACCGAAGATGTACGTGTGATACAACCTTTAGAAACTCTGATCACATGTAGCAAGGATCTGAAAATTGAAATAAACAATAGACTTTGTTTGACTAATAGAAGTTTTAAGGCGGCACCAGAAACCAATTCAAGTCTAAGTTTATTTCTAAAAACGCCAAGTTCAGCATACATAAAACTTTAATCAAGCCAATTGCTATGCATGGAAGTGAATGCTGGACCCTCAATAAAGCAGAAGAAAAGTAGCTCATTTTTTAAAGAAAATTTTTTGGGCCTGTACAGGAGAACAATGAGTGTGAATTCTTTACAATCATGAAATTTACAGGAAATATAACATGATTGTTACTGTGAGAACAGTAAAAATATTACGTATTAGGTGTTTGGGCTATCTGTTCAGCTATGCCGATGCTTTTTAAAAAAAAGTAACTTTTTCGGAAATTGAAGGGACCAGACATAGAGGACAAACCTACATGATGGTTAGACAATGTTGAAAAGAATCTTAAACTAATGGGAATTAACCGATAGATGGCTATCATGACTGATAGGGTCAACTGGAGGAGGATTAGTGAGTCAGCCTTGGCCTGCAAAAGGCTGTTAAGCTTATGAGGAAGAAGTAGCCATCACTGTTTTGCATGATAATCTATTACAGCTGTTTTTAAACTGTAGTCCGTGGACCCTCAGGATCACAAAGCCCCCCCCCCCCAATGAAAAACTACCAGAAAATATATTTCAATGAAGAATATTAATCCAGTTTTTTTAATGTTTGCAACTACGTAACCATTACTATAACGTAATATTTTCAAAAAATAGTAGAAACTGTCTGGAAAGCATAGAACCAAAATTGGAACTACAGATTTCAAGTATCATTCCTGATATAATGGTACCTCTAAAAAAAAAATTAACACCAACCATCCTTCTTATTAAAATTTTTAATTAAAACAGTTAAGTGCATTATTTATTTGAAATTAGTATTTTGAAATATTATTGTATATATATTAATTAGATGGTTGTTGTTTTTCATAAAGGGAAAAAAAATGTTAAAAAGGCTTTATAAGTAGCAGAAACAGTCTTTTGGAATTATTAAGCTTTGGAACTTTGAGAAACTATTAAATCATTCAACCACATATTGGGAGTTAGAAGGGGGTGTTCAAAGTCTTGGGGTCTGCAGTGTCACACTGATTTATAAAGGAGACCATGGTGATGTAGAGTTTAAGAACCGCTGATCTATTGGAATCATGTATAAAACTAAAATTCTCATTTCAAACATTAGAACATTAACCACCTAAGGATGTTATGGTCCTGATATAATGCAAGGTAAGAGGAGGAAGTTACATACGTTATATATATAAGCATACATTACTTACTTAACAATAAAATTCTCATCAGAAGTTTCAATGTCGATTTTATTCTCTTCAGGTTCCTCTACCTCCATTTCAGAATTTTGGCTTAGGACAGCACCCAGAGGTATATTGGAGAAATCCATGTGTACTGATCATAATTGGGGGAGAAAATATAAAATTTTTATTGATGACTTTGTAACTATTTTCAAATTATAATGCATTACAGTATATGATAAAATTAAAAATCTGGTGGAAATGCTTAAGTTCTGTGAATCTGAATATCTGTAATTGACTTTTGAACATAGTAATTTTATAAAATAGCATGAGAGTGAAATCATTTGCAGTACATTATTTAAGAATATTACTTCATAAGAGCATTCTTTACATGACAGGCTAGCAAAATCATAATTAGACAACAGTGAATCAAATTTTAAAATTTCAACAAGAAAAGTGAATAAATTATAAAATAACAGAAATGAGTAACAAAAATTCTAAAATTTTTACCCTAAGATATTTTACAAAATAAATAATACATTAAAGGTTGAGGTATACAAAATAAAAATAATATAACTCAGGAAAGAAGTCTTCAAAAAGTCATAGGAAATAAATAAATAAAATAAATATATATTTTTAAAAAAAACTTTTATCAAAAGTTAGAATAAAAGAAGGGCAGATACTTGTGTATACATTAAGAAAAAACCTTTTTCACAATTTTCAAAACTATATTAACCATTATTCATAAATTTTAATTGTAATATTCACCTGGTGCTACAGACCATATGTTGTCCTTACATGTATTTGGTTTCTCTTGCCTTTTAACTGTAAATTAATGTAAAAATATTAATTGCATGTAATAAAATTGCAAAAATACAATCAAGAGTTTTCTTCAAAATTTCTAACAATGAAATCCCTAAAATATTAAAATAAGATACGTAAAATTTCATTTCTAATTCTCTGTCAAAACACATTAAATATAATATATTACATTACAATACAAATACAGTCTGACCTCCTTTTAATGAAGTTGCTACATCCCCCAAAAAAAGTTCGTTATATAGAAAATTTGTTACATAGAGGTCCATCTTTCAATATACTTTATAAACCATTTAAAACAAATTTTAAATTCATAAACACTATATATTAAAAAAGTAATTATTCACAACTTTTTGTAAATTAATATCTATTTATTTTATGTATCATATCCATAAAAAAAAGGGTAGAAAAACTGCAAAGAAACCAAGAAAAAAGAATGTTGAGGAATATGCTGTATTTTCAAAACTAAGAAAATATATATTTTTTTAAACTGATGAGTTTTAAGAACATTTTATGATTTAAAGCACACAAGTAATTTTAAACATATATTATTTTATAACTAGAAAATCTAAACACCCATTACCACATGCATCCTTAAATTTGATTACTCATAAAATCTTTTATTTTTGTTAGAGTTTATTTCTTTGAAAAAGTGCTTTGTTTCATAATACACCTTACGTCTTTGCAATGCACCAAAAATTCCTTCAAGCATATTTTTCCGTGTCTTTTCTTAAATTTTTCTAGCCATCTGTTGCTACCTAGAAATTAGTCATATCCCAATGCCTTCGCAAATTGAAGAGGTTTCTCTATTAAGAAAGGTACACAGATCAGAACATTTTTATCTCGCATTGTGTGTATCCACTTCAAAACTGCCTTGTCAACATCTTCATAGAAACATGTTCTAAAAGTTTTGAACAAGAATTCAATGAATCATAATTTTGTAACTAATCTTGATTTTTTTATAATAGTTAATAAGCTGCTTGGAGGAATACCAAATTTTAAAGCAATATCCTTTTTAATGACGCCTTTATCCAATACCTGAGGAATTAAATTTTTTTGTTTGATGCTCAAGCACTTACATTGTTGAGCGAGAAGAAACAACTGATGAACTGATCAACTTTTACGACTGATCAACTCTACAAGTGAACAGAGACTAATTCATGGATACAGGGACACCAGACAAATTTCATTGAGGGTGAAAGGGGAAATCGAAGATGTTTCTAGTGAACTGGACAATGGGGGTTAAAAGTTTTCCTTCTTGGATGGAACGCCCAGAATACTATTGCTCTTGGCGAGTTAGCCACCCAATAAAATCAGTTCAAAATTTATGATCACCATGAAATGTGTTAAAAGAAAGAATAACTTGAAATGTCCAAAAATACTTCAAAAATAGGGAGAAAAAAATTGAATCATAAGAAAAAAAGTTTGTTATATAGAAAAGGCACTTGGATACAGGGCGGTTATTTTACGAAGAAAATCGTGAAATGTACTAGGGGTTCCAGGAAAAAGCTTGCTATATAGAAAAATTTACATTATAGAAGTTCGTAATATGGAGGTTTGACTGTAATTTAAATATTTTTTCTTTCAATTTTTTTTTTTATCCATTAAAAGTGTAACATTTTAAACAAAAACATATAGATTATACTTACACTCTTTTAAAATTTAAAACACACATTGATTTTTCAAATATTGTCAAAAAGGAGACTACTAAAAAAATTCTTGATATATTTAAAAATATAACATGTAGTCACTTTTCTAGATGTCATTTTTGATGTAGTGGTGTCCAGTGTACATATTCAGATGAAATTAAATGGGTGAAGTGCTTTTTTTTTTTTTAACCTTTAGAACTATGATTATTCTAAGTCAAAATATCCTTTGCACTCGGTGTTTTTACAAATCAGGAAAATTTTTCTTTCCCCCACTGGGAACATAGTGAGCCACATGTGATATTGTTACGTTTTTCTCTTTACAAAAGGGAGATAGCAAGGGTTGCTGTGATTTTTAGTCAGTATTCATTCCCTAGTAACAAAGATTCCAATACTTGGTGTGATATTATATTACAATAATTTTTCTGAATTCATGGTTCCCCTTTTTAATTGAAAGACCTCTAAACTTTCAAATGCATATTTTTATTTTACAAGTATTGTGAATTTTTAAATATGCGCACATGTCTATTTTGAAGTCAGTTAGTTCTAAAGTTAAAAAATATGTTTTCTTGAATTTTATGTACAGCACTTCAGAAGTACTAAGAAAGTAGAATTTATACATATGATATGTATGTTTACTAGAAATTATGTATTCTACGCAAATTGCTAAAAATAACCTAGTCTGAAACAAGAATTTATTGCATCTATTGCTTAAATGTGACACAGATTAGTGAAAGATGCAGAGCGATATAGATTATTATCCCTTAAGTATAAGAAAAATACCTTGAAAGTATTAATAAGGCATTATATATAATAAATGTGTTTTAAAATGTTTAGAATTTTTAAAAAATTATTCCTAATTTGGTGAAATGTTTTCATGTTCCTATGAGCATAATAAATAAACTTTTAGTTTTAAATAGTAAAAAGTTTATTATAACTTAATTCGTGTAATAAGTAAATTCATATTTTCAAACAAAACAAAAGAAAGTGATAACTATAAATAAAAATATTATAATATTTATTAAATTATCTAAAATATTTTCACTATTCAAATATTTTCTAGAAGCAAGTACGTTAAAATATAATTAAATTAATGTCTTCGGTAATCTCATGACTACGGCCACGGTAGCCAAGTGGTATAGGTATTGGATCGTGGCTGGCTTTGTCACGAGTTCAAGCCCAGTACCACTAAAGACCCGCCATGTAGGGCAGTGATGCATGCTAAATCTGTCAAGAGCTGAAACGTCCTCCCTTTGGTGTGGTAGTTAAGAGAGGGGCGTGCCAGCTCAGGTATCGTCCACGTCACTCGACCATGGTTCAAAATTACGTGGTCCATCACCAAAAGCCCTCGTGTAGCTGAACAGTGTGACGTTAATATTCCTTCACTCACTCAAATCTCATGACTACACTCTTTGAGAGTACGATATATTGTTCAGTCATAAACTTGTAATAATTATTTCAACTGCTTTTATATATGTATATATACATATAAATAGGTGTGAAGTCGCATGGATTAGTGTGTGCACTTTATCTATGCACTTATTATTACAGCTTATATATTTAATTGCAACTTTGAAACCATGTAATAAAAAGTAATACCTCATGTTTTCAAAAATTTTCGACAAAATATTTAAAAGTAAAAACTTAAAGAACAATATGTAGAACATAATTAATAAACATTTTACTTTTCTACTAACATACACATTTTTTTAGATTTTTTATTTTTCTTTTTATTGAAAATGTATCATTTTTAATTCATTTATTCTGGTCTTTCTCAGAACATTTTACAAAATCGAAGATAAAGCAAGAGAAAAAAAAATTGTTGTTCTCACACAGTATAAAATCTTAGAATGAAGTATTTTTTTTAATAGAAACTTGCTGTTCCTGAACGTCGCCAAAATGATAAGGAATGCGCACAGTGTTGGCAAAAAATAGCCCCACCCAATTATGGACAATTTGAAGCAGAATTGTAAAAAGGGCCAGGGAAAGTTGTAAAAGGGTCTGTTGGAAAAAGGGGGAAGAACTGTCTTTAGCTAGCTTGGTACAAACGTCATATCAAGCCGAATTAAGTGACAAAACATTTCTGGTACATCTGTACCAGCCGATTTGTAAAGGTTAAAGATGACTTTATAATTCTCTTTTGGAAGAAAACACTTTAATTAAGTAACACTGAAGCAATTTTCATAAACATAAAAGCAACAAGGACAACAAAAAAATGTTCAATACTTTCAATCTAAAACCCTCAACCTTTTCAAACAGTGTGAAAGTCCTCTAATATTTAATCAAATGACATGATTTACAGCTAGTTTGCCCATTGGTCATGTACAGTAGATGATACATTATCGATTGAGCTTACTGTTAAATTTGACAATGTGCAATTTTGGGAGAAATTCAGTCCCAATTTACTCTCTACTACTATTAAGTTATTAAAGAATTATAAACAGCATGGTATTTTGGAAGGCTTAGGACTAAAATGAATTGAAAGAAAACCATCTCAAAAGAACTAAAATAAAACGAGTGAGTAAGTGTGTGTGTTTATAATGTAACAGCCATTTTGGCTAAAAACACAGTTATAAGTAATAATACGCAAATAAATAAAAATAACTTTGTAATCACATTACAAAGAGGGATTTTAAATCAGATGTGAAAACAGAATAAAAAGTGACAACCAAATATCAAATTAAACAAATAGATTTAGATGTGGGTGCTCCCTACCAAGTTAAATAAGGTCGAAATAGATAAATGAAAAGATGTGGAGCAATAGTGATCAAACACAGGACAAACAATTAAGATGTGACAAACAGCGCAAGTGACCTTGCGAACCAAAGTAGAAAATATTTACTTGCATACATACACATATATATAGAAAAGAGTCCTAAGGCATAGAAAAATGAATCCTATTGATCTCATAAACCATTTTATTTAAAATAAGTACATAAATGTAAAAGAGATAAACTTGAAGTATCTATTAAGAATAAAAAAGTAAATTCAAACAAAACAAAAACAAAAAAAATTTTAAATTAATAAAAGCTGCATGACAACATTTAAAATGACATCCTATGTAGTTAAAAATGTAATGAAGTCTTATGAAATTTGAATCAAGGAACCAAAAAGATTTACAGCCAAAACAGATTTATAAAATTCTAAAAGTGCTCAAAATATTCTGGCTGTGAAACACACAGGTAGTAAATTCATACTTTACAAATGACCTTTGTGTAGATGTAGAGTATTTGTAATCTTTCAGAAAATAAAATACATATTTCAATGTAACCTAATATTAAGATTCAGTTATATAACATTGGTATAGGTCATGATACTATTCAAATCTAATTAGAATGTACAATCATCAAAAGAGGGGAAGGGAAACCTTCAATATAACTTCTACTAATTTTAATCAAAAATGGACTGGGTCGTTAACAGTTCAAAGAGAATTAAACTACTGAATAATTAAGTAAAGAACATACTTCAAATTTCTTTCAAATTTGATGATCACACACACAGTTTCAGAGATATACTTAAAAACAATTAACCTATAAAGCAGGGGTGGCCAAGACGTCGACCGCGAAGACATTTTAGGTAGTCCGCACGACCATTCTGATAATGACCTCGGATATTAACAATTTAATTTATGACTTAT
>BMAV01010055.1:51562-72098 GCA_019973955.1 Trichonephila inaurata madagascariensis | reverse complement strand
ATATATAAATTGGTCTCTATTACAACAGATGGAGCTCCAGCAATGGTGGGGAATCGAATTGGTTTTATTGCCTTGTGCAATGATGATGAGGAAATTCCCAGTTTTACCAGCTATCTCATTGCATTATCCATCAACAGGTATTGTGTTCAAAAATACTAAAGTCTAATGATATAATGCAAATTGTTTTTAAAATCGTCAATTCAATTTGTTCAATAAGTCTTTAGAGACAACAATATCGGACTCTTTTGGAAGAAACTGAATCAGAGTACGGAGGTCTCTTATTGCACACAGACATGAGATGGCTAAGCCGTGGTGTTTTTTTAAAAAGATTTACCAGAAATAAAAAATTTTCTGAAATTGAAAGGAGAGCACATTACTGAATTGGAAGATGAGAAATGGCTCATGAAACTAGCTTTTCTCTGCGATATCACTGCAAAACTTAACGACTTAAACCTAAATCTACAAGGAAAGAATAAATATTTAACAGACATGATGAGCGCGATTAAAACTTTCAAAGAAACGATAAAAAGATATGCGTATCAATTAAGAAAACATGAATTGAGAAACTTCAAAAAAATGTAGGAAGCGTGCATCTATAATCCAAACCGAGACTTCGAAGATTTCGCCGAACACTTAGATGTTTTGTTTGAAGAATTTGAAAGAAGATTCACTGACTTAATTAGGTTGGAAGAAATATTCAATGTTATGATATTTCCATTTAATGAAAATGTCAACATTGATGGAGTATCTGAAAAAATAGGACATTTAATAGATACCACATCAGTCACGGTCGAGAAAGAAATTATGAAATTAAGATGCGATACATTTCTTAAATCCAGAGCATCTAGCTATACTAATTTTTGGAAATTAATTTCTGAGGAATAGATTTTGCATTTGAAATCATACTTTGGATCAACGTATCTATGCGAATCTGCTTTTTCAACCATGATCGCCATAAAAACCAAACATCGGTCGCGTTTAACAGATGAACATTTAATTTCGTGTTTACGCATTGCAATAAGCTCGTACCTGCCACAATATGAGAAACTTATTGCAGATATACAGTGCCAAATTACAACATGGTCAATTTCTGATACATGAATACTTTGATTATTTTTGTCAGTAAATTTTTATTTTGTAAATATTAATATTAAGTTTTTTTTTAGAAAAATTAGACAGTTTACCATTTTTTCTAGTTACCGAAAATAAATATATAAACATGTACGTTACGTTAATTTAGCTCTGCCATTGGTAGACCGCCTTCAATTTTTTAAATGTGGAGTAGACCACGGATCCCAAAAGTTTGGCCACCCTTGCTATAAAGCATTTTACTTCTTGCTCCATTTATAACCTTTTAACAATTCTTTTAGTCATTGTGCAAAGGGGATGATGAACATTTAATCTGAGGAGGTTCAAAGCTCTCATGTTTGCACGATACAGAAGTTTACAGACTGGAGCTGGAGTTCCGGCTCAGGTGTCGTTCTCCTCCCTTGATTGTAATTCAAAATTATGAGATCTGTTGTGATAGCATATAGCTTCATAGTGTGATGTTAGTAAATAATTAGTTTTCATGCTAAAGCTTTGGGGTTTTTTTTAAGTTTTTAATTCAATAAAAAAAAATGTTCAAATTAATGTTATTAAAAGTAAAGAAGGCTACTTATAATCTTTCTTCTTAAAACATTACTTGATAACTGAATCAGCAATAAACACATAAGTCAATAATTAAGACAAGTCTAACTTGGATTTCAAATATTTCCTAAGCTAATGGGAAAAAAATTGTATTAAATTTTAGATTTGAAAGTTTCAAGACTTAATTTAAAATATACAAAAATTTTATAATGTTGCATATTACTTTTTTGTAACTATATTTAACTATTCATAATTTTCGCAATATAAATTTAATTATTAAAATATATTTTGAATAGAAAAATAGCGATCAATCAATAAGTGTACAAATATTTCAAAAATATGTCACAGAAAATACTTTTCATGTCAATGCTTTAGATATTTAATAAACATTAAGGGACCAATTTTTTAGTCTGAATAATTCAGAAATTTTTGAACAAAATTTTATGAAATTTGAAGCTGGATTTATTTAGTATGAAATTAATGAATTTGTAATTAAATCATTAATTAAAATACATAAAATATAATTATATTAAAATACATTAAAATATCAATCATGTCTAGGTGCGATACGAATTGCAAAAGCTATAATAAAGTTCTTTCTCCCTTTATTTTTTGATTTGACAACTGTACATTAATTTTGATACTTTAATTAGTACTTCTATTTTTTAAAATTGCATAGAAATGAGTAATTTCAAAACTTATATATATATATAATAGTTAGATTATCAAAAAAATGTATGTCTTATGTTCCTGTTTTGTTATGAATCTAACCTTTTCAGGTATTTAAATTAGAGCGCCCAAGACAAAAAATAGTTGAGTAAGATTTATTCATTTTAATAAGTTCACTACTTCTTAAAAATGATATTTAGTATGGTTCTTCAAACCATTGCAAAATACACTATATTGAGACAAAATTTAGCTGAAACTTGTTAATAGCATATATTTTTAATTTAATAATCACCATTTTATTCTGTTTTTAATGAACTAGTTAGTTATCTTAGACTCCTATTTCCCATTTTATATAAAAAATTGAATATTACCTGTGAGTGAATATGCATTTTTAAACTATTGCTTTATGATAACAACATCTATATTTTACACATTTTCAGGTCGCAATTTCTCAAGAAAGGGTTATTAGGCAACCTTTTAAGTTTTTGAAATAATACTACTGCATTCCTTTGGATGGATTTATGAAAATTTTAAGACTCAGGAAGGGTTCATACAGTCAGCCATGAAGGTCGCTTATTTTTTGGAGCTTTGTCAAGAGACTTCTTTTGTCTCTACCTTTGTGCCCTTTGGATTACATTAATCTTGATATAAATCTTAAACTTCATGTGAAGGTATTAAAGAGCAAAATGTGTCCTGAACTGAAAGCTATAGCTCTGGAAACCATTGATAACCGATTCCCAACAAATAAATAGCCACATGTTTTTACTAGTGGTTCCATTCTAGGATAGATATTGTGGTGCTGAAGTCAGTATCTTCTGTAAATTGTTTAGCTTACCTACTACTAGGTATTTTTACTACTGCCTTTGATGGCAAGATTGAAGCTATTGCAGTAGTGGTCATGCAGCTATCAATAAGAAACTTTCGAGTTCAACAGGGCCATAATCTTTCCCGATTCTAAATCGGCATTACAAGCTTTATCGTATCTCAGTAATTCACAAAGAATTTTAAAATGCAGATAATTCTTAAAAGACTTCCCTCATAAAATTCCTTTTCAGTGGATATTGGCTCATTGAAACATTGCTGTGAATGAGCATGATGACCTTCTTGCTCAAAAAGAAGTCCTTGAGAGTTTCAACCTTTAATACCTTAAGGCTTTGTATAATTTTAAAATGGAAGCTGCAGAGATGTCGAAGGACAAGAACTGGGCAATCTTGAATGAGAACCCATCCTGGGGCTCTTAGAAAAGCTGCTGTAGTTCATTTTAGACTTTTGACAGAGCATGACTGTCTGAGATCTCATCTCTACAGAATTGGTATTGCCCACTCACTGGGCTGTACTCTGTATGACTCTGATTAGCCTATGACCACTGAACATTTGGTCATGTGCCCTGCACTAATTAGTCTTAATTCCATTGCCGAAAAATATTGGAGAGCATGTGCCCTAATGGCATAGGTTTTCTTGTAGTGAGTGGCATTTGAAAAAAAAAAAATATATTTTACACATTATAATTTAGCTAATTAACACTCAAAGGCCAAAATATTAGGAATATCCTTTGATTTACTTTTTGAAGCTTTATCTGAAACAATTCAATCATAAATTTATCAATTAAGTCTGCATATCTGATTTTCAAAAGTAATAGACAATTTTGTATTCATTTTCAAATTTTTACTTTTTAAATGCATTAATTATATGTAACATATTTCCCAATTTCCCTGTTTTTATTTTTTAATGGCTCAGAGAAAATAAGCAATTTTTAAAATACTGATTTTTTTCTTTAATGATTTTTAAATTTCTTAACAATTCTAGAGTTTCCATATATTTCCAATATCTGCAGGCCAAATATCATATTAGTATACTGCATAATACTGCTAATAAATGAATGATAGAAGTTTAAAACTTACTTTCATTCAAGTCCTCTAAGACATCATCAATAGTAAAAATAATTTCTTTGGTAGATTTGGATTGAGAATTGTGCTCTTCAGGGACACACATTCCATTCTTGAGTGCCATTATAGTAAACAAGTGAGAATACTTTTTTTTATTACCTAATTCTTCCACAATTCTATAAAAAAAGTTATTGCAATCTCTTATTTATTTCATCGAAATACAATTTTAAATTAAAGATACAAAAAGCATCCTATAGGAATTATAATAAACAATAAGATTGTTTTAGAGCAATTATTAAATATTTTTAAACTACACAAATTCTTCCTAAATATCATAAAAATTTTCTTAAAAGAAAATTATGATGCCATATATAATCTACTATTATTTTCTTAATAGTAATTTATATAAAGCAATTAACATGAAAAAAAAATGCAATTAAATTACACAAATATTTAATTTAAAAAATAAAACACTTTTAACCAAGTTACACGAGTAATAACTAAGTACTTTTCAAAAGCCATTATTACAGGAAATGAAGGAAAAAATTTCAAGGAATTCACTTACACCTTACATAAGTTAAAGGAATACTGGTTGTTGCCTTTTAAACATGCATACAATAACTTCCGGAAATCCAACAACAATCCCTTTTTTTGAAAGCATGTTCCCAAAGGAGCTGTAAAGAGAAATATTACTTGTTTGAGATAATTATTTTTGTTTTTAATAACTCAGTAACAATTTTTTGTCCATTTTTCTTTACTGGTGAATACAAAACATAAAATTAGCATGCATTCTAAAAAGAAGATTTAGTTTTTAAGCTTAGTTTCCCCTTTATATATTTCATAAATATATATCACTTGCATATATTTTTAAATAATTTAATCTTTATTTTTGTAAAAAAAAATAACAATAATGATTACATTAGTATAACTGAATAAATTTAATAACATGTTAGAAACAGAATAGGGAAGGAAAAAAAAGAGAACTACTTGGAAAATTAGAATACGAATATTGTTAACTAAAATAAAAAACAATTGTTTACCGTAAAATCCAGCATATAATGTGCACTTTTAGCACAAAAAATAAAAATGAAATTTAAGGGTGTGCGTTATACACCAGGTATAAAAATAAAATTAGCACAGAAAAAAAATTCATCTTCTACATAGACCAAAATTGTGTTTGTTTAACAGAAAAGACATTCCTTATGAACTTACAGGACTGTAGTTCTAAAAGTATTTTCTTTTCTAAAACTTGGAATAATACCTTGATTAAATGACTTCAAAACATAAAAATATTGTACATGTACATTTCAGGTTCCTTTGTAAAAAAAAGGGGTGTGCCTTATAAGGTGAATATACCTAGAAACTAAAAATTTAATCTTGAAAGTATAAGTGTGTGTTATTCTCCGGATTTTAGGGTATATGTACTTATAGTTATGTATTTATATCTATATATAGTTAGTAGTACATGTGACTATTTTTTTTTTTAAATTATGAGAGGAGAGAGCTTTTATCAAGTTGAATAGTTTCAATTGAACAGGTTTACGTTCAGGAATTTCATTGTAAATTCAAAGATAATGTCTTGATAAACTTTTGTCACCTTTTCGTAAAAATGAATCTCCAGATTGCCTTTATACCCGACACCCCAACATAACAGTAATGAAAGCTGGATGATAAGCTCTCTATTGTGTGCATTTTCCTTCTCTTTAGCTTCTTGGGCATGCCTTATGTATACACAGTTATTTTGGTGGTTAAAAGATTCTTCCAAGATCAAAAATTTTCATGCCAATAAACAGAATTATTCTGTGGCCATTATTAGCATGTCGCTGCAACAGTGTTTTTGCTTTAAGACATCTCTGGCACTTGAATTCCTTTGTAAGGAAATGACCAGTTATTTTTAGATAACCTTTTAGACTAACAAAGGGGGAAGGGCACGACTAAGAAAATTCATTTGGGGACGAGACAGTGCAATAGTAGTACTCCTTTAAGGTGTTCAACCCTCAATGTAATTCTGCCGAATGGCCAATCAATTTGAGGAAAATAGCCTTCGAAATTCCATGCTTAGCTTTTATACAATTAAGTTTTAATTACCTCCCGCAACACAGTGGCATAGTTGGTAAAACGACTGCTTTCTAATTGGGCGGATAGGGTTCGAGTTGCACAAGCAACTCTTTTTCAATTCATTTAATTATTTTTTTAAAATTAAATAAATTTATTTATAAAAAGTTTATTAAATGATGTTTTATTTAATTATTTTGTAATTTATAAAGCAAAAAAATTACTGCAATTATATAAATATTTATATTATATTGTATAAATATATTTTTATACTAATAAATAAAATTTATACTAAAATATATTAAATGATATTTTATATAAAAATTAGTTACAAATAGTTTTATAATGTGAAATACAATATATTATGAATAAAATATAAAATTATATAATATAAAATAATCTATAAAATGTATTATTATAATTTAATTAATTATTTTATAATTATGTAAAATACTTATAATAAATCCTTTTTAAATAAATTTATTTAATTTTTAAAAAAAGTTGCTTGCATGACTCGAGCCCTATCCGCCTGATTAGAAAACAGTCATCATAACCAACTATGCCATTGTGTCGCCGGAGGTAATTAAATCTTAATTGTATAAAAGCTAAGCATGAATTTCAAAGACTATTTTCTTCAAATTGACAGGCTGGCCATTCGGTGGATTTACATTGATAGTTGAACACCCTAAAGAGGAGTACTACTATTACACCAAGTCTCGACCCCAAATGAATTTCCTTAGTCGTGCCCTCCTCTTGTAAGATTTTTGCTTAATATGCAATGCATCTTCCTTTTTAACACACTTATCTGTTTAGCATGATGGGGATGAATTCTCTCCCTGACTGCTTTGATGAGAGTGGGTGTTTTTTACTGAGCATGGATGATAGTATCTAGTTCAGTCTGCAATGCTGTTGGTCTCAAAAAATCTCTTAATCATTTAATAAACAAATAACTTTGATTATTTTAAATGTTTCAGAGCCCTAAAAACCTTCAACAGGCTCCTCTTTTTTTAAAACAGAGAAATAGCTCCTACAAACTTCTGTGTTTGACATGTATTCTATTGTGTTAAAGCTCTGACTGATTTAGAACAAGATTCATGAAAGACTTCAAAAACTAGGTAGACACACACACACAATATTTATTTACACAATATAGAACTTACATGTAGGAGAAGGTCCGAGAATAATTTGTATGGCCCAAGCTATGGCTGTCTTCTGACAAATGGGAATTTTGCAGTTTTCTTGAGCTATTAAAAGATTTTCAAGAAAATGTGGTATCTTGTCTTTCTGATGAATTAAGACAAGTATTGGCATCCAAAATTCCTCCAATACAAGAGGCAAAGGAGATAGTTCCTTCTCTTTTAAATACAAGGTATCTGTAGAGACATAACAGGAAAATAATTCAAGATATCTAAGGCTTTGTTTAAACAAAATAGAAATTAACACATACAATTATAATTTTCAAAAGTAATGCTTTCTTCAATAAGCTTAGAAAAATCTATATTTTGACCAAAAATAATTACTTAAAAAAGCATTAACAGTTTCAAACTTTCTCAGTTTCATAATGAATGTTTAATATCTCATACTTAAATAGGTTATCTTGATACATTGAACATAAAAATCTAACCAGTAAAGCAAATATAACACACAAAATTTTTTATTTTGGCATTATTACTTAAAAAGAAACCTAATGCCAAAAACACCAGATTTATTATTCTTTAACAGCTCTTAAGCAGAAAGGAACCAAAACAAAATTCTAAAGAGAAATGAAACTAAGAATGGGTGGATTGGGAATTTATGATACATAACAAGAATTGCCACCATAACAAAATAATGGTAAAACATGTTTAAAAATAATTTAACATTAATAAATAAGGAAATGTGAAGGCATATAAAAATAGAATGAGATTTTCATAGTATTTCATTCCATACAATCATATTTTGATACTTCAAAGCCTGGAAGTCTAATAGATCAATCGCCAATGAGAAGAGCTTCCCAATTTTTGGAAAGGAAAGGCTAAAAAATTGGTTAAATTTATGGCAATATTCTACTTTTTACTCCCTTTCTAGAGAATGCATCTTGTAACATCTTTCAATAACCTTGGGAAAGGGATGACAGATTTTGTAGTTAACAGCCAAAGAATAATTACATGAATGTGCTTCTTTATCAAGAAAATGGAGTCAGGATTCTTTGTCACAGTTGATCTATTCATCCAATGAATAAGGTTTTTTTAATACATATATTTATCTTTTTTTTTTTTTTTTTCATTTTTAAAAATAGGTAGCCATAAATATCAGAATTGTTAAAACCACAAACATCTTCTATGAGAATTCCATTCATATAAATGTTACACTTTTAAAAATGAAAATTTTTATTTTACTTAATCCCTAGCAATTAAGATTTGGTTGAGTATGTTTTTGATTTTACTTTATTGCATTTTCTGAATTTTTCAAAAATTTGAACACATTGCCATATTTTTCATAATTCAACTTGTACATATTAATAAATTAATAATCAAGAAAGCTTATATTAGGAAAAAAAATTAAAATATTAACCTCCATAGCAGTGCTAATGGGTTTTAAAACAATTCAAAATAAAGTAATCTCAAAAATACACTGCATAGATAGAGCTAAGAAAAATTATATGCTTATCTTGTAAAAATAATCAAAAATAACAGAAAGTATTCAAAACAACTAATGCATTTGTCTATCTACATTTAGAACTTCAGAAGGTAAACAAATTATGCATAATAATCGATATTACATTATCAATATTACTACAAGTCTAATTTAAAATTTAAAAAAAAAAGACAGAACAGGAGAAAGTAAAATAGCCATGATTTCATAATATGACAGACTTGTCTTATCTCGCTTTTATTGATTAAATAAAGTTTAGAAGATAAAATACAGTTAGAAATAATACTTAAACAAATTTCGAACTAAAATTTATTAGTAAAACTCGTATATTATCACAATTCAAGAGTATAAAAAATAATGTATTTACTAAGAAAAAAAATCTAAATCACCATAAATCAAGTGTATCAAAAAGTTTATTATTAAGAACCAAAACAGAGAAGCACATAATTTCATTTCAGGAAGAATAATGGTTCATAAATAAATTCTTCGATAATCAACATGTTGTACATAGAAAATATGAAAAAATATTATAAAATTAATTTTTTTTTTTAAAAAAAAAAAGAGAAAGTGCAAATTTAAAATTAATAAATTGTAACAAATTTGTAGCTGACAGTGGTACAGTAAAATTAATGGATCAAGACACCAATAATTAATTTAAATGAATAATAAATATTAAGATGTAAATGAATTAAAATAAAAATTAAACTTATATCAAATGTATGGTTTAAGAAATTTAATAGTATAAAGCCCACAGCAGTTCTTAAACTTTCTATAGTAGGGCCTCCCCTTTATGTATCAGCATGACATCGCGACATTGGTTTTGAATATTCCTCTCCAACTTAATACTCCTTCAGGAGGCTCATCTTAAGATGAGTACGGGTGTCACAATCCCAAGGTGCCCTAGTGATCCTTTAATATTTTCGACCCTCTTCCTTGTCATACATTCCTCCTTTCTTTCTGTCTGGTCCAGATGACAGTTTAAAAATATTTTAAATATATATGTTTAAAATTAGTTTGTTTTACTTAGATTACTTATAAATTATTATTAACATATTTTAGTTCTTATTTTGCATTGCATTAAATTGGTTTATTTTTAATTAACTTTTCTCTATTATTTCGATTTTTTTATTGCCTTTTCGTTATTTGTTTTTTACTTTTACACCATTAGTTTGCCAATCCCCATATTTGTTGTCTGCGTTGTACCATAAGGAGGAAAATGGTGTCCTTTGTTTTCCCATTTGGCCCACGCTTCACTGTAACTGGAGGCAGGAGTGAGCCTGCTCCTGTCAATTGGCTGGTGATAAGTCTGTTCAGTGTCCCCAGAGAGACATTGCTGTAGGGTTGGGTTTACCCATTGGATCCTCGTTCGGATGCTGTACTACTATATTCTGGGTGTACTCCGGGTAAGTGCCGAGCCTGCTAATGTCCGTTGACTGGCACACTGCCTCCCTTGCTGGACTTTATGGTGGGTGGAGGCCAGGATGAAGTTTGTTTCACATTTATGGATCCAATTCAGATGTGCCCGGGTAAAGGCCTTGTTTTACCCAACCTTAATATTGATGAAATTGCTGCGTGTTCCAAATTTTTGCTTATTTCTTTGCCAAACAATAGTATGATAATAAAATCGCTATTTGCTATTAATAAAGCACTAATAGGAATAGGCAGTGAACCTAAATCTGTAAAACGTTTACAATCTGGGGATTTATTTATTGAGACCAATTCTGTAGTTCAAACTAAGTCATTCTTACTGGCCAAATTTTTTTTTGATTCTCTTGTCAATATCAGTCCACATAAATCACTTAATACTTCTTGTGGAGTCATATCTGAACCTGACCTGTTGACCACCTCTGTGAAGCAGAAATCATTGATGAATTTTCTGATCAGGGTGTGATTCCGGTTAGAAAAATAACAATAAAAAAAGATAATTCAGTTATTCCAACAAAACATTCAATTTTAACTTTTAATAACCCCACACTACCGAAAACTATAAAAGCTGGTTACTTAAACTGTAAACTTGACTCTTATATTCCAAATCTTTTGCGCTGTTTCAAGTGTCAAAGGTTCGGACACTCTCAAACTGCCTGCTGTGGACAATTAACGTGCTCTAGATGTGTATCTGTTGGACATGCCTCCTCAGATTGCAATCTGGAGCAGAAATGTGTCAATTGTTTACAACCTCACTCCATTAATTCTAAACTATGTCAAAAATGGGAACTAGAAAAAAAAATTCACACAATTAAAACTGTATATAACAAAAATATATCTTACTTAGAAGCCAAAAAATGAATACCCCCTCAGATATCACAAACATACACCCACGCTACTAAATTTTTAACACTATTTGCTACTATGCAGGCAATTTGTAATATTATATCATGAACTGTTACTTTTGACTTCCAATGAACAACAAGATTGTACTTTTTTTTTTTTTGCATTTTCTATAGAACTTTGCAAAGTTAAAGATATTCATTGACCCACACTCAGTACAGTCTCTAAAAGCTTCATCTTTAATTTTATTCAACAACATAATCAAACACAGAATTAAGATAAAAAAAAATAAATTTTTACCTGAACTCAGATTAATTAATCGTAGAATATCTTCAGCAGCTGTAAAAATATCTGGTTGCGCTAAAATGTTAAGAAATATTCTCCTGCAAGTGAGAAATCAAAGCATAGGTGAAATTTTCATGTGTCTACTGTCTTAAGTATACAAACTCATTGTAAGATATCAATATCAGTTTATATATTTTATTTAATCAATTAATTGATAGTAACATAAGCATTTAAAAACATATTTTGATTGATAATCCTAAATTTTAAAAATCACAAATGTGGATCAGTAGAAAAAGAAATCTATTGAACAAAACACAATAATAAACACAAGTAAATGGGATGTTAAGATTTCTAATTAGTAATAATATCCCTTAATAACTCTAAATAATATATATATATATATATATATATATATATATATATATATATATATGAATTTAAAAAAAAACCCTTTTTTTTAAGTTAAGCAAAATGTATTCAATTAAGTTATTTTACATTTTGAAAACATTTTTTTAAAAATCTATTCAGTAGTTAATTTCAAGTAGACCACTGTTTATTATAAAATACCTCACAAGTCATTTTGCTATATATCTGTGTGAATGTAAATTTACCTAAAAAGCCTTAGTCTTTATCACTAGAAAAAGCTGCTATTTGGTGAAAATTCGTTAATTTTTCCTAATAAAAAGCAAAGCAGAAATGACGAAAGAAAATTGATGCTATTGCAATGCATTAATTTGAAAAAATCTTTTTGTAAATATCTCTACCACTTTAATTGAACTTTTAACTTACTTATATTATAAAATGAGGGATTTTTTAAAAAAATTTGAAAATACACTGTCCAAAGCATTACACCCACAGATCCGGTGACAAAATTGGAATTTATGTACAAGGCTTATTTATTTATTTATTTTTATATGCAAAAGTTAGAACACTTTCAAAAGGCAAAAATGCATTAGATATTGTGAATATTGACATTTGGATTATATTTTGCTATTTGAAAAAAGCAATCTGTGAGTACTAAATTTTATTAATTTTTATGAACTTGTATTAGATGGCTTTTAGTCCTTAAAGTATTCCAAATGTGTTAAAAGCAGTCAGTAATTGTTTTGGCACAGAGGGTTACCACAACAATGGAGAAAGGATAAGAAACTTTTAAGGATCTATGTTTAATTCAAAATCATATAAAAAAATACGATTACCTTATAAAATAATTTACTGGTAATGATCTTATCTTTTTTCATAATGCATTAAATTTAAAACATAGATGTGTGTGTTCTCCCAAAATTTTATAGAATATTTTATTGAATTTGTATCATTTAAAAATGTTCAAATCAAACTGTAAAGAGTCAAAAGTAACAGATATTGAAGATGGCAATGATTTGAATCAATATTATCAACTAGTGAGAAATCTGAAATTTCTCATACATGAGTTTTGGAATAAAATCAGTTTTCAGTCAGTTTATAATGAGTTTTGGTTCGAATACATGCGTTTTGGAAATAAAGTTAACAGCCAATTTTAAGATTCTCATAATTTTTTGCGACATTGAAGTTATAAAACCATTTGCAGATAAAAATCGGAAAAATTTATTTATTGCCTTTGAAGAAAATTTTCAAATTATAGAATGGAATAATACTCATAACCTTATTTACAGGAAGAAATTTTTGATAGGAATGGCGAAGCTACATGTTTAAAAAGAAAATAACTCGAAAAAATTAAAAGTGTCACTGATGGATGAATTTGAGTCATTTTATATAATAGTGCAATTTTACATGAAAGATGCAAATACTGTAAAATGTTCTTCAGTGTTTCCATTCTATGAAAGAAATAGTATCAACAGGTAATACTGAAGATGTGAGTCTAATCCATTATATAAAAGGAATAAAGGATAGACCTGAAAATAAATCCATATTATAAAATTGTAAAACTTTATCCAAATTTAAAACAAAACTTAAAATTTATGGAGGAATCTATAAGTCCAAATTTCCAATAATATAACGCCTATAGTGTAAAATCAAAAATAGGATCATCAACAAATATAGACACAAAACTAAAAGTAGAATTGTTAAGGTATGAAAAGATAGGAAATAAAGTAGATTTATCACATTGATTAATTGTTGAAAAATCAAGCATAAAACTAGTAAGTGTGAAAATAAATATAAGTTAAAGAACCTAAATATTTTATTCCCATGAATGTTTTGAAAAAGATGTAAATAATTCAGAAATTAATGGTAAAGTAACAGCTAGAAATTTGAAAAAAAATTATATTGTGAGTAAAAATGTGTGTAGCATCTCACCAAATATATATCATATTGATAATGGGCTAAATCAATGATCCACTTACTAAATATGTTGCATTTGTAATGACTGCCGACAGTGGAAAGAATGTACTGCATATAACGTGGCTGTTCCATTCTTTTGATTATAAATTAAGTTTTCATGCAATTAATAACATTGTCTGACAGCCTATTAAGTTTTTATACAATTAAGAACACTTCAAATGCTATTGAACTGACATTAGTAGGAATATTCTTCTTCTGGATTATGATTTCAGCAAACAAATTGATTTTTTTAGGTTAAAATTTAATTTTATCTAGCATAAGTAGAAAGAAAAGCATCTGCATTAGGATATTTCAATATCGATTCAACTATTGATGACTGCATAATAAATTCTGATAATAACATTCTTCAAAAACTGCATTCTACTATTCTAAATGTGTGTGAGTGAAATGGATATGCTCTTAATAAAACTAATTTATCAATCACTGGAAATGAGATTTAAATCAAGATTTTATGAACAAATGCTATATAATACATTTAGCAATTAGCAAAAAATAAACTATGCTTGAGTAATTCGTAAGTTTTAGGAGTAAAAAAAAACCACATTTGTGTTACAAAACAGGAAAAGTAACAGATTAGTTATCCTTTGAAGTTGCATCTAATAAAAGTATTTTAGAAAATAGGGTTGAATGTCAATCAACTACATTAAACATTTAAAAATGCAAAGAAACTTTCATTGCAAACTTTCCGAATCATGTAGCAAATGTTATTCATTTAGGAGAAATAGATTAATGACATATTAATGAAAATGGGCATGAAGAAATATTTAAAAGTATGGTTGGCTAAGAAGAGAAAAAAATGTGATCTAAAAATGAATATTATCTTAATACACAAAATCCTAGTAAAACAGAGCTCTTGAAAACTAGGATTCGGAGAACATAAACATCAGAGATAGTTTAGAGGATTAGAAAAAAAAAGGGAATAATTAAATCCAGCTGTTTGGATTTCACATGGCACTGATAATTATTGTTCAAAAGAAAGACGGTACTTCTCCTTTATGTGTTGATTATAGATACTTAAACAAAATTAGTAGAGATATATTGCTGTGCCTCTGATTGAAACTACTGAATGTCAAGATTTCTTTCATCTCTTCATCTATTCCTTCTTTTCTGTGTTGATGGAAACAAAAGTATAAAATGAACCACAGTTATAGCTCATGAGTATCAATACGAATTAGTAAAATTATGTTTCAGTTTATTGAATAACCAAAGCGTGTTTCACCATTTTTTTTTTTTTTTTTAAGACTTAGTCAATGAAGAAATTATTGTAATCTATGTGAATGATTTGGTAATTCCTGAAAGTGATAAAAAAGAGGGCTTGAACAGATTGGAGTGTGTATTCAAAGTTGCATCAGAATATGGCCTAGAATTTAATTAAAAAAAAATTATTAAAGAACAGAATTTCTTGGTCATATACCATTGCGAATGAAAAATTTATCCTTCACAAACTGAAAAAAGTCATTCAACATTTTCCCCAGCTGAATAATATAAGATTATGAAGTTTTCTGGGTTTCACCAGTTACTTTCAAAAAATTTTTCCAAATTATGGAATCATCAAATCTTTTGGCAATTTAAACTGGAATAAAGTCAAATCTTATATTGGATTTCAACAAAAGGAAGTATTTGAAAATAAAAGAATTATTGGCTTAAAACATAGTTCAATAAGGTTGAGCTGGGTTTTAAATAAGGTTTTGTTTCCAAATAACCTACAGATGCAAGTTCCCATGGATTTAGAACTTCTTTCTAAAAAAGTGTATATCCAGTTCATGAGCCAGAAAACATTTCCCCACTAAAAAAACTTTGAAGCTATAAATTGGAATTGAGTAAATCTGATACAGTTGGAAAACCAGTTGCGATGAAGAGAATGTAATTTGGACCTGGTCTGAAACTGAATTCAAACTTTTTTGGTTCATATCAAATTATAAATGTGATAACACAATGACTGGTATATCCAAACAGTCAGTCAAAAAGACCCATCACAGCTGAGTGTATTTGGACTAATGATTTGAATTAATTATTTTTTTTTTTCGTTTTAAGATCCCTATTCCTAACAGATGACTCAATGGGGATGCTTGGCAATTCAGTATGGTCTTCCAATACAAATTTACCTGTAAAGCACCACACTTTTCAGATACTGTCACTAGGAGCTGCTATTAAGTAAGGATTTATCCCTATTTTCCAAAAAGCAAAGAAGAAAATGACACAAGAGGATTGATGCTTTAATAATTGTTGTGACACAATGATTAATAGTTGTTATTGTTCATATCTTCTATTTTAATTAAACTTTAACTTGCTTATTGTTAGGGTTCACGTATGTCACTAGATGACACTATTTAAGATTAGGTGCCTATTATATTTACTAGGGCAGAATGTAAAAACAAAGAAAAGGAGGCTGCAAGGACCACATTCCCTCTGTGTTAGCAATATTTTTAACTATATATATGAAATATAACCATTTGAAAGCAGTTATTATCACTTATATTAAGAAAAATGCATTTCCTTCCAAAATATATTTCTAATAGCATTATGCCATTTCCACCATTTATATACTTTTTCAACCCTCTGCAAGGTGTGCAACATCTCTCGGATGCATCACCTCATACTTAGTTTGAAGATGATTTAATCATTATTGTTGGGACATTAAAGTGTAATATTATATCCAAATTACAGACAAAAGGAGCAGTGTTTGTTACTGAAACTCTTAATTTTTGTATTATCTACAGCATTACTTACCAATCAAAATAATAGATTGTTATCATAGTAATAGAGAGAAGTACCTATCTACCTGTAGTAGCCAAACATTCAATGGGTATTAGGGATTAATTGATACAAGGCAAAAGAGCTATGGTGTATTAAAAGGGAGCGAGGGAAAAACAGGAATATGGTCCAAAAAAGTAAAAAAAAAATAAATTGTTCACGTATGAATTCATATATTGGAAAGTTAAAACCTTTTTTGGTAACCATCTCAATGAACAAAACTAATGAAGTCTATAAAAAAATACTAAAAATTATATTTAATGCTGAGAGCATTCTTTAACAAATTATTTTGGCACAAACTTGATTCTGTTAGGTACATTCAAAAGTTACAAACTTGGTAATATAATATTTAAGATATAATAAGAAATTTCAATTTAAACAAAAAACACATACAAAGATAGTGGTTAGTTATCACTATCACCACTACCTATTCACATTTTGAGATCCTTTGCTGCTGTCTTCACAAATCATCTTACAATGTTCAAGGCACAGGAATTTTTCACATTTTGCTCAACAAAATTTTTACAGTAATCTTTTCTTGATAATCTGTCAAAGAGAATGGTACTTTCTCTTCAAAGTTCTTAGTGTTGTTTTTCTTGAATTTTTGTCTTGATATCAGATATATCACTATATATGATCACTACATATCAGATATTTTTTCAATCCTAAGTCGTAATGAATGAGGCATGCAAGTATTACTATCAGGTCATCTTTGTGCGGAATCTCTAAGATGCCTCTCAATTGGAAAAACTCTCCTAAAGAAGATGCAAAATACTTGTTCCAAGTTATTTTAGTATAAAATTGAAAACTACACTCTATTAAAAAAAAAAAATGAACAAAAAATTGGAGAAAGACATTAAAAATTATGGTGTTGGGTGAGCTGCATTTATCAGATTCAAGGAACCCTGTTACCCAAACAGTGAAGGGGGGCTACAGCATACTTAGCACTGAACCCTCATGTGAGTGATGAAAGACAGATAGTTGAAGGAAGGGTACATTCCCACTCATCATGTGGACATGACACCAAAATTATTTTTACTATGACTCTCAGAGATTTGTGCACCTAACAAAAGGTTAAAAAAAGGGTCTTCAAGATTTAAAAATTTTAGTTTTGAAAATAATAATTTTTTTAATAGAATTTACATACCTAGATATATATTATAAATGCGAAAGTTTGTGAGGATGTTTGTCTGTCTTTCACGCAAAAACAACTTAATGGATTTTAATGAAACTTTACAGTAATATAGCTTATACATCAGAATAACACATAGGCTATAATTTATAGCATAGGTTATAATTTATAAAGATATTGTATGTAGTGTCCAAAATATAACGATATGTGTCAAGTAGGAAAAAATTCTGCGATCTGCAAGCAATTCTGGCGTGCGCTGCGAAAAAGCCCACAACAGCATACATCTATATTTTATTTGTGAAGAAACACTTTTTGTTTTCGCTACGCAAGGCGCTCGCTTCTTATTAATTCCTGTGATCAGCATAATCCCTGATTTTTTTTTATTTCAGAATAAAACTAGGTTTTGAAGGGAGGGGTTGTTATAAACCTCTCTTTATTTGAATGCTTTTTAAAAAAAAATTTATGTGATTTTATTATGCACATTTGGTAGTAAGAAATTGATCTTTTTTCAAAATAAATGCTTTTATCGGTTCTGATAATTAAAGTAAATAAACTTTCTCTTTCACACTACATCATTTGGACAAATTTTCAAAATTTGTTTGTGGTTAGTAGTTAGTTATAACGCTATAATTTTAATTGAATAGGCAGATATTGCATTTTTAAGTATAAAAATAATTATAACTATTGTACTGTATTTTTTGGAGTGAGTGAGTGAATATTAACATCACACTATTCAGCTACACGAAGGCTTTTGCAACGGACCACATAATTTTGAACCATGGTCAAGTGATGTGTACGACACCTGAGCTGGAACCCCCTTCTCCTAACTACCACACCACACCAACTTAGAAGGAATATCCTACCAATACTTATCAGGAATATTCTTTGAAATCCACTCTTCCAAAATTTATGACAGCACAGGTTCTATGATGAGTATTTTAGCGGGGATGGTGAATAGTTTTGTAGCAGATATTGCATTTTCAGCGTATTTCAAAGATTATTATTTTTGTCCCGAATAAATAGTTTATGTCAAAATTTAAGTGTCTTATGTTTTTGTATGTTAATGAAGACCTTAGAAAACGATTTGACTATTTATTTTAAGTGAACGGTGTATATAATTAATTTTACAGTGGAAAATCTTTAATTAATTTATTAGCTCTAACGGATTAAATTTCCCAAAGTGGAGTATTTTGTTTATGTATATCCCTTAATTTTGAATGTAGTGATCCAAAAAAAATTATTGTATGAAAGAACTGCAGTAAATCATTATGCGGTATATAAAGTATTAATGTGAATCGCTCCCCTACACAGCGGGTCTTACAAAGCTCTAATAAAGCTGGAGCTATGAAAGTAGCTAGACATTTGCCAACTTGACTCTATTGTTAACATTTCACTATGTTTTTCATTGAATCGCCATTATAATTAAAGAAACGGTGTTGCTTGCGAATATTACAATTTTAATATAAAATAAATACAACATAAAGTAATATTAACGTATTACACTTTCAGATATAAATTATTTACACTGTTTTAAGCGTTCATTACACAAAACTTTTAACAATGTGTTACTTTTGCTGAGCAGAGATCAGCTTAGGGAGGTATTTTCAAAAATCGACCCTCAAGAGTGTTACGGGGAATTATAAATAAAAAAAAAATCCTTTTTATCTGCTATTAGATCTACATACTTAAAATTTAACAAAGGTGTTTTTTTTCCTTTCTTTTTTTCGTTCAGCTGAGATATGCAAAAAGCTTTTTTTGTTTAATTTGCAATTCACATAAAATTAACTCATTAAAAACTTCTTTATCCTTCAATCTGTGTTGTTGAATTTTTCAGTTCACCTGTGTGAAGAACGGGTATACCAGCAAGTAAGAAATAAATTAGATGAATTAGCATAATTCATAAGTAAAAAACAAAAAAAAACATACCAATACATACCAATGATTTTCAATAAAATAATAAATTCGCTTCAGAATGGGTTTCATATCATGATTTAATATGCTTGCTATCCTGCTGTTTTCCATTTTCTAAAACATAAGAAAATGGGAAATTGGTCATTAAATATTTATATCACTAAAAGTAAGACTTGAAATGTTCTAACGGTTATATCAAAAATATCCTTTTTTTCGTATAATTTCAAATGCATCTTATTAGAAATGTAAAATACTATTCATTTTTAAAAATGCTTTTACTTTAAAAAAAAAAAACTTATTCATAATATTCTAGTATTAACTACAATAGTGGTTAAAATTGTAGAAAGTTTCTAAAATTTCTATATTTTTCAATGTTGCTTGCTAAGAGAAAAAGAGTATTTTTTTCATGTAATGAACAAATTTTTACATTACTTAAAAGTAAAGTTAATGCTGAAATAGAAGGGAGTAAAGAATTCAAATACATTTGATATTTAAAAAGTTACATTAAATTTATTCCAAAAAAGAAACACAAATTTGAAAATTCTTTTAAACTTCAACAATCACAGTCATTATTTGTGAGTTTTGATTTTTCATTACTGTTGCATTCCTAAGCAAATAAAATTATGTTAATTTTAACTATCACTTCAATTGAAATTTTGAGAAAAAATTGATAAAAATATAAAATTTTTGATTAACAATAAAACCTGAATTATTTTGGAATTTAAAATATTTTAATTTGTCTATTTTTTTTAAAAAAAATCCATCATCATAATAAACTTTATTCTAAAAATATTCAATTTATTAGCATAGTCCTTTACTGATAAAATACAATATAAATAAACTTTCAAAACAGTAATTTTATGATCATTTTTATAACAAAAAATTTCAGATCCATTGCTCTAGCTGATTTGGTGATTCTGATACTAAAATTGTTGTAAAAGAATAGAATAAATGATCCATTAGAGGGTTTTTT
>BMAV01010055.1:32336-46562 GCA_019973955.1 Trichonephila inaurata madagascariensis | reverse complement strand
CCCCCCCCGATTTGAAGTGTAGATGAATAGGTTATTTGAATCAACAATATTTGGTCAACAATTAAAAGTGGCTGTTTTTTTCTTTCACCTCTAAATTACAATTAAAAACAGCCTTAGACTTGTTTTTCACAAATTTTCTTCTCTATCTCGACTCAAAACAAAATAAAACCATAAATGGAAATTTTTTTTAAAAAAAAATGTGTTTAAAAAAGGTTTGATGAAAGATAAATATAAAATTTCAAGTCTTTACACTGGTGTGTGAAGTTAAGAAAATCAACAATCAAACTTTCAATAATTTCTTTAGATAAATCAATGGCAACATGGGTCGAAAATGAGGTTTTAGAAGGGAAAAAAAGTCACCCAAAACAATTTTGAAATTATTATTATTATTATTATTTATTTATTTATTTTTTGGCTGAAATATGTGTGTGCTTACAATTTTTTCAAAACATTTGTGCATTTCCCTAAAAATGTTTGGAGCAATATGATTAATGGAGTGGATTTGCATAAAGAACCAAACATTCTAATTTCAATTATTCAGATGGCAGAAACAGTGTGTAAGAAAAGTACAAATAGAAAGTCTATTGTCATGGTTTTCAGTTATACTTAAGTGAAAATTTTTCTGATATGATTATGGGTACATGATAGGAATAAACAAACTTTGAACACAGAATCAAAGATTTTATTTGACATGACTGTTATAATTTCTGTCAAATATGAAATACATCCTTCTGAATTCTATGTATTTTAGAACCATTTTGAACATTGTGGTTTGTTTTTTTAGAATCTGTAAATATAACCCTTTAACTGCAGTGGGCGTCTATATACGCCTCTTTCAGCTACTGTGTTAACTGGCTCCTGGCATATATATGCCTTTACAAATTACAAACCTTTGCATTGTGCTGCTGTTCCAATATCTTTAGAATGCAATACAATGACCTTCACAGTGTTTGTAAAAGATTTACTCATTAATGCTTTTTTCCTCAATACATCACATAACTGGATGCAATTGTGTGAAAAATTGTGGTACTAGGGGAGCGAATTGCACAACTTTTCCTTGGCAATTAAGGGGGAAAGAATATTGTAGTAGTGTTAGTCTTAATGTTATTAATCTGATTTGCAAAAGGTATTATTTCTGTGGGAGTTACATAAATCAAATCTCTCTTTAAGAGACACCAAAAACAACAAGATTTCTCTCACTTTGTTCATGCCTCTTTTTTTTTAATTCCTTTTTAGGCTTCATAATCTTGGAATGATAGATTAGCTTTTTTGAGGGAGCATACAGTTTGAATCAATGTACCGAAATAAGTGCTTCAAGAAAAAATAGATGAAATGACATTCTATGTTTGAATATGTCTGAGTGTATCTTTCCAAGTAAATGTCAAATGGTACAGACATAAATTAAATTTTGAAGAGTCCATTTTATTAGAATGATTCTTTTACTCAGCTAACTTAAAAGTAACACTAAAAAACTTTAGTTCAATCATAAACTCTTTACAGAGAATAAGATTAAAAGATAATTAAAATAAGATTATTTTTTATATCACTAGCTGGAATATTTGGATTTGCACATTGTTAATCAGAAGCTTAATATTCACATTTGTATATGCTAAGCTATATGAAACAATTTAGATGTATCCCCTTGCTTTGATTTATCAATTCTAAGGAACAAGATCATGTTTATTTAAAAGAGCTATTTATGATTTAAAATTAAGTGGTCATCAGTGGTTTCTTGAACTAAACACTGTTTAAGGAATTGAATTTTAATTAAGATGACTGATATGTTTAAATATTTTTAAAGAAAATGCTGTCATTTTAGTATAAGGTGATGTAATTTTTGGCAAAAACCAAGAATTATCAATGAGGCAGTTATCCTTATTAAAAGTAAATTTGACCTTAAAATACTTGGAAAAACAAAACAATTATTGGATGTACATCAGAGAAGCTACATAAATAAAAGTTCGTGAAACATATGCCACATATAAAATTCCAATTTTCCCTCTATCAATAGCTAAAAGAACAGTATTAACAAAATTGGACTATCTAGCCATTCCAATTGAAACAGAAAACAAAACACACAGAAATCCACAGAACCACACAGAAATCTATTTGGATCCTTATCTTACATTCTAAATAGAACCCCAGATATGAATTACTCAGTCAACATTCTATCCCAGGAAGAAAAAAAAGCCTGGATACAGCAATTAGAATTCCTCGTTGAAGTTGCTTGGATATATTAAATGTACAGTGAGCAACTCAAGCTCAGAGAGCTACATTTGAGCAACTCAAAAGATATCTTAACCCCAAATATTTTCTGAATAAGACTTTGAAAACAACCAAGGTGACCAAGTATTTTAAAGGAAGAATCCTTCTGAACCTAGACGAGTCACTAGTCTTGTGGAGATCATTTAAACAAAACTGGAACACATTAACCACAACTGGAAGTGAGTATACTTCACACATCAAGGTATTCTAAGAAAATAATGTAGTCCAAGAACATACTTTACGAATGTTCTAAGGTGGGTCTAAGCACATAACTTGCAGTGTGCTCTTTATGCTTTATGACCACAAAACTGCAATCAATACTTTTGAATATCCAAAAGAAAAAAGCTATATAGATGTAAAATATGGTTTTTTTTAAAAAAAAGATGAACTATTGAAATTGAAATATTTAAGTAGTAAGGAGAATCTTGCTGATATTCATACAAAACTGCATACTAAAGAGGAATTACAGAAATTTTTTAACAATTTTACTTTAAGTATATAATTATTATACTATTATTAATTATAATGACTAAGCAATATTGTGTGCAAATCCTTACTATAGTAAAAATAGTTTTTTTTAAGAAAGATGTTTTTTTTTCACTCCTGTATAAAAATTCTTGATCGCAGGTAGGCATAAGAGGGGGTCAAGCTGGAAATAAGCCTAAAAGCTTCTTTAAACACTATCCACTAAATTTACTACCATTCATTAAAAATCAAATCCTTTTTTTTTCCATGCTTGCACTTACAAAAAAATTAAGAGCCAGCTCATCTGCATAAATACATGATTATAATAACTTCATTGTTTTCTTTTGCCACTAAGGTGTCCCAGTCATATAAAAAAAAGTAATGCATGTGTGACCCATAGTTGTTTTAAGTCTGAGACAGCCCAAGTACGATAAATATGTTTTTCCTTAGAGCTGCATGAGTAGCTTACTACCTTCTAAACTTTTAATTTGTTTCAATTTTTGTCACCCAATAAAGCAAATTATTTATTTTCAATGCCTCATAATTTTTCCCAGCATTGCATAACGATTTCTTTTCCAACAGTTTGTATAAGAAAGGAAGTAATATTTATGAGTAAGTTCTCCTGGAATTATATTTACGGAAAATATCAGACACTGGGAAAAGTGCCACAACTGTCAGTGAGGAATCCCTAGAAAAATTAGTGACAATGGCTAACAAAACTGTCAAGGTATCTTCCAGGAATATGGAATTGATATAGCAGTACAATGAAATCTTGACATACTTAAAGGTGCTGGCTCTTTAATATTGCTCTAGATGAAGTAATTTGTGATTCAAATATCAATTGTAGTGGACATGTTTTTTTTTTAAATCAGTTCAACTTTTAGCCTATTCTGATGATATTGATGTGATTGCTTGTACCCTCCCTGTCTGAAGGAGGCATTTTTTGCCCTTAAGATTACAGCAAGTCAAACGGATCTTGCTATAAATAAAAAGAAGACTAAATATATGCTATTTTCAAAAGACAGAATCCCAAATCCTTATCTTGAAATAGATTTATACAAATTTCAAACAGTTAAAAGTTTTACCTACTTACGATAATTATTACCTCTGATAACAGAATATCTCATGAAATCCAGAATTGATTATAAACAGGGCAAATAAGGCTTTTTATGGACTGTGGAAGTTTTTAAAATCTAAATTTCTTTTAAAAAACACAACATTTTTAGTTTACAAAACTCTTATTAGACCAGTTTTGACAGATGTATCTGAGACTTGGACAATAACAAAATTGGGAAAAAATCAAATGGCATCTTTTGAGAGAAAAATACTTCAAAGTATACTTGAGAGGTGTACACGAAAACAATAGCTGGAGAAGAAGGTACAACTTTGAATTATATAGAATTTATAAACAACCTGACATCATTAAATAATCACAATAAATAGAATGAATTGGATAGCCTATATAATTTGGATGCCAGATGATAATGTCAATAAATTAAAAGTAAAAAAACTTTTTTAAAAACAAGCATATGCAGAAATCAGCTGAGTTTGCTCTTCCCCCATTCAGATTTCACAATTGGAGACATATGTTTTTAGGGCTTTAGTCTGCCATGCAATTTAGTAAATAATCATAATTGCTTTTACCATGTTAGCAATTGCTATATTGGAATGTAAGCTTTGTTTTTTACAATAACAGCTTCTAGAATATATTGGTAATTATAATAAATTGTATTTTAAATCTATTTATGAAGTCTTTTATCTAATAAACAGTTCATTGTCACTGCCACTTTGTTGTTTTTTTAAAAGCCTAGAATAATTATTCTGGAATTAGGTAATGAAACCAAATTAAAATTCCTAACATCCTACTGCAAGAGAATTACTTGATTGCAAATACTGTCTATTTATTCAAGAAAATAAAACAGGATGCTATTTCTTAGTAAATAGCAGTGTAGATGTTTCAATGATTCCAGCAACAAAAATTAAGCTTCAAGCTTCTAAATAAAAATTATAAACTGCAAATTGTATCAGGATACTGAAATATGGTATTAAAATGATCTCTAGATTTAGACCAAGGCGCCCTTCCAATAGCCATTTATCCCTGCAAAAGTTTATAAGATATAACTGGTACAAAAGGTAAATAAAAAATTTCTACTGCTTTTTGATGTAGACAGTAAAAAAAAAAAAAAAAAAAAAAAAAAAAAAAAAAAAAACATTGGATAGGGTACAAATGCCTAAATAAGAGGGAAAATTATTGCTATCCAAAATAATCATTATGCAAGTACTGTAAACAAAACATTGAAATATTTTGCAATACTTAGCAAATATCCTGATCTCATCAAACCTAATTTAATCAACAGAGTGATTAAATATGATGTTAAGCATTATATTTTAACCACTGGCCAGTCAATCTATTTCAGGACAAGACAATTAGCTCTTAATAACCTACAACTAGCCAAACAGGAATTTTAGTTTATGCTCAATAAGAATACCAGTTGAACTTCACAATTTAAACACACAAGTCCCTTGCATCTAGTTGTAAATCCCTAAAAAATTGGTTAACCTGATAAGAATGATACTTAACAAAGTAAAGTTGGGATCAGAAGTATCAGATGGATTCTATACTGAAAAGGGACTGAAACAAGGAGACTCCCTGTCGTGTCAATCTGTTTAACATAGCACTAGAGAAGGCAGTTAGAAACTCCAGTATACAAACTCAGAAAACAATTTTTGTTAAAACTGTATTACTGCAATTTGCAGATGATATTGATATCATGGGAAGAACTAAGGCAGCTACAGTAGAGGCATTCAGTGTATTTGAGACAGCAGCAAAAAAGATAGGATTGATGGTCAACAAAGAAAAAACTAAATTTGTGGCAGTTACAAACAGAATCTCAAACCTACAATCGCTGAAATTTAATGAATATGAGTTTGAACAAGTGACTCAATTTAAATACTTAAGACACAATTGTAAATAATAGTAATGACATAAAAACTGAAATCAAAAATAGAATCAAGATGGCTAACAGATGTTATCACGGATTGCAAAACCAGTTTAAATCTAAATACATAAGCAGCAAAACAAAAATACAGTTAGACAAGACTCTAGAAAGACCAGTTGTTTTAAACGGTATCGAATGCCGGATAATTAACAAAGAAGATGAAGAGAAACCGATGACTTTCGAGAGAAGAATATAAAAAAATATTTGGTGCAATTAGAGAAAATGGAATCCGGAGAGTACAATACAGCCTTAAACTTCAATCGAAATACAGAGAACTCAACATAGTCAAAGAGATCAAGGCTTCCCAAATAAGATGGCTGGGACATGTATTTCAATATAGCAATGAAATTCCTGTTAAGAAAACAACTTTCCAAACTCCAGAAGGAAAAGAGGAAGATCAAGATGGATGGATAAAGTAAAAAAGTGGTTGAAGAACTTAAGAGTTAACCAATAGAAGAACATAGCATCAAATAGATTAAGATGGTTTAAGCTGACTGAGACAGCCTTGGCTAGTAACTGGCTGTAGTGCTTGGAAAGAAGAAAGAAGTCCCTTGCATCTAATAAAAAAAATGATGGAACATTAAGACTTAGTGAAGATTATAGAAGACTAAATGCTAAACTGTGCCAGGTAGACACCCAATTCCTGGAATCAAAGACACATAATAGGCTGAGATATTGTAGTCACAGATACATTATCACGAGTTAAAGCAATATCACAGTAATAGACAGAAAAACAGACACAAGATGAAGAACTCCGAGAACAATCACAACACTTCAAATAAACCATCTAAATCTCTACTTTCAATACCAAACCTTGTATTCCACAGCAACACTGACAACAAATAATTTGGCAAATACATGGTTTTTCCCACCTTGGTTTCAGACCAATTATCAAGCAAATGTCAGAAAAATTCATTAGACCAGTTATAAAGAATGAAGGAAGATAATGGAAAAAGATATGTAATAACTGTCAAAAATACAATCTTAGCTGGGGGCGTTATTCATTGGAGCGCATAGCCATAAGGGCTTTTATCTCCTATCTGATGGTGATTGATAGCATGATAGCCAGATAGATATTTAAACGAGATGTTATAACTTTGATTCTCTTTTAATATCTCAATCTAATTTACAATATGTTGATACTCACTCTCTTACTTTTGCTAGTGGTTTTAAGTCAATGAGAAATGTATTGTCGGCTCAGAAGTATAGTTTATGATCTATTATGTCTCGGATTTTTTTTATATGTTCGGAAGTTGTTTTAATGAATTATGAATTGCATTATTGAATTATTGCTGGTTAACAAAGAATTTCCTAGGACATATATGGTCATTATTCAGGTTTTCTTTACAGTGCAACTCTGCTGCCACGTAGTTGTGGCAAACAAAAAAGAGGGTGTGCATTATATGCCGAATATACCTAAAAATTAATTACAGCTTAAAAGTATAGGTGCGCATTATACACTGGATTTTATGGTATATTTTATTTACACTTATTTTAGTAAAATATAAAGGAGCGATTCAGAATCTGAACATGAATATGCAAATTTGGTGGAAGGTGGCTCAGAAGAAGATCATAAGTACAGTAGGGATTCTAAAGGTAGCTCAGAAAATATCGCCATTGAATGTAAGGAGATAAGCAGTGTCCATCCAAGTCCATTTCCTCAAAGGCTTCCATTTGTTGCTCCTCCTGGTTCAACTTTTCTTTTGGTGGACAATTTTGATATACTAACATACTTCGAATTATTTTTTGATAATTTGGTGTTGGATGTATATGCTAAAAAACCAAACAGATCTGACAGTCAGTGGAAATATGTTGACAAAAATGAAATGATCATAATTCTAGCTATAAACATACTTCAGATCCTTACAAAAATATCAGAAGAAAAAATATACTGGTCAACTAACAAAACATGGAATACTCCTATTTCTCCAAAATTGATGAAATGATTAAAGATATCAAAGTATAATGTATTTAAACAAAAAAATTGAAAGCCAGAGAAGTAGTACTTGCTTAATATAGAAAAGTAATGGTGATGAAGTGGCAAGATAAGACATTTTTTTGTTATCTACAGTCCATAACACAAAGAAGGCAAACAAAACACATAAAGGTAATGCTATATCTAAGCCAAAAGTGGTGTTAGATTATAACGAAATAATTTGAGATGTTGATCATCCAGATCAGCATTTACATGGATATCCCATTACAAAAAAAAGGGGGGGGGGAAGGAATGTTATAATTATTATATTCTTTCATTTGCTAGACACTACTATTTGAAACACATGTTTTGTATAAAAAAAATGGAGGTGAAAAAGCAAATTTGACTTCAGAAGCAAATTAGAAGAAAAGACTTATAAAAATTATGCTGATACAAATATAAAAAAAATTGGTTAGACCAAAATCTTCTGGAACTTCACGACTAATGTAACATCATTTCCCCAGTTTTGTTCTACTAACACACACACACACACAAAAAAGGTCTTACAAGATACTATGCTGTGTGTTGTGCTAAAAGAGATAGCAAAGGAAAAGAAAAGTCATATGTGTAAATAGCTGGTACATTCGTTCTTCGCACAGGTGAATTGAAAAATTAAACAATACAGACTGAAGGATAAAGAAGTTTTTAATGAGTTAATTTTATGTGAATAGTAAATTAAACAAAAAAAAGCTTCTTGCATATCTCAGTTGAACAAAAACCAAGTTTTCTAAATTTGAAGTCTGTAGATATAATAGCTGATAAAATATTTTTTTTATTTATAACACCTCGTAACTCTCTTGTGGGTCGATTTTAGAAAACACCTTCCTTCTGCACAGCAAAAGTAACACACTGTTACAAATTTTGTGTAATAAACGCTTAAAATAGTGTAAATAATTTGTATCTGGCTGTGTAATACATTAATATTACTTTCTGTTGGGTCAACTTCAACACTTAAGCAGTTGACTCCAGAGTCTCTAGCACAATAACCAATTTTATGGTGCTAACACTGTCCATATTTATGGTTCTCTTTTAGTCGATAGCTTAATTACTCTTTTATTATTCTCATGACACAATCACGACACAGTTTCTAGTGGACTGGCATTTATTTTTTACTCACAACACTTTTTACATTCATATCAGAATTACTGGGCATGCACAGTTGGGCTGGCGCAAACACAGTTCACATATTCTTATTTGAAGACACAACAATTCACTCCTAATACTCTTAATTACACAGATGGCGTTTTGCACGCTGTGAATTGACACTTTCTAATGCATTTATTTTATGTTAAATAGCTGTTACCCACGAATTCATCCACGTGGAATTTAACAAAAAAGTGTTTATTCAATTCGCAGAGTTTACGAAAACTTAATGCTTATATATTCCACGTAAAGAAATACCTATGCTATAAGTATAATGTCATTCTTCTACTTTGTGAATCAATATTTCTTTTGTTTTTATTTTTTTTATTTGTTGAGCAAGGGGCGAGAGGGACGCATGACCTTTGACACTGTCGATGGGTGAGGACTGTAAAATCATTAGGATCAAAACAGGTCTAAGTAGCAGTAGGGTGAAACGAACACAAATGAAGGCGCAAGCAAAGGGTGAGAGGGACACATGACCTTTGACATTGTCGATGGGGTGAGGACTGTAAAATCATTAGGATCAAAGGACATGAACGGGAAATGTTGTGAGTGGCAGCAACCTAATCAAACAAAAAAGTTTGATATAACTGCTAGAAAAACGCTAAGACAGAAGGCTCGCAAAATAAAAAATCCCTATTTGAATCCGATATTGTTCACTATTTTCCCTTTGACATTGTCGATGGGGTGAGGGCTGTAAAATCATTAGGATCAAAGGACATGAACGGGAAATGTCGCGAGTGGCAGCAACCTAATCAAACAAAAAAGTTTGATATAACTGCTAGAAAAACGCTGAGACAGAAGGCTCGCAAAATAAAAAATCCCTATTTGAATCCGATATTGTTCACTATTTTCCCTTTGACATTGTCGATGGGGTGAGGGCTGTAAAATCATTAGGATCAAAGGACATGAACGGGAAATGTCGTGAGTGGCAGCAACCTAATCAAACAAAAAAGTTTGATATAACTGCTAGAAAAACGCTGAGACAGAAGGCTCGCAAAATAAAAAATCCCTATTTGAATCCGATATTGTTCACTATTTCATTGGTTTTAATTTTATTTTCGCGGAACCCTAATTTTTCTCTAAAATAAAAATAGCCTAAGTTACTCCTTATAACATTAGCTATCTTCCAGTGAAAGTTCGGTTGAAATTGGTCCAGCCCTTTCAGAGATTAGCCAGAACAAACAGAGAGACAGCCAGAACAAACAGAGAGACAGACAAAAATTTTAAAAATTGATTTTTTCATATAAGTACCATATATACTTTCAAATGCATTTAGTAAAAAGCTGATAAATTCAAATTACAAACAGACACTTCATTTTTATTTATATGAATAGATGATTGCAATGTTGTGCTGTGTGCTGCCCCTTACTTTCAAATATATCACACAAAAAAATATTTTTACTGATAAAAATGTTTTTTTTTTAAAATAGCAATTTGAGAAGAAAGATAATAAAAGTCTGTATGTATTTCAGTATTTGGCTCTTATCTATACAATGTATATCAAAATCTAAAATTAATATAAAAATGTTAATTGAGTTTGCATTTTTTTCTTTTTAATTTTTTGCCAAAACAAGGTTCTAAATCATGTTTTTCTTGAATGAAAAAATTGATTTTATTTTGGCATTTTTTTAAAGAATGTGTGCATTAAGGTGTTAAGACTCATTCTACTATCATGTGAACTGAAAGTTCAGCTGTGTTACTTGGGATATATGAGCTTCCATAAACCTGGTACTAATCATTCAATAGCTCAAATGGCAGATGGTACAAATACTACATTACCAGATGAATTATTTGATCAACCAACAACCAAAATGGATTCAGGGTCTTTTGTGAGTAAGTTACAGAATTTTATGAAACAGCCAAAACTAGTAGAATCTTCCACGACTAGCATTCAGAACTTTGTTCATCAAGACTTAAAATCCCACTCTCAGATGTTTGAGAGGATAGACTGTGTAAAAAAAAAACACTTGAACAATCAAATGAAGCATCATTTACCATTGTAGAAAGATTTGAAAAGTATTTTACAGTATTTTAATGAAAAATAAACCAATAAATATCTCAATTAACAGACTGAAACAAACAAATTTATTAGCTATAAACATGGCTCCTGACATACCCACCGAATGTAAACAATCAGATGAGAATTCCCATCTACATCACATGGTAGAGAAATAAAGAAACCCATTAGATTTCAGGACTGATAATGCTGGAATTTTGGTCTACATGTCAATGATATTTCTGTATATAAATGTATATATATACATATATATTTGTCTTCCCAATATAAGAATATTCATATTATTTTTATATTATTGTGTGGTTTAATGGTAATTTGAATTGAAAATGTATGCAGCAGGAATTTCTTTATATTTAAATTAATAGAGGAATTACTCTAACATGAGAAAGTTAAATTAACATCAGACTCTAAAACAACACGAGGGCTATTGGAGACGGACCTCGTAATTTTGAAACTCGGTCAAGTTACAAGGATGACACCTGAGCTGCCACCCCATCTTCTAACTAACACACCACACCAACAGAAGGATATTGAGCCTTGGCAGATTTCCCGTGCGGCGGATATACAGCGGCACCAGGACTCGAATCCGGAACCAAAACCACTAAACTACTACCATGGCCAATGAGTACTAAATAATAATTCACATAAGTTTTTGCATATTCTGCTGTTGTAATAATTATGTTTCAGGAATATAGTTTTTTCCAAATTTTCTGATATTATCATAATTTAGCTACTAGTAAAGGAACAGGGGCGGCTCTAGGGTCGGACAAACCGGACCCATGTCCGGGGCGGCATTTGGACCGAATTTAAAAAATGCTTTTTTTTTTTGTTACGAAAAAATTTGGATGAAATTATCTTCTAAAATATTATTATTTACACTTGGAAACGTGGAACATAATTATTTTGTTTTAGACTGAAATGAAAAGTCGACCATTGCTAGTAAAATTTGTAACGATTAAAAAAATAAATATTGTATTACGTGGAGATTTGACTTTACAAGTGTATGGGCCCCCGACCTATGGATACAAGTAGACATGCTTATCTTGACAAGATCTTCACTGCACTGATATAGAGCGGATCCCGGGAATTCGTCAGATTTCAGTACTTTTTGTATTCCCGGGAATGGCACGGGGCTAAAATAATCCATGAAGTAGTTATTTTTTACTCGACTAGGGATTTCAACTTCGGCTATAAATTTTAGCTGACCCTACTGAGGTAATTTACGATTGTTCACCCGAAACTTCCTAGACAGAGGAATTTTCATTACCCCGGCTGTGGGGTAAGCGCGTAATAAGAGAAAAATATCACCAACGAAGAATCGAGAATTTTTTCAGCTTGTCGTGGGAAAGAGTAAAACCTTGAAACGTTTTGGTCAAATCAGTTCCTGTCTTTTGAACATCGCTTCCTGAATTCAAAGTATTTAGTTTTTAAAGAAATAGCATTTCGTAGAGAGAGAGAGAGCCTCTGATCAAAGTTTCGAGATCTTTATTTGTGTGAATAACGTAGTAAGTATTAATACTTAAAACTATTTATTTAATTTTTTTGAAAAAAAATTTGGATACTTGTCTTTATTATGAGCTATTTAAATGAATTAGTAATTTGAAGAAGGGAATGAACCACCAAACTGTTTGGGGGAGATTATTTTTAAGTAATCTCGCAACTTTCTTTATTCATTATTTTTCTTAAACAAACTTTCATGTGTGAGATTCTTACATTAATATTTATTTATATTTATGTAACATTATAATACTGCAACTCCATAAACAAAATATAAATATAATTATTAATATTTTTAACGTACGTAATTGTTACTTCAGCAGCAAATAAATTTTCAAGTATTTATATAGTATATTAATATTTATCTCTTAGTAGCAACATTAGAGAAATAACTGATTCATCTTCAACTGATTAAATTTCAAACTCATGTGTAAAGGAACATTAATTTTAGATGCGAATTTTTTTTCCCAAGATTTTTAACTGTAAAATTTTTTTCTATGTTGTTAACAATTCTTGCCTTTAGTCCTAAAAGAGATAAATTTCATTAAAAAAAATGTATAACTTTTAATTTGGGGAAAGATTTTTCCTCTATGTATATGATAAAGTTGAAAATAAAAAATCNAACTTTTAATTTGGGGAAAGATTTTTCCTCTATGTATATGATAAAGTTGAAAATAAAAAAATCAAGGTGGTAACAGCATCTGCAAAATAAAGATAGTGTGACATATTTATTTATTATAAACTAAATAAATTCTTTTGTATTCGAATTAGTAATAATTTCTTTCTTCAGAATAATTATTTATTCCCTCGAAATACTTCTTTCTACAGATTTTGCTACAAACTACATATGAAAATTATTTATCAAAACATTTGGGAGATTTCATTTGAGTTCAAAGGTAGAATTTAAAATTTCTGTCTGCCTAACAAAATTATACTAAATTTTCAGGGAGCACGGATGAAAATACATTTGATACACTATTTATTATTTTAAACCGTTTTTAGTTTTATTAATTGTTTCAAGACATACATTTTTAATAAAATGTACATACAAACGTTTAAAAATCTGAAAATTAACGAGTCGAAGCTAAATCGAAAATTGAAGAAATAAACGGTATATATTTTTCTTATTTTGTGTAATTATTGATATTATTTAAAAATAACTTGTTTTTAAATTTTTTGAAATTCTGATGTATTTCCGGGAAGGGAAAAAACCAGGAAATCAGAAACATTAATTACTACGTTAAGGGTGACAAATGTGCACACACAAAAAACAGAATATTTCGCTTAAAGCAGCGTTCAGCAAATTGCAGTTCTTCAAAATTCTGCTGTTATATACAGTTAAAAATTATGTCTGCTAAAAAGAGTTATTGTTTTCCTTTCAAATTTATAAATATCTCTTGGAAAAAAAAAACTCGTATTTACATGCACATTTAACTATTTGATTGGCTTACCAACAGAATTTATCGTTAAATGTGTATTTGATTTAACTCTTTTGTAATTTCTAGTTATATATTAGTGTTTAGTATTGTAATTCTGGTATTTCATTTGATGTTTCTTATTTTCTACTGTGTACGTTAAATGTCAGTTTACTTTTATGTTGAACCTTGAAGGGTTTGAGGCCGCAGTGTATGTTAAATCATGAAATTTGATATGTTTATACCATCTCCTGTAACTTTCTCCCCGTCTCGGACTGGGGTCACTACAGGCATTCCGGACACCCATTAAATATTGGGCGTCAGCTAACCAAATAGGAGACAGAGGCAATAAAAGTTTGTTGAAGATAGAGAGCTACAGATGTTATATTTTACTCCTGAGTAGTTACTTGAAGTTAAAACAAGCTTTTGTGATCTCTACCATCAACA
>BMAV01010054.1:0-14877 GCA_019973955.1 Trichonephila inaurata madagascariensis | reverse complement strand
ATGTTTTCTAAATCGTTCCGTTTGCTTTTCCGCACTAATGAAAAAATAATTACACTAAAAAAGTTAAATGCTTTTCTTTTTTTAGAATCAGTCATTTAAAAAATTATGCGTCCTTTTTTTTTTTTTTTTATAGGATTTTTCAAAAAATACTCAAAATTTAATTTAAAAACTTAATAACTTCTTTATTTATAAAAATAATCCCACGAAACTTTTTTTCCGTGCTTAGATAAAGGAATATCTATCTATTTTAAAGTAAAGGAAAATATCTATTCCTTTACTTTAAAAGTCTTTTCACTGCTTTTCCTCGAAGGAACCCACAGTGTGGTTGTTAAACGCGCTTCTTTATAAAATGGTAGTTTCGAGGTTCGAAACTGAAAAAGAAGAGATATGCAAGTTTGCTTTGCACTATTTGTTTAAGTTTAAAAAATTTTTTCGGTTTTCATTTTTAAGTTAATGCCTTGAAACGTCATATATCGATTGTAAACAACGGTAATTTTTAAACAAAAAATGTAAGAAAAATAATGTTTAAATATTTCTCGCAAAAAGGGAAGAAAACGAAAAACACAATTGTTTTAAAAAAACACCGTAATTTATAAGATATTTTATGTTTCCATAATCTATAAAGATTGAAAAAATTACTTAAAAATTACGGGTTTTTTAAAAAAAAAATTGTGTTTTTCGTTTTTTTTCTCTTTTTGCTAGAAATACTTAAAAATTATATTTGTTACATTTTTTGTTTAAAAATTACCGTTGTTTGCAATAGATATATGAATTTTGAATGAATTAACTTACAAATGAAGTCCGAAAAAAAACTTTTCATTTTTAATTCGTCACAATTTTGTGTAATGTTGTTATTTTTTTTTTTTTTTTACAAAACAACGGAACTTTGCATATAAATAAATGAATTTAAAAAAGGTTTATTGAGTATTGATTGTTAAATCATATGTTAGAAAATTACTTTGCATTTTAAAAAATAAAATAGTTACTCTAATTATATAAATACTTATATTATACTTCATAAGTATAATTATTAATAAATAATACTTTTTGTGAATTTTGTTAGAAAAAGGAAACATTAAATAAAATTTTTTATAAAAATTAGTTACAAAAAGTTTTATAAAATGATATGCAATATTTTATAAATAAGATATTATATAAGTTATTATAATAATTCATAAAATTATTGTTAAAATAATGAATATGTTAGTTTTGTATAACATATACTTTTTTTTAATCAAATACATGTTTAAATAATTTACTAGACACAGTGGAATGAAAAAGGTTAAAATTAAAACAAAATATCAAAATGTTTTATCAGAATTTTAAAGAGATTTTATATGTTTTTTATATATATATATATATATATATATATATATATATATAGGCTTTTCCTCCATACTGTATTTTTTTTAATTTATATATATTTATATATTTAATCAAACATTCAAATGTTCAGAAAAAAGCAATCGTTTCATTAGCTATCTGTAAATTTTTCTTTTATTTATTACTTATAGAAATTTGATTTTAACAAATATATACATATTTTTTTTAAAAGGATTATTTCTATTATTTCTTTACTAAATGAATTCTTCGTTAATTAAGAGGTGCATCGTCTATTATTTTGGATCAAAATACATTTTAGAGACATTTTTAAGCTAACTATATGTAAAGATTGATTGATTTATGAAAATCTGAAATTTATTTTATTATTTTAGATTCTTAGAAACTATTATTAAAAAATGATGAAAGTTTTTTGTTTTACTCTTAGCATCAGAATCGTTTTCTTTTTATTGCTTCACACATTAATAATTTTTTAATTCTAACGCAATATTGTTTTTTATAAGCCATACATCTAAATTTCAAGCTATATCTTATCTGTGAGAAGGAGGGGAAGATAGAACAATAATTTTACAATAAAAATAACCGTGTTCGGGCTATAGAGAGGGGAAAGGAACCTGTCTTGAATCAAAAATAAGTGAAATGAAACAAATTTCGAAAAAGGGAAATTTTCTGACATAATTTTAGAAATCACTCACATTGGTCCCTATAAACACACACACAGAAATTCTGGTGTCATGAGGAAAAGAGAAGGCCCGAGTAACGCCGGGCTAAGTAGTGGAGGGGGGTTGAAGTCATTTCGAAAAAGAGTATTAGAAGTGTTGATTTTGTGAAGGAAAGGGAAAATTTATAAAAGTAAAGAAAGCCGTGCAACGCCGGGCCATGCAGCTATGTGCATTAAATTGCGTTTAATTCTTGCATTTTTTACAAACAGTAGTTTATATAGACTAAGATATTTTGGAAAAAATATAAACGTCAACAATAACAGACATAAAGATATATCACAAAATTCTAAGCTCTTTTGTAAAGTTTTTAATTCTTTTGAATACAGTAAAGGTTTTTCTTTAGCTGTTGAGTTTTATTATTAGAAAAATATTTTATCTTGATAACTTAAGCTCAGCGAATCTTTTCAACGGTTCAGTTTTTCGACTCTTGGGCCCATGGGCCTCCAACCTCTTACTGGCAGGGGCCTCCAACTAGCTTAATCCGCCTCTGGTCATCACTTCGAAAATGATTTTTAAAGCAGAATATTTCCCATTGTTCTTAGTATCACGTCTCTTAATGTTCCATTCTTTCATCACAGATAAACTCTCGTGCAAATAAGGAAAGCAGCCTTACTCTTATATACGACAAACAAAAAAAGAAAGGAAAAGTAAGACATGACCATTTTTCTTAAAAAAATCGCATTTTTTCCCCCCAACTTTTCTTTTTGTTTGTTACCACGGCTTGACCTATGCTTTCCTTCAAAGATCATAAAAGCTTTTGAATTTTAAAATTTGGGATAAGTGTGAGTAATCTAGCTTAAAACCTACAGTACAACCTGATTAAGGCCCAGTGGTCGAGTGGTAGCGTATCGCGCCTGTACCACAGGTCCGGGTTCTATTCCTGGGATGCGCCATGTCGACTCAGCCTTTCATTCATACTGCAGTGGGTCGATAAATGAGTACCAGGCTTTCTTGGGGATTTAAGCACTTCAGGTCTCGCTTCAGACTGTCCCCCTGATCGGGGCATCTGCTGATGTACCTCAGCGCCCAATGGTCATTTATACTGGGATGGGCACCGTAGGCCCTAGCTCTCATAGGCTGTTGTGCCACAGTGTTCGAGTTTATAATACCTGCTTAATAAACCAAACAAGATGTTTACAACGATTTGTCCCTTTGACAATTGATTGCAACATTAGGAGTAACAGAAAACTGTTCCTTTATTTCCCCCACTCTCTATTATGGTGGAATGCACAAGATCACCTTTGGTGAAGTATTGGTGAACGATATGCAAACTATTAGGAGAATAAGAATCCACCCTTTTGACGGAAATTGCTCAAATTTCATGTATTGCTGAAATCTGTACATAATGCCTCTGTGTCAGTTCTCCACAGGTTAGAAAAATATCGGCAAGCATATCAGTTGATAAAACTTAATCTGACCGTATATAAATTATAGCTATAAAGTATGCTGGCACAAGAACACTTGTTACCAAATTTCAAAGCGAAATTAATTGGAAAAAAATTGTCATTTTTAATTGATTTACATAATAAATTTTTTTTTTATATATTTCGATATTATATATATTTTAACTTTTAACTATTAAGTGTAAGAAATGTTTAAGAAATTTTTCATGATGCATAGAAAGCAGGACAGTATTTAATTATTATAATTCATTCTATGTTATGGGTATTAACTGTTGTTTATTCAACAATTATTAACATCAGAGCAACATTTTGACATTAAAATAAACCTAAAAATAATGTGCAACCATTTAACTCTTCAAGTATTTTAATATTTTGAATTTGATTTTCAAATGGTATAGACTTTTTGGAGAATAAGTAATTGATCAAATAAGTAGTTTTTAAATTCTTCAAATCTTGTTAATTTTTTCAAAAATAAAATTGATTATTTGTGTAAATCATTACTCGAATTTCATTTTACACTGACGTTTTCTAGTTTTGACTTCCTTCAAAAGGTGAAAACGGTTTTAATTTCTTATAAAGTTAGGAATATTAAAAATTTAGACAGGTGTATCTTAATTTTTTTTCTTGTTCATAAAATTTTAAAAAAAAATGTTTCGACTTTAATGACTCAACAAAAATTATTAAACAGAAAAAGAATTCGTAAGAATTTTCTGATTGGTATAAAAAAAACTATCATATTTCGTTTTAATGTATTAAGAATAAAAACGCATACATTTACACGACAAATGAAAAAAAAATCAATTTTTATACTTTACAAATTTTAAAGATATATAGGATGGTTTCAGCTATATGTATATGAACTTATATAAATTTCTCTCATATTTGCAGTCCTATTTACAAAATAAAATTCAACGATACATCATTTTCTTGATATTATATATGAGGGGATGTGGTGTGTATTCGATATTACATTCACATGTGTATGATGTTCTACAATTAAAAAAATTTCTTAATAATAATGATTTTTTTTTTAAAAGAAAAACGTTTTTTTCCCCTTTGCTTTTCTTGTTTTACGCCCTGAAATTTTCCAAATGCAAAGAACCATTTCTTAAAAATCGCTTTAAAAAAAAAGAACAACCCACAACTACAATAAGAGAAAATGAATGAAAGATGGGAAATGATCTCTTTTTATAATAATTAAAGAAATATGAAATAATCTGTGTTTTATACTATACCAGCTGTGAATAAATATATTTTCGAATAAAAATTCAGCAAAGTCTTTGATCGAAATATGAGTGGTGATTTTTCTTTAGAAATTATTAAAAGAAATAAGAAAAGTAATAGATTTAGAATAATATGAGATTTGAAATTTGAAATAAGATTCTGCTTTGTGCATCGATTATAAATAACTTGAACTTTCTCATAATTATAAATATTTGTTTTCTCTAGAATTGTTGAAAAAGTAAATTATTCATAATTTGATATTTACGTCTTGTATTTGTAAAAATGTATAATTCACTTTCGTATTTAAAAGGCTATAATTCATTGCTTTGGATTAAAAACAACTGTAACTTAATTAAGTTGACTTAAACAAAGCCTTTTTTATTTAATTTTGAAGTAATAACAATTTAAAAGGTGAATCGTTGAAAACTATTGACCAATCGATAATATTTTTTAAAAAGCATAGACTTCCCATTGAAAATATTTTACGAAGCGAGGGCTGATATCTGAAGTGTAACTCCGTTCTGACTCACACTCAAGTCATTCCCGGTTCTCATAAATTTTCTCTTTTTTTTTATTTACAGATTTTCGAAAAAATAGCTATTTAAAAACCTTGAAATTGTATGAGTTTGTGAATAGCATAAGAAAATTCATTTCTGCTCCGGATTATAAAAGTAGCCGCTGTAACCTAGTGGTCAAAGTGGACTCGTGGCTAGCGTGTCATGAGTTCGAGCCCGGTACCGCTGAAGACCCGCAATGTAGGGGGCGATGCACGAAAAATCTATCTATGCTCAAACGTTCTCCCTTTGCTGTAGTGTGGAAGTTAGGAGAGGAGGTGCCAGCTCAGGTGTCGTTCTCTCCGCTTGACCATAGCTCAAAATTACAAGGTCCGTCTCCAAAAGACCTCGAGTAGCTGATTAGTGTGACTTTAATATTTACTCACTCCAGATAATAAATGTGTTGAAAATAAATCTCGAATTATCCACGTATAATAAATCTCGAATTTTCAACATCACGACTCCTAGGATTCCTGGAAAGGGATGACTGTAAGTTGATATCTTATCTGCATCACTTTGTATGAACAGGAAATTGATCAATCAAGAGTTCATTAGTGATATAAACATATTTATCTTAAATTAACCTTTCATTCAGTACTTTTTATAACACTAATTAACACAATTCAAAACAAAACAAAAAAAAAACTCTAGAATTTGCTAATGTCTTTTTCAAACCCTACATAATTTTATACTTTTTCTTTCTTACACTTTTATATATATCTGTGTAAAATAATTATATCGATTTTTTCCCCCCTAACATGGATATAGGATGTAAAAATTCTTTTCAATGGAAATGAGTGATCTCCATGGTTTACAATTTATATTTCAATATTCGAACCCTATTCAACTAAAATTATAGCAAAAGTTATGACATAGTTTAAATATCCACGTAAAAAGTGAAATTGAATTTTCATTCAGACAATGATTAAATAACAAAATTTATGTGCTCCTTAATCCATTGTCTTCTAATAAAAGTTCATAAACATTTAGAAACATGTAAATCTCAAAAACTCGGAAAATGATTTTAAAAATATTTTATTATTACTAAAGGTTGAATATTATAACAAAAAACTGCAAAATTTTAAAATGAAAATGTTAAAAAAAAAAATGCTCAAGAAAGCACTTTTCCCCTTGCAAAACAAGAATGAATGTTTTTATCATTAAGACTTAAGAGTTTTTCAGAGGTCATATTCAATTTTTTAAAAAAAATGATAGCATTAATTTTAGATTTGTTTATAGATTATAGCAAATAAAATAATGATTAATAGAATTTTCTTGATTTTAGAAAAGACAAAAATTAGTAAAGGAAAATTATTAAAACAAAATGAATTATTTGGTAAACTTATTATTTTTGAATATCATACGTAGTATGAATTATAGCATATCGAATCGCGCACGCGTGATTCTGTCATATAATACAACTAAGTATTAAAGTATCAGAATAATATAGTACAGAATTTTGTGGATAATGAGAAAAATTTATAAAATTATCATGTATTTCTCTAAATTTGTAAAAAATAAAAATTAACTGGAATTTTTTATTTCTCATACAAAATTCTGGTTTTTTTTCTTTTGCCGTAATACTGTAGTTTTTACCTCAATCAGTAAAATTCTGTAAAATTTGAATTTCTTTTTTGTTTGATTATTACTGCTTAGTTAGAAATATAGGCAAAATTCTCAATTTTATTATAAAAAAAAATACATTGATAATTGAACTCTTAATATACATATATTCATAAGAAAATAATATATTTAAAATTTAAAGGGAAATGACACCTTTTGAAAATAATTTTTTTTTATGTTAAAAATTATATTTTAGCATTTAATATAATGCTTCTATTCAAGAAAATTTTACCAGATGAAATTTTGTGCGTATTATTCACACAATTTTAAAAACTTAAATTTTCTTTAAAAAAATGTGGAAAATTTTACTTTTTCTGTATTCACTAATTTTTTTGTAGTATTCCTAAGAATGTTCTAAGCAACTTAAGGGATCGATTTATCAATAACTTAATCAGTTTTGGAGGGGAAAAAAATGAAATGTTTATATGTGTATTAAATTTCAACTAAAAAGCTAATATCCCCTACATTTTAATTTAAAAAGTATTCAGCTTACGCAAAATGTATCCCTAATTTTTTACATGTATTATATCTAACACACAGAGAAAAAATGGAAGTGATTGGTAAATAATTGTGAAAGGAATAGCATTTTGAATGCAGTAATGTATCGAAAAAACACAAACTGAGAAAAACCATTTTAAAGTATATGTTTTAAAAAAATAATTATTATAAGCTTAAATAAACTTAAAATACCCCTTTAGAACACATTAGCTATATATTTTTTTTTTAAAAAATGGTTGCATTTTCGTATATTTTTTTAAAATGATAACTTTTTCGAGAATATTTAATTACACAAGAAAACTCAAGAAAAGCGTTAATTTTTTTTTCTGTCATAACAGAAATTTTAAAGTCTTATGCTTCACATAATATTGAAATATTAGACCTGTATGAAAACATATGATGAATAAGAACCGAAATTCTTTGTAAAAAATGCCGTAATTAAAAAATGTTACATGCACACATTTCACAAAGAAAAAAAATTGCATTATTGCAATGCCTCAGAAATATCCATCTTTATATGTAACATCTTCCTTTTTTTTGTAGTAATTATTTTCTTTTTCAAATAGCTTATTTTTAGTCAAAAAGCCTTTTTTGCTTTTTTTTAAAACAAAAAAAGATTTCAAAAGCTTTTAGCTTTTTTTAATCTAAAAAGGGGTGGGCATGGTCGAATTGCCTCATTTGTTTACATTTTTAATTGAAATTTTTTCCAACTTCTAATTTTTAGGCGTACTAAATAAAAATATAAAAAACGATATTTTGATCATTTTGAAAATACCGAGTCTTCTTAAGGAAAGTCAAATTTTGAAAATGCTAATCTAAAATGAAATTCGAGTAATGACCAATACATCTAATCAAATTTGTTTTGAAAAATTTAGCCAATTAATCAACACATGAAAATTACTTTGCTGCTCTTTTATATGCAATTAAAAAAATACTGTTTCAAAATCAATGAAAATATGGAGCATTTTTGAGTATAATATGCTTGGATTATTTTAATCTAGTTTGAGAAAAAATGCTGTTATAAAAAATAATTTGTTCAAATAAAGTAAGTCTAGTAATGATATTTTAAAAAGTGTTACGCATAAGAGATGAAAAGATAAATGTTTACTTGATTAAATAATTGTTGGAAAAAATTGCCTTTTTTTTCACGTTTCATGAAAAATTATATTCACCATTTTTTAAAATCTAATAGTGATACAATATAATTAATAGAGCTAAAAATGTTTATTGAGTAACAATACAGAAATTAAACATTTTATTTCAGATTGAAATTGAATAACATTATTTTTTTTCTTTGCAATACTTTATAAATTATATGAAGTGAAATGAAGACAGCTCTCAGCTAGAACGTCTTTCAACTTCACATAACATCATTTCACAATTCAGAGACACCGTTTTGTTTCATAAGTAGCACTTACAGAATTCTACATAATGAAGGATGTCAGGATTCGAACTAGGCTGCGACCCTGTAAGAAAGATAGAAGTTGTAGAAATATCTTATAGCACAAAAAAATTTATAATGTGTAAAAGCTCTAAACAACATATAAAATTATTCACCAGAATGCAGATTTGTATGATGGGAGTGTGTATTACAGAAACCTGTCGTGAAATGCAATATTCTAACGTATAAAAGAATGTAGAAAAATAACTGATTTTAAAGCCTTATAGACTTAAACTTTATAAAAGGGAGTAGATTTCTTTGAATAAAGGACCTGGTTTGAAAATGCGAAATTGTATTAAAAAATTTTAATTCCATAAATTCACCTGCAGATGGATTTCACCATCTCATCAGTAGAACTCAAACTCAGTGTGTGACATCTCTCGCGTTCTTCTTCTAACATAACTCCTACGTTCTTTGACGGCACGATTAATGGCAAAACTTTTCCAACCCAATACCAAGAAGAGAAACAAAGCAACAATGCAAATAAGATATACTTTAAAAGGATAGAAAGTTTAGTGAGAAGAATGGCAATCTTAGAGAAAGCTTAGTGTGGAACAGTTCGTAACAAGTGTTAGACGGCCTACTCACAAGGAAGAAGGAAACGCCCACCTTCGATAATAATATTTATAAGGAAGAGTAATTGTACATGAGTATATCTAACTATCTACAAGAAGCAGAATAGATGAGTCTTCAACCAAGGTAGGAGGGTTACTTTCTAAACGATATTATAATATAGAAAGCTAGATTAGGCAGATAATTAACTATACTTAGGATAAGCTATCTAGTTGTGCGATCTGACTTAAATATTCGGCTTACTTTGTGGTTTATTCTCACTTAATATAAGTTCATTATATATAAGTAATTTAAGTTATATTCTTAATAAAAGTTGTATTAAGAATTATAAAATGTCTCTTCCTTCCGATAATCCCACACCTCTAACTTACGCGGATCCAACACGTCATAGCTATCGACAGATGGCTATGTCACAAGTGGTGCAACAGTCTATGAGGGTCAGACCATGCTGTGACCTTTGGGCACTGAGGTGCATTAGCAGATGTTCCGATCTGGTATTCAGTCTGAAACGAGATCCCAGTGTTTAAGTCCCCAAGCAAGCTGGTTACTCATTTATCGACCCACTGCAGTAGGGATGAAAGGCTGAGTCGACCTTGCCGAGCCCGGGAAAAAAGTATGAATACCCTTTTAAATGCAGCGAACATATAAATTATTACAAAGGAAATTGTTATTTCACCTGGTCCTCCAAGAAGCTTATCGTGATGAGATCCAATGATTTCTGTTACTTCTCTCAGCCGAGCATAAAAGTCTACAATCGTAGCCCAACTCATTTCTTGTTGTCCTCTTCTTTTTCGGAACATATTCAGTTGATCCAAGACTAAACTTATTTGCAGTTTGATGACAAAACATACTATCAATACAAAAACATTTAGTATATGAATTTTTACGTTCTCGAAAAAAGTGTTTGATGTTAGGTTCACCTGAAAAAAGGGTACCTTTAAAATAATACAATAACATATTGTTTCAAAATATTTGATTAATACATATATCATATGAACATAAAACAAAAATAGCTAAACTTAAAAAGTTTTTTGTTGATTACGAAATTTATTATGAATGAATAATTTTAATCACACATGATTTTTTTCAAAATTAATTTTTAAATTTAAATTTTTTGCATTTTTTGGCATAATTTTCATGCACATTTACATTGTTCCTTGACATCTATAATTTCAAATATTTTAATAGCACTTTTTATATTACTTCAGCTCATGGGGTTTTGAACTGATACATTGATACTGAAGTACCTTTTAATTATCAAATAGGAGCAATGCCCTACTCACACATAAATAACCGTATATGTTTTATAAAAAAAATTCATATCATTAATTTAAATGTTTAAACCCTAGTATGAAATTCAATTTTTTCAAATATATATATGTTTGTGTGTGTGTGTATTGTGTGTGTCATATTTTAGAAATAAACTTTTTGAAAATCTATAAAATTTATAAAAACGTTTCCATCATCTGTACATGTTTTTAACTTTTTTTACCTTTCCCGAGTATTTCAATTGATATTTTTTCTTGCATATCCACATCCAACCTATAACTTTCGGCTGGAATCTCTATTTGCTAAGGCAAAACTCTTGCTTCTGTTAAAATATCTCTAGCGTTTTCTTCAGTTAATGATCTGATATCAAATAATTTCATATTTTATATAATAACGGACGCATCTAAAACATTTAAAAAATGCTCATAATCAGATTAATTCATTATATTAATTTATTCATAAATGAAATATATTATTTCTCATTGTAAGTTTTTTTTCTATAAAACATAAAAGTAAAAAACAATATCACGAAATCAAAAATAATCCATTATTGAGAAGACAATTGGTTATTTCTATTAGTTATTTTCAAAAGTCTACAAAGAGCTTATCAAATTCAAGTAAGGAACTCTTAACAAGAATAAATTCCAACTTTTCATTAACAACAACAAATAGTAAAAAAAATATATTTGTTTTTAATGCCATGAAAACAATGATCAAAATTATAAGTACAAATATTTCTCTCTTCTGTTATAAGAATCTATATAAAGATTTATTTACAACATATTGACAATGGCATGTCTCTTTGTGACAGCTCACGCGTCCTTTCTCTAACATAACCTCTGTGTTCTTTGACGGCCAAGATTAATGGCAAATCTTTTCCAACCCAAATCCAAGAAGTGAAACGAAGGTGTAGATGCAAATAAGATAGTCTTTAAAAGGATAGAAGTTTTAGTAAGCGTGATGGCAATTTAGAAAAAGTTCAGTGTGGAAAAGGTAGAAGTGTAATTTGACGGCCTACCCAAGAATCACGGACGTCTAGCCAATACTACAAGGTGCATACTATTGCACACGAGCCTAAAAGCCGATCTGAAAGTGTTTGAACCGATGCTTGGAATTCAAGGTAGGATGATTATTTTCCGAATTCGAAATATTATTAGGATTGAGAGTAGGCGGATAGTATAATTATTTAGATAAGTGATCCAATTGCGCGATTTGTATTAACTACGGCTACGTGTTTTGGTTTATTCTCACTTAATATAAGTTGTTCAATATATAAGTAATTTAAGTTAAACTCTTAATAAAGCCATATTAAGAATTCTAAAATGTCTCTTCATTTCGAGAATCCTACACCTCTAACTTACGCTGACCCACAACGATATGGTCGACAAAGATCGACCATATCACATTGGCGCCCGAACCGTTTTAATTTATATGACTCTGGGTTAGGAAATTCAAGCGGGTTTGGTATTTTACCAGAAATGTGCTTTTCCGGGTCCGAGAACGTGACTGAATTTCTCGAGGCCATAGACAATCAAATAAAATTACTAGAAATATCTAGTGATTTAGCATGTGCTTATTTGAAAGGTCATCTCCGGGGTAGGGCTCAAGATTGGTATCAGATATTCGGATCAGTGTTAGTGCAGGATACCGCCACGGATTTCGCGCAGCTAAAAGCAGAATTAGCGAAAGCTTTCCCCGCCATAAAAAATAAGAAAGAGTTAGAAGCGAGGTTTTTCGCGTCCCAGCAGGGAAGAAATCAGGAACCAACAGATTTTGCTTACGATTTGCTAAAAATACATAAGAGTTTAGAACTAAGGATGCCGCAGGCGGATTTGGTTGATCACATTTTTGTTAGACTCGAACCACAAGTCCAGGACTATGTGGAGGTCCGAAATCCGCAGAATACGGTACAACTTTTAGAAATCTTAGCTAAATTTGAAGAGAGGTATTCTTACAAATTAAAACGGGGTTCACAGAATAGTGATAATGTGGAAAGACGGAGTCAAAACGGGGATAGGATTTTCATTTGATGATAATCTAAGAAACGGGAAAAATTTTGAAGGGGACGTAGACCAAATAAGGGAAATATTCAGATAATTATGAGAATATCCGTCAAAAGAATAAGTGGTTCCAGAGTGGGAATAGATTTCAGAATGATGATGGGAGATTCAACGAAAGGGGGATACCAATTTCGAAAAGAAGATCGAAAGAAAATTTTAATAGGGGGGACTGCCAAAAGGGGTTCGAGTGAGAATTACGTAAAGGGGATAGGATGCAAAGGGGAAACTGAATGTTTTGAAAGTTAATGAAGTTCAAAATAATCAAAAGAAATCGGCAGTGGATACACCATTTAAACTTTCTCCGATATGTATATCATTTTGAATTTCCCCTATTTTCCCTATTTTATTAAATAACACATTTTAAAAGGCTATGGGACACCGGAGGGGAGAAATCTTTTATATCGGAAGAAATATATAAAAAATTTTTTTTTTATAAACAAGAAAAAAAATCGCGAGCTCAAGGATCACACCCCAAGGAGCGAAATGTCAAAATAGGGGAAATTTGTTAAATTGAATTTTCGATCAGGATTTCGGAAAACCTTTTGGTTGTTTCATGTGTTGACGGATTTGGAATACCCTTTTATTTGGTGTTGTTTTTTATAAGGGACAAAGATTGTTTTAGATTTTTATCAGAGAGCGTTTGGGGATTTGATTGCGGGTTGAAAGAGAATGGAGATGAAGGAATTTGCGCGTTGATTTTCAGAAACGAAGTTAAATATTGTGGCTAATATTTTATCAGAAACCCAGTTGAAAGATAATGGGAAAAAGTTAATTGTGCAAAAACAGAGATCTTACTTACGTCGGAGAACAGTTAATAACAGAGCAAAAAAAATGACCCGAATTGGCATACTATAGATATTTTGAAAACCCGGGAAAATAACCTGTTAAGCATGATATTTAGAATTGGTCCCGCGACTTCCGCAATTGAAAGCTTGTTGTTTTATGCGAAACATGCAACGTCGAGGGGAAATGCGTGTATACATTCCAAAGTCTTTAAGAAATGACATCTTACGCAATTTCCCCGACGCCAATCGCAGGCATTTTGGCAGATTTAAAACTTATCAAAAATTCCCGGGGCGTTTGTTATTTCCCGGGGGAAAATTTATTGATCAATATGTTCTACATGCCAAGGCCCCATAAGCTGGTCGATTAAACCGATTGTATCAAATTATCCAAACAATATAAAGTTAGATTTGTTAGGGCCGTATCCTCATCGAGAGTGAGACGTAACGATGTTTTTGATTACCGATGATTTCAGCAAATGGGTGAAAATTTTACCCTTAAAAAAGGGCCCCGGCTGTATAATAAAGGCTACTTTTTGATAATTTATATCGCGTTTTGGAGCTCCAAATTAATAAGGATAACGGTCCCCAATTTATATCCGAAATTTTTTTAACATATAAGAGAAAGAAGGGATAAGGCATGTAAAGACTGGTATAGGCCCCAAGCTGGAAGAACGGACGAGATATAGTGCAAAAAGATTGCAAATTATGTTAATGATCAACACGAACTTTAATTTACGTGAGTTTGCTTACGCTGTCGTACATCAGTAATGCACGGGAAAACCCCTGGGAATTATTTTTTTGGGGCGAAAGATTACCCCCTTTCAAAAAAATTTGTAATGGTTTCGACGGAACGAATTTGGAAGAAATATTGAGAAATTGTTTTTTGAAGCAAGACAAAACGAAAATCCCCTGAAAAAATGGGAAAATATTAAATAGACGCAGGGGGATGTACAAATTAAGGTAGATGATGGGGCTTTTTAGAGACAACCCTTAAGTTCAGCAGCGAATAAGATATGGGGAAAATTTAAACAAAAATTTGAAGGTCCGTATAGAGTGTTAGGGTAAGAAAAATAATTATTGTAATATGGAGGTCAGGAAAAGTTAACCCTCAATGTTGATCAATAAAAAATATCGTCATAGGAAATGTGACGATTGAGTTAGAACAGGCCGGGATTGTATTGTTCACGGGGACTCCCCCCGTCCTTTCAACATAACCCCCCCTTGACGGCCCCGATTAATGGCAAAACCTTTCCAACCCAATACCAAGAAGATAAACGAATGTAAAATGTAAAAAGAGATATATTAAAAAAAGGGTAGAAGCTTTTTTAAAAAAGATAGCGCGGCAAGTTTAGAGATAGCTTTTGGGGGAATCTTTCAGGTCAAG
>BMAV01010052.1:0-37988 GCA_019973955.1 Trichonephila inaurata madagascariensis | reverse complement strand
ACTAAATTTCTGCAAAAGTTTAAAAAGAATATTACAGCTTTCACCTTTTTTTAATACCCTTTTTTCTGATTTTCGTTTTTTTTGACTTATCCTGGGGGGTTTTCGAATTATGTTTTGCTTTTTTCATGATATGGAACGGGGAAAAATTGTGTTTAGGGTGAAAGAAAACGGATTCATTGCTGCAAAAGTTTGCAAGAAAGAAATATTACAGTCTTCAACCTTTTTTTAATTTCCCCTTTTTTCCAGTTTTTGTTTTTTTAAACCCCTGAAGGTTTTCTGAATGGAAATTTCGTTTTCTTTAATGGAAAAAAAGGAAAATTTGTCTAAAAACGGGGCATAAAAAGGATTGATTCGAAAGTTTTAAAAAAGCAATATTATGTTTCAACCTTTTTTTAAATTTTTTTTTTGCTTTTTCGTTTTCCCCAATTATCCGCGTATTTGAATGGAGAGCTTTTTTTCGAAGGAAAAAAAGGGGAAAAGTGTCTTTTGGGGCAAAAAGGTTTTGTAAAAGGAAAAGCAATTTTACTGTTTTAAACCCTTTTCCCCTTTTCCCCTTTTTTTTTCCTTTTCCTTTTTTTAAAACGTTTTTAAGGGTTTGCTTTTTTTCTGGGGGGTTTTTGTTTATAATGTGGGTGCATATAAAAGGAGGGTTTAACTTTCTATGCGATGTATTATAAAATTCCCTGCCCTTACAAAAAACGCCCCTCAAAACTTTTTCAAAAGTGGGAAAAAAACAGGAAAAAGAAAAAAAGGTTAAAACTGTCATATTGCTTTCCAAACTTTGCGCAATATTTTACTAAAGACAATTTTTTCCCCCGAGGGAAAAGAAAAACGCAAATCATCCCAACACGTTTCAAGTCAAAGGAAAAATAAAAATAAAAAGTCTAAAAAGGTTTGGGCTGAAAAACGTTCTCTATGCACCACATTATGAAATTTTCGTTCCAAAAAACCCGCCTTTCCATTTCAGATGGAAAAAAGAAAAAAAAAGGGCAAAAAAGGTTGAAAAATTTATTCCGCAAACAACCCTTCCTTGCCCTGAATTTTCCCCCGTTCCCCAAAAAAAAATCCCCAAATCCCATTCGATATACGTTTGGAAAAGTCGAAAAAACGGGAAAAATCAAAAAAATGGTTAAAGCTGTAATTTTTTTTCCAAACTTTCTATGCCCCTTTTCATTATAGACAATTTCCTTTCGTTCCCACATGAAAAAAAACCGCAAATCAAACCCTTCAGACATCGGAAAAAAGTCAAAGGAAAAAAAAAAGCGGGGGGAAAATTAAAAAAGGTTGGGGGTCAATTTCTTTTGAAACTTTTTCAGCCAAATTTTTTTCACCAAATTTAGAAATTTCCCCCTTTTTTATTACATGAAAAAAAAAACAAGTCATACTATTCAGACATACGCTTCAGGATAAAACAGATTGATAGCAGCAAAAGTTTGCAAGAAAGCAATATTACAGTCTTCAACCATTTTTAATACTCCTTTTTCCTGCATTTTCGTTTTTTCCTTCGACTTATCCTGAAGCGTATGTCTAAATGTATGATTTGCGGTTTTTTTCATGTAATGGAACGAAAGGGGAAATTGTCTATAATACAGTGTTGCATAGAAAACGGATTGTTTGCAAGAAAGCAATATTAACAGTCTTCAACCAATTTTTATTACTCCTTTTTCCTGCTTTTTTATTTTTTTTCCTTCAATTATCCAAGCGTAGGGAATGGTATATTTGCTTTTTTTTTCTGTAAGGGCAAAAAAATTGTCTATAATACAGTGGTGCATAGAAAACGGATTGATTGCTGCAAAAGTTTGAAAGAAAGCAATATTACAGTCTTCCACCATTTTTTAATACTCCTTTTTCTTGCTTTTTCGTTTTTCCTTCGACTGATCCTAAAGCGTATGTCTGAATGGCATGATTTGCCTTTTTTTCATGTAATGGAACAAAAGGAAAATTGTCTATAATACAGAGGTGCAGCAGCAATAGTTTGAAAGGAAACAACGCGTCTGGCTAAAAGGATTCGAGTGATGGATGTATTTAGAAATGCCGAAAGATCGGAGCTAGTGCACATCATATAAAATCTGGAAAGAAGAATAGCTGGTTCGAAGAAAGCAAGCCAAGTGCGTGAGATTCTGATTTGACAAATGTGTGGGTGCGAAAGTCGATCTATGACTTCCTTTCTTTCGAACACAATGTTTCGAATGAAATATTCACAGATGAGATGAGTTTTTGCAAAGAGGTATGTATGGAAATGTGTGTGAAAGAAATTTATCTCTCCTTTAGAACTTTCTTGAGAGCAGGTAATACTTTTTCTTTAATATTCTTATTCTAATTTGTGATTTCCTTTTACTTAAAGAAATACGATTTTTAATTTTATGCATTAATAATTGCTTTATAAATTTTTCTTTTTATTTCACATTAATATGTCTTCATTTTTATTTCAAAATTACAATTTGTAAAATCTTAGAACAGCTACCACTAAATTATGTAGCTTGGCTATCGAATCCGGTCTCCAAAAACACCTATCGGTAAATGAAGTCTTACTTTGGTCGAAATTGACTTGCCAAACGAACAGCTCACCACACACATCCACCTATACTACACTTTAACCCAACCACCGTACCATCAAAAGGCAGTGGTGACCAACCAAATGACCATGTAGGCCACTTCGGAAAAACATTATAATCTCGCCGGCCGCACATAAAAATATGTACCTTTATATCAGATTTGGAAACAAAAACATTTATTGGAGGAAAATTTAAAACAGAATGAATTTATTATTAATGTTTTCATTATTTTTCATGTATATAGACATAGATAATGTAATAATGTTTATATAATATAATAATGCAATGATCAAATTATGTTTAAAATATTACAGTTGCGATTTTCTTGAAAATTACGGTGTTACTTTTGAATTGATCTTTCGTTACTCATTGTTGAAATTTGATAGTGCTGTCATTCGCAAACGATTAAGTATACGCTCTTTTATCTTAACTGTCCTGATATTTTTTAAACTTTAAAACATCCTGATTGCCTCTTGCTTTTTGGACACTCCAAACAGAAAAGGAGGAGGAGAAACGAAAGTCGCACACACAGAATCATGTACCCTCCATAGTAAAGGATATGCATAAAGCAATTCGAAATTTATTAAAAAAGTAATTTACTATAGTAAAATCAAATGTATCTGTTTGATAAAATATAAATCAATTTTTAATCTAAAGGACATTTCATTATAAAAAGGATCTATTTAAAACAAGAACAGGTAACAGTCAATATTGAATAAATACATTGATATATATATATATATAGTATATATATATATATATATATATATATATATATTATATATATATATATATATTATATATATATATATATATATATATATATATATATATATTTTAATCTCAAATAAATTCAAATGAAAAACTTTAAAAATCTGATATTTGAACATTTTTTAAAAAGAGTTGGTGGGCCGCAGTTTACGTACTGGCGGGCGCGTGTTAGACACCCCCGATCCAAAGTGCTAGCAGGAAAAATTAGCTTTCCATAAACATTTAAAATTTAATGAAGCCTGTAGTAAGTGTACTTGCTGCTGTTTTATAAAGGGTAAAAAATATAATTCCTAAATGTGTGAACAAATTAATTTAATAAAATACATATATTTAAATTCACCCATCCAAGAAAAATTTTAGTGAATTTCTTTCTCACGAAGACAAAATATCTTAAATATTTGCATATAACATATTTGATGATTCAATAGTCTTAAAACATGATACTGAGACGGAAGAACTTAAAGAAAGATTAAAGCCGGGTATACTTATGACGTGTGATAAAGTAATCCTTGTAATCTAGTAGTTTTTGACCTCCTTAGTGATGTGTAATCTTTTTGATTCATGCATAGAGTTATCCTACAGCAGAATTTCCAGTTTATTGATTATTTGTTTCTCTTTGCGTAAATCTGTTTATCTAAAGATAAAAAACGGGAGGGGGGAATATTTGAAATTGATATCTAAATAACATTTGCCTATGAAAAACTAATTTCACAGTAAATTATTATTTTTGGCTCAAGTGTAGTATAGGGGGCTACTTTGTATTTGACGATTTTCTTCGGATTGGGCGATTTTTATCTAAATGTTATGGTGAGATATCGAATTCATTCTAAAGTAAATAATAAATAATTCCAAAAAAAGTACCTTGGCGACCGCTTTTAGTCGCCAAAAAAAGGACTGTGCCAAGTGGCCACTTTAACCTTATTATTTTTTTTTTTTGAATTGACGATTTTCTCTAATACGTGAGTTTTTAAATATCTATATTATATAAGACTATAATATATTTCCGAATTATAGTAGCCTGTATATAATATCTTGAAGCATTTATTAACGATTGCATTAAATCCACTTGTAATTGTTATAAATAAATATAGCTATTATTACAGTCATCATTGTAACTGATGTTACAGTTTAAAGTAATTCAGTGTCAAAGATATCCAAAAAAATTACAATATTTATATATATTATAACATTTTATAATAATCAAAAATTATTATATTCGTAGATTAATAGTTTAAATTAACTTTTTTTGCTAAACATTTAAAAAAGAAATAGACAATCTATTTTTAGATTTTTGAAAATAATTATAAAATAATAGAAATTAATAATATTTTACATGATTAAAAATAATATTTTAATACTTCTTAATTCATTTGCTTATTGCAGGTTAATCATTAAAATATACAGAAAAGTATTTTCAGAAATCGGTAGAAAAGTACAATTTCGCCAAATTTTTCATTTGTTTCGCTTTTTTGAATGCACTTTATTGCATTTAAATCAATACACTACTGTAGGTTTGAAGAGAAAAGTCGGTAAACAGCAGTCTTAATGCGTCGACATAAATTTAACCCCAAATAATTTAAAAATTTAGAAGGTGTTTTATAAAAATATTTTTGGAAAACTTCATAGTATTATAACTAAAAATTTGGAATAAAATTGGAAGATGTCCGAATCCATAATAATATTCAATTCTAAATTATTTTGATCGATACTTATTGTTATATTTCATTTAACACAATAACTAAAAATTCTAGAAAACAGAAAAACTCCTTTTAACATTCAAAATAACATTAAAGTTCTTTAAATTTTATTCATGTTAATGCCAGCATAGTTTTTGTGATGAACGTTGTTTCGGCTCTGTGAGTTAAGCCTCACTGTGTAGTTTTTGTTTATTGTTTGCTAATATCTGCACGTGATTTAATTCAATATTTATTTCGCCTCGAAATATATCGTTTGGTTTTTTTTTTAATCTGCGAGACAAAAAAACCGAATTGAAATCTGTTTTAAGTGAACAAAATTGGTGTTCTATTTATAGTTCCTTCAATAATTTATTTATCCACCTTCACCACAACATTTCAAACTTTTTCTTGTTAAAAAGATTATGAATTTACTAAGTATCTATTTCTAACCAAGATCGAATTATTTTTATCATTTTAATATGATGTCAGAATTTCAAGTTTTCCGCTTTAGATTCTTTTAACATGTTTTGAAATTTTAGTTAATTCTATGTAGGATATAAAAATGAAAGAATAAAAAAAATATTTAAAATGAATTTCCGTGAAAAAAGTTATCTGGATACATATGAACTTTATAATCATTTCTTAGAAAAAAAAGAAAAGATTTTTCCTGCATTTTTTTTAACATGAAGGAATTGTACTTTAGATAATGTATTTTGCCTTAAGATTGTGGTTTTTCCATTCGTGTAGATTATTGTAAGGCACTGAAGCATATAGTTACCAAAATAATAATTCATTTAAACATTTTTTTAACAGTTATGAAAGATTAAATTACATATTTTTGCTCTTTTGACATTTAAAAGGAAATGCGATTTTTTTCAAAAAGATAGTCTAATTTTAAACTTTTAAAGAAATCGTAATTGGTGTCCACAATACGAGAATTTAAAAAAAAATTAAAAGTTAAATAGATTTTGACGTAAGTAACTCTGTTATTGATAATGGGAATCTGAGAATAAATATTAATGTAATATTCATAAAAATTAAAACTTATATTCTTGATTTAAAATAAAGTGGTTGAGGAAACAGAAGGACGAAGAAAAGGGCATGCAAATTGATGGTTTGCTGTGGTAGTAAAATAAGATGATGACAATGTTATAGACAGCATGTTTAACATGATTCAATATGTTTTTTGTTGGAAGGATGTACGCAAGATGTTACTGAAGGTTGTGTATGTTTAAATTGTCTGAACACATGGCTATGCAAAAAAGAACAATGCCTACAACAGCACAGTCATTAGTGGCACTACAGTAAAAGATGGAACTGTTTAATGTGAGACAATTTTAAAATCAGAGTGGCATACTCAAAATAACATTATCCAAAAGTTCTTGAGGCAAGTTGTCCCTCTTCTCTATCTGCCCTGATAAGAGTTGGCAGTGGTAGCTGAGTGGTATAGGTATAGGTATCGGATCGTGGCTGGCTTTGTCACGAGTTCGAGCTGAGTACCAATAAAGACCCGCCGTGTAGGGCAGCGATGCACGCTAAATCTGTCGAGAGCTGAAACGTCCTCCCGTTGGTGGTGGTAGTTAGGAAAGGACGGGGGGGGGAACTCTTTCTCCATTCTTATTTTCATTCTTAAAAATACAGAGCTCATTCGATTTCTCGTTTGCAGTTTCAAGCCTCGGTCTGGTGCAGGCGGCTCTGGTGGAGGGACGCCTGGCCACTCTGCGTAACTACTCTCTTGCAGCAACAAGGACTGTCCGTGCCTCCACCTACTAGCGCCACCTGCAACATCAATGATCTCTTCTACCATAGCATGCAGGGTTCTTGCATCACCCGTATTAGAGCCCTATAAGCGATGGCTCCCTCCCACCTCTGTCAAAGTGGAATATTTCAGGGTTTTATTAGTTCGCATTTATAGCTTGAGATACGAAGATTATGTTTCTTGAAGTCTTGCCATTGTGAATTAACCATTCTCTTATTGCAGATGTCGACGTTCTTCGTCGTCGTGAGGATGGGGTTGAGCTGCCAAACCCTCGCTAAGTGTATCAATGGGTATACAGCCAGTTCCGTCAGAGCTTCAACACCACCTATCCATCACTATCCAATGTGGTTATCTTCTGGGGACTAAAGATGGAGCATGAGATGTTGCTCACGCCCATCGTTACAGTAAAAAAGTGGATTGTGGATCGATTGTCCCCATACGTGAGACTAGTTTTGGTTTTTGTAGTTATGTTTACGATCGTTATGGATGCTGTAGCCTAATAGATTAGTTCAAAAGCCATTTATAAGACCAGTCGTGTAGTGGTGCAAATGAACGATAAATGTAAAAGCTCGATATCATGCTCACACGGCACGGACATTTTGATAATGGAATGACAGATCAACTCCGTAACTTCGCTGCCATTCAAAACTACGAGATTCATCAACAACGACCTTAGTGTTGCTTCCAAACGGGAAATTAATAAGCGCTTGGCCCTCTTTCTCTCCATACATGCCTCGCAACAAGGCTTTGTTCAGTACGAAATTGAAATTAGTTTGAACTTGAATGAATGGAACAAAATGCACATCGGGTTCTGGTACTTAAACTGACAGTTGCAAAGTAATTGTCACGAATCTTGTACCAGTATAACCGTTCAAAATTTTGTTATTCATGTTAACGTCTGCGGTATGGCAACTTGGGAACTAATTTGATATCAGAGAGCTGCGTTCCAGCGATTGTTGTCAAGTGATATGGAATTCAAGATGGCGGCTTAGCGGCTATAACAGATCATCAGGGAGAATGATTTTAAAGAACTGTTTGAAATATTTCACGTAAAGAATAAAGGAATGATTTGAAAATGGCCAATATCAATAAATTGATAACAATACAATTGTATTACGTAACACAAAATCTTATACGCGATTCTTATATAATTAATGAATTATGCACTACAATATATAGTTATATTATAACATTATGCATAAAACTGCATGATATATACAATCAGTCGATGACTATCAATTGTTGATAACTCGTAATATTACAAATTTGCTCTTCTTTTAATGAACTTAATTGAACAAGGATGGTTTAAAAGTGCATTATTTAAAGGTAAAAGTGAAATGCTTAATTTGCAACAATAATTAAAGTGCAACCCTCGTTTTCTTTGAAAAATACCCTGGTACTCGCCCATGATAAAAGTATCCATATTCAAAAATGGCACAAAATACAACAGACTGAAGTAGTAGATTGAAGAATGATTGCAATGAAAATAGTTAATTTTTAAAAATCAAATTAAAATCGTCTGAAATTGGTTTTCCCGCGATAACCCTATTTAAAAAAAACAAATTGGAGCTAGTTTTAGGACGTCTCGCGTCCTTCTGCTAACATAACTCCTATGTTCTTTGACGGCCACGATTAATGGCAAACCTTTCCAACCAATACCAAAGAAGATAAACGAAAGTAACATGTAAATGAGATATACTTTAAAAGGATAGAAGCTTGATGATAAGAGATATCGCAGGCAAGTTTAGAGATAGCTTAGTGTGGAATCTTTCAGATCAAGAGTTAGCAGTCCGATAGCTTTGGAAGGAATAGAAGTCCATTGTAAAGAAGTTGGAATCATCGTATATAAAGTGACATTATAGATATCTCTCAATCACTGTAGGAAGGAGATCTGCAAAAGGTAATATTTGGTATAGGTAGTTAGATGAATCGGTTTATTTATTATAATTAAGATAATTGTTCTAGTTGCGTGATCTGACTTAAAAACCAAGGTTTAATTGGGTGTTAACTCTCACTTTAAATAAAGTTGTCAATTAGAATTAAATAATATAAGGTTATTCTTAATAAAAGGTTGTATTAAGAACCAACATGTCTCATCATTTTGATAATCCCACACTCATCCGAACGACATAGTCATCAGGATGGCTATGTCGCAATGGCGCCCGAACGTATATATAATTCTGGGTTAGGTAATGTAGGTGGAAGTACTGTACTACCTGAAATGTATTTCAGGGGCAGGAACATTGCAGAGTTTATTGAAACAATTGAGAAGCTACATACAGTTACTTGAACTCAAGTAATCTGTCATGTGCTTACTTAAAAAGTCATCTCAGGGAAGGGCTCAAGATTTGGTATCTGATATTTGATCATTGTTAGTGCAAAATACAGCCCCGATTTGCGCAGCTCAAGGCTGAATTAGCGAAGGCTTTTCCCGCGGTCAAAATAAGAGAAAGAATTGCAAAACACCCCACAAGTCCCAGCAGGGAAGAAATCAGGAACCATCTGATTTTATTTACAAATTATTAAAAATAGAGAGAAGTTTAGAATTAGAATGTCCTGCAGAGCAGGATCATATTTGTTCGACTCGAACCACAGATCCAAGATTATGTGGAAGTGAGAAATCCACAAAACACGATACAAACTTTTGGGAAGTCTTAGCTAAATTCGAAGAGAGATATTCTTTAAAATTAAAAAAGGGGTTCTCAGAACGATAATATAGAAAAGACGAGTCAAAATGCGCATCGGATGCCTAGTTTTGATGCTAATGGTAGAAACTGGAGGAGTTCTGAAATAGGACGTAGACCAAATAACAGTAGAAAATGATTTTTACGTGAGAATAGCCGTCAAAGTAATAGAGGGTTCGAGGAGGAATAGGTTTCAGAATAATGATCAGAGATTCAACAACAGGGGTTACTCATTTCGAAATGAGCGAAATGATAATTTTAATAGAGGGGACTGTAGAAATAGGGTTCGAGTGAAAATTTCAGTCGAGGCGATAGGATGCAAAGGGGACGATTAAATATTGTAAAGGTTAAAGATCAACCTCAAGGGTGTCGACAAGAGAGACAATTAGGCTTTCTCCGATATGTATATCACCCGTAGAACTTCCCCACGTTCCTATTTTATTAAATAACACATTTTTGAAAGCGCTATGGGACACCGGAGCAGATAAATCATTTATATCGGAAGAAGTATATAGAAAATATTTTTTCTATAAGCAAATAAAAAATCGCGAGCCCAGGTAATAACAGCACAGGGTGCGAAATGCCAAAACATGGGGATCGTAGAATTGAATATTCGCATCAGACAATTCGAAAGAAATTGGTCATTTCATGTGTTGACGGATTTAGAATACCCATGTATTCTCGGTATTGATTTTATATGGGTCAAAGATAGTATTAGATTTTGATCAAAAATCGTTGAAAATTCCAGATTCTCAAATAAATAAGGTGGTTGAACCAATTAAAGAGGAAAAAAGTTGAGATAGATTTATCTAAGACAAAATTGGGAGGTAGAAAACAAAAACTACAAAATTTGTTTAGTAGTTTTAAAGGGTTATTTTCAGACAAACCAGGTCTTACTCATGTTTTATATCCATGAAATTGACACGGGAGATAACCCACCAGTAGCTTCAAGGCCATATAGGTATGACCGCACTAAGCAAGCAATAATAGATTTTCACATACAAAAAATGTTACAAGAGGAAACGATTGTTCCAATTCAATCCCCATACGCGTCACCTGTTGTGTTATGCAAGAAAATAATGGGTTACCACCGGATAATCCGGAAGCATATAGATTTGCGTAGACTATAGAAAATTAAATCTCGATCACAAAGTATCCGCGATACCCTTTTACCGTTAATAGATGATTTATTAACGAACATACCATATACAACAATAATGTCATCTCTTGATCTAAGAAGTGGGTACTTTCAAATGGCAGTAAACCCCAGTGATATTGTTAAGACCGCATTTGTAGTAAAAAGTGGCACTTATGCTTTCAAGCGGATGCCATTCGGTTTATCAGGAGCAGCTCCCAATTTTCAAAAGGCAATTGACATAATCCTAAAACCGGTGATAGGGAAATTTGTGAGTGTTTATATGGACGATGTGATAATCGCATCTCCATCATTCACTCACCATGTTGAACATTTAAGGGAAGTTTTTTCGTTGTTAAAGGATGCAGGATTGACATTAAATAAGGAAAAGTGCAAATTTGGGTGCGATGAATTGAAATATTTAGGATTAATTATTAGTAAAGAAGGAATTAAAACGGATGAGACAAAGGTTAGAGCTATATTAGAGATGAAACCGCCCCGTAACTCAAAAGGAGGTGTCCAAGTTTTAGGTATGTCCCAGTGGTACGCGAAATTTATTAAAAATTATGCGGATATTTGTGAGCCACTTTATAATCTTAAACGAAAATTTAAAAAATTTGTCTGGTCCAATGAAGCACAAAAGGCATTCGAAGAGGTCAAGGAGGCGGTAACAAAAGCGCCAGTTTTAAAATTACCAAACTTTCAGGAGCCATTCGAGTTATTTACAGATGCCAGTTCGATTGGTTTAGGAGCAGTAATTAACCAACAAAACAGACCTGTGGTATTTGCGTCACGTACACTGAACAACGCAGAGAGGAATTATACAGTAACCGAAAGAGAATGTCTAGCAGTAGTATGGGCGTTGAACAAATTTAGAACATATTTAGGAATATTACCCATTAAGGTAATAACGGATCACGCCGCCTTAACACGCCTAACACATGGCAAAAATTTGTCGAGTAGGATGATTAGATGGCACCTGCTAGCAGAATTCAATATAGAATGGGAACATAGACGGGAACTCAAAATGCAGTGGCTGACATTCTTCAAGGAATCCGTGAAAAGTATAATTGGAGATAAAATTAATTGTGCCATAATCAGGGATTTAGTACTTACTTCGCGGGAACAATTAATAACAGAACAGAAAAATGACTCCAGAATTAGGTCATATATCTATAGATATTTAGAAAACCCTGGAAGATAACTCGGTTAATGCAAACGATATGTGAGAATTGGTCCCACGATTTCCGTTTAATTGAAGGATTGTTATTTTATGCGAAACACGCAACGTCATTAGGTGAAATGCGTGTATACATTCCAAAAATCTTTAAGGAATGAAATAATGAGAGAATTTCATGACAAGCCAATTGCTGACACTAGGCAGATTTAAAACGTATCATGTAAATCGGGACGTTTGTTATTTCCCGTACATGAGAAAATTCATTGATCAATATGTCTCTACATGCCATATGTAAGCCAAGTTAATAACTATAAAAACGCGTTACCAGCTGGTCGATTAAATCCAACTATATCGAATTATCCGAATGAGATAGTGACGTTAGATTTGTTAGGCCCGTATCCTATATCGAGAATAAGACGTAACCGCTATATTTTAGTAATAACCGATCATTTCCAGCAAATGGCTGAAATTATACCTCTTAAAAAAGGCCTCATCTCGTATATTAGAGGATATTTTTTGATAACTTTATATCGCGTTATGGAGCTCCAATAAAATTAATAAGTGATAATGGTCCCCAATTTATATCCGAAATTTTGAGCACTTAAGGAAAGATTAGGCATGGCATGTGAAGACTGTTGCATATCGACCACAAGCAAATCGGACTGAAAGGGTTACCGAGATATAGTGCAAATGATTGCAAATTGCGTTAATGATCAACACGATACTTGGGATCAATTCTTACGTGAGTTTGCTTACGCTATTCGTGTACGGCGGTGAATGAAACAACGGAAAATCACCTGCTGAATTATTTTTAGGTCGAAAATTGATTACACCATTTCAAAACTAGTTATGATTTCGGAAAGTTCAAAATTCAAATTCAAAATAATATTGAAAAGAGCTTAAGGAAGCTAGACTATAATGAAAATTAAAACAGGAAAGGTGGGAAAAATATTATAATAGACGTAGAAAAGACATAAAAATAAAGGTAAAATGATAGGGTCTTATTAGAAACACACCCTGTAAGTTCAGCAGCCAACAAAGTGAAAGCAAATTTAAACAAAAATTTGAGGGACCTTATAGAGTATTAGAAGTTAAAAATTATAATACATTGTAATATGGAAATCAGGAAAAAGATTAACAGTTAACGTAGATCAAATAAGAATATATCGTCATAGGAAATGTGACGAGGTCGAATTAGGAACAGGTATCCCAAATAGTATAAGATCAAGTCAGGAAACTCGTGTAATTTCTTGGAAAAGTACATCAAAGATTAAATGAGTCACAATATGGGAAAGAAAAATCTGCGGTGAAACGTAAGTTAGAGGCAAAGGGGATTGGTCGCCAATCAAATCAATATAAAAATACAGAGAGGACCCATAAAAACAAATCACTGGTCAGATCGCTTCCTAGTTCATTTGGGAATGAAAGTAAAAGCAAAAGGATAAGGTATGATAGGGGTATTAAAAGATCAGGTGTGTCAGGGGCAAGTGGACCACAAAGAAAGTGGCAGAGAAAGGGAACCAATAATATTAAGAAAAGAACTTTTTCATCCAGTACTATTTCTAGAGATAGAAAGAAGAGCAGAAGAGAATCAACTGAAGTTCCATATGAAAAGAAATATAATCTAAGGCCACGACGGAGAACAGAACAAGAACACCGACCAGCCAAGGAGACAGCAGGGAAAGCAAGAAAGGGACGACAAGGAGATTACAAGCCCTACAACAAGCAAAACAAGAAATTCCAGTGCAACCGAGGAAAGAAAAGTGGGAGCACCTCATCGTTGGAAGTAATGGTTGGAGAACACATATAAATCAGGGTTGTATTATTTCATTTTTTATGATCTTCCAACAAGTGGTCGGAAGAATTGCTGCAAAGAAAGAAGTCTCGGCGGTGCTTAAAAGTTATAAGCTGTCAAACACTACAATGAGTGTTTATTTATTTTGGAACTTTTGACTTGTTAAAAATTTTTTTCTGGAGAAAACATTTGTAATTGCACATTTGTTTGCTTCGATGTATGACTTCGTAAGATGCGAAAATTCCTTTGGTTATTTGTTATAATAGTTTATTGAAAAATGTTTGTAATTGTATAATATGTATGTATATATATATATGTTGTATTGTTACGTACATGAGGCATCTGTCTAGGAAACGCGGCGTAGTCAGGGCACTAACAATAATATTAAATCGATTGCGCGGCTCATTAGAGTTTTTTGGAACCAGATGTGGGATGGAGATGGAAAATTTATTGTGATATACAAATAATATATAATAAATAATTGTGAAATTAATTGATATTATGTAAACATAAATTGAAACAATGACTAAAGTTTTCATTTCCAGGGAGACTGACCCTGAAATTATAACTTCAACAAGAAAGGAGCGGAAATTCCAGCTCCATATGCAGTGTTGATAAAGATGCAAAGATTGGGTTCAGGCAACTCCAGAAAATTTTTTTAGAAAATTCTAAGTGTATAGTTATTTTAAGTGATTGGATGTAAAAGTGAGAGGCATAAATTAAACAGTGCAATTACATAATGTTGGCCTAGTTATTGAGTAAAATTTATTGTCACGAGTTTAAATTTAAATTGAATATTAAATTTAATTCTAAGATGAGTAATGAAAATTAAAGTCAAGATAAATATTGGAAATTAAGTAAAAGTTAAAATGAAGATTTAAGATTAAAATTTCAATAAAAATCAGAAAGCGAAGAAATTCAAAAGTAGGAGATTTAGACATCGTAATTTTGCCATGGCATTGAGAACCCTAAGTAAATCACGTTTTTCTTCTGGAGGGGGTTGTGACGCCCTCGCGTCCTTCTGCTAACATAACTCCTATGTTCTTTGACGGCCACGATTAATGGCAAAACCTTTTCCAACCCAATACCAAGAAGATAAACGAATGTAAATATGTAAATGAGATATACTTTTTAAAAGGATAGAAGCTTTGATGATAAGAGATATCGCGGCAAGTTTAGAGATAGCTTAGTGTGGAATCTTTCAGATCAAGAGTTAGCAGTCCGATAGCTTTGGAAGGAATAGAAGTCCATTGTAAAGAAGTTGGAATCATCGTATATAAAGTGACATTATAGATATCTCTCAATCACTGTAGTAGGAAGGAGATCTGCAAAAGGTATATTTGGTATAGGTTAGATGAACCGGTTTATTTATTATAATTAAGATAATTGTTCTAGTTGCGTGATCTGACTTAAAAACCAAGGTTTAATTGGGTGTTAACTCTCACTTTAAATAAAGTTGTCAATTAGAATTAAATAATATAAGTTATTCTTAATAAAAGTTGTATTAAGAACCAACATGTCTCATCATTTTGATAATCCCACACCTCTAGCTTACGCGGATCCGGAACGACATAGTCATCACAGGATGGCTATGTCGCAGTTTGATATCGGGGGTAACAGCGCCAAGTTGTAGTTTATGTTCGCCAAGATGAGCGATAACATTACAATATGGTTACCTTAATATTTTTATCGTCTGTCGATGTGATTTCCATGGGGATAACATATGTTAAAAATAACTTTAATTGTTTTTTTCTCGCTGTTAACCTATTAATTTCAGACGATTTAAATAAAAATTTCTAATTTCTGTAAAACTTTAACCATTTTCAGTGTAATTTTTCTATTGTTTGTGTCTTCTGTTTAATTCTCTGCTATTTTCGAATATGGATACTTCTAAAATGAGTGATTACTAGAATATTTTTTCTTAAAAGAGTAAGTGTTGTGCTTTTAATTATCGGTATAAACCGTTTATTTTCGTTTTATTTTACGTTTTAAAAATGTTTTTTTATGTTCTTTATTCGATGAAATTCGTTGAAGGAACTTGCAATGCAAGTTTCATATTGCAAGCTTTCATTATTTTGTAATTAGAATTCTTAATTAATTTTAACATACATTATGTAATTATTTTATTCATAATGTAATACAAAAAAGGAATTATTACTATGTGTAATAATCATATATAATATTCGTTATTTATAATTGTTTCTTTTAACATTTATTTATAAATATTATTACATATTTTGTTATTTATTTGTAATTGTTGTTTATATGTAATTATTATTGTTGTTTATTTGTAATTATTGTTGTTTATTTGTAGCGATTCTTATGTTATTTAAAATTATGTAATACGAGTAATCTTATGCATAATTTATATTTTTTTATAATTCGACGATTATTCTTCTTTATAATTACTGTTAAATTATATTATATGATTATTTCTAATAACTGTTATTAAATCGCACTATATGAATATTATATATAATTACGATAAAATAATATAAGATTATTATATGCTGCTTATAATACTATTATTACTGCATGTTACTTTTTATTACATATTATTGAAATTCTTTATTGATCGATTTAAGTCAGGGGGGGTCAGCAACCTTTTGAGTCGGAAGAGCCAAAAATTACAATTTACAAAATTTCAAAGTTTTTAAAGAGCCACAAAATTTTCTGGACAACAATAAATAGCACTTGCATAAATAAGGTTTTTTGATTAAAAAGAACTAATCTATTTATTCATAAGAAAAAATATCTCCTTATTCATACATAAGTAGCGTTTTTCAAATTCGATAATATACACAGTTGAACCTAGTTTTGTGTGGTAGATAGGGACCGCATAAAAAAATCGCACAAAAAAAATATTCAAAAATTTCATAAATTCTTACATACTACAAACTAATTTGTGGAAATACTACAAAAAACTTTTTTTATGCGGTGGGTAGGGACCGCATAAAAAAGTCGCATTTATAAAATATGCCAATTATTTACGAAATTTTTGTAAGAGTACTTCCATGACAAAATAAATAATTAAATATTACACATGGAAACATTTTAAAAACATATAGTTTCTCATTGTATATACGGATAAGTCTTTAAAGTGCACATACATAATTCATCGCTACTCTTCGTAATCCAAAATCCTGTAATGAATAGGTTCAATATCGCTTTCGTCACTTGAAGGTGCAATTTCAATTGATTTATATTTTGGCAACATAAATTAAGAGATAAGTTTTTGTGACGAAGGACTTGGGGTCATTTACTTGTAAATGTCACGACAACCAGCTATACATGATTGAAACCCTTTCTGGAATTTTACACTCCTTTCTTAACTGATATCTGTTTTAAAAAATGCTTTTCCAATTCGTTGGAAAGCTGCATATTTTTATCTGCTCTCAAAAATCTGGCTTCTTGTCCGTCTTCATAATTTATCAAATTATTGATAATGTCACTGTCATTGAAAGTTTCGTCTTCATTCAAGCGCGGGCTGCTGGAGCGTTGAGAGAAATCAACTGAATGGGCTTTGTCGGGAGACTATTTATAACAAATGAAGAGAGCGTCTTGAAATGTCTACATTTCAGTGGCGTCGGGGCAGGACTCTAGGAGCCCAAGGCTTGACTAACGCTAAATACATATTTACTCAATTTATAAGATATTAAAGGCAAACCCTGACTTTCAGGGAAGAGGGTCCTAACATTCTCCGTTACGCCACTAGTAAATAGATAGAAAACATTACAGTGGCGCCAAAGCCATTGAAATTCATACACCACATAAAAAAATTATGGTACATAAAAATTGTACAAAAAAGAAATCGCAGAAAAAAAGACCGCACAAAAACAGGTTCGATTGTAAATGGCATTATTGGATAATTACTTATTAATTAAGTAAACAATTAAACATTTATTTACGACACTTTGTACTTGACAAACAAACAATTGAACAAACAAATTCAATCGAGCGATGGCTTTGCATGTTATTCAAGTAGAAAATTTAAACTTTACTAAACAATGCAACTTGTACTAAAAAATAAAAAAACAATAGCATACATTTGAGCAAACGAATTCAATGGGAGCGTTAGCTTTGCATGGTTTTAGAAAGTTTGGATAAATTTGGCTCATAACGTTGTTTTAAGTTTCAAACACGACTCTAAATTTTCATTTGTTAGGCTTCTTACTTTACTTTTAATTATATTCACGCCATGAAAACGCTTGCTCGCACGAATATGTCGATCCGAAGATAGTCAGCACTTCAAATCAAATGCCAACTTCTTCATCTCATTATAGCAATCTGCAAGACTTCCATACGTTAATATAAGTGCCTCAACTCAGCGGCATTTCTTTAAAGCTGTCAACTTTTGTTGCGTTACATACATACATTTCTGGACCTCCAACTCTTCCAACTCTGTAAATTTTCCTCTCCACAAATCTTTACTTTTTAAATCGATATATTGCATTACTAGAGATCCAGTATCAATAACAAATGGCTCAATGTGGATTCCGTTACTATTTGTGTTGAGAGGATTTACTATGAATGCTAGAGTGGTTTTGTTGTTTTTGAATTGCTCAGATCTGTCAGCGAAATTCATCTTTAATTTTTTTTATAACTCTGCTGAAGTAATTCTGTTAACAGTTGCACTGGTTTTATCGCGATATTGCTTTAGAAATTAAAAATGAAGTATTTAATTTACCGCTCTGAATATCTTCTGCAAAAAGAATTAATTTTTCTTCGAAACAACCAAAACACATAGGGTGGGTTTCCCTTTCCTTGCAGTCTTAGATTCACAAACACAGCTTATTTAATTTCGCTGTGATATCTACCATAAAGTAAAATTTTTGCGATCATTTGTCATTCTTAATTCAGGGTGATCAATGCCTTTCTCATTGAGGAATGTATTTATTCCATTCAAGCACAAAGCAAAACGCTTCAACGCCTTACCCTTGGAAAGCCATCGCACTTTATTGTGAAGAAGGAGGTCGGAATACTGAGTCTCCATTTCGTTTCAGAATTCTGTAAACTGACTATAGAGTATTTGTGACAAAAAATTGTTAACGTTCTTGATTACCAAACTCATTACCTCAATTATTTCGGCCGAAACGTTTGGGCACAAAGCGCTTCTTGGTAGATTATGCAGGTAAACGTAGGAATTTCGTGTTTCTTTTTTGCTTTGAAGAATCATTGTTGGTCCTTTATTTTTTCCTGTCATACTTCTGGCTCCATCAGTTGCTATTGAAATCATTTTATTTAAATCGATCTTATTGTCTTCAAGGCATTTTTGCACTGGCATTCACTATATTTGCCCCTCTAGTTTGTCCCGAGAGAGGTAGCAATCCTAAAAATTCTTCTTTTGGACCTTGGAAAGACATATACCTGAAAAAAAGTGTAATTTGTGCCGTGTCTTTTATGTCGCAAGACTCATCTATAGCAAGTGATAAGGCAGAAAAAAGGTGAATATCTTCCACCTGCAAATATGCTACATTTGAAGACATTTTAGCTATTCTATCTTGTACTATTTTAGCATATTGTGGCAAATCTTTGATTTTTTTCCCCCAAGATTTCTGGTTTGGTTTTGAAATTACGAAACAATTCTTCAGATGAACGTACGAAGCAATCTTTGACATACTCACCATCGGAATGGTTTGTTTTTCCTAGTGATTTGCCAAAAAAATTACTTGTAGATTGCGTCCAGTTAAAACATGGAACTTGATTGTTTTTGTTTTGGACTCGTCGACAACTTTTTTTCTTCCCCCGCTGTTTTTAAATTAAAAACTGATTTTTTTTTTTAAGGAAGTGTCTCTCTAAATTTGATTTCTTATTGTGGCGATTTTTTCGTGGAAAAAATGAGACAAGTCTGAAAGTTGAAGTTGCAAAAAAGCGGACCCCCCCTTTTTCGATGATCTTCAGTTCTCTTTTTTCTGTAGATGCCATGCTTGCGGTGAAGCTGTAATAATGAATTTTTGAAATTATTATTTAGGTATCCAAAAGAGCAGATGACAAGTTTTGCAATTATTTACTATGTCAACGTATACTGACGTAAATACATACGAGAAGCTGGGCATAATGAAATATAATTTATCAAAAAACATTTTACAACGATATTTCCCAATTAAAAATATTTACCTAAATAAAATAAATAATTCTCTAATAATTTATTAAAATAAATAATTTAGACACGAAATACTGTTTGTCTCACTCTCTCACATACTGACTGACTATAAGTACATAGTTTCGTCGCATCTGTGGTCGCCTCACGTGTGCGGTGATCGCCGACTGGCACGAACGGACTTGTCAGAACGTGTTTATCACGGCCCAGTCTTCACATTTTAGTTTTTTTTTTTTTTTAAATTTGGCAAATATTAAATATTTTTTTACGAGGAAAGGTGTTACGCCCAGCTATGCTGAAATCTATGAAATTGCCAAACATATAAACAATCTAAAACTGCAAATACCTACCTACTTTGATCCTCAGAGTTCGAAAATAGGTTTATTAAGTAACAATTTATAGGTACTTACACTTATAACTATTATTTGTAACGCTAGTTTTTAAATAGTAAAAGCTATAAAATAGATAAAGAATAAAATAGGTAATTTATTAAATATATATTTTAATAAAAACACTTTTGTGGCAATATCCAACAATAGTACTTTGTTTCTTTTTTTGACAATTCTTATTGACTTCAAAAAAGCAGTTAGGTATCTTATTTAGAAAAAAATATGCATAATATGTATTTTAAATATATAATACGTTACATACCTTTACTTCGGTTTATTATTATTATTATTATATTGTCTTGAGTCGAAAGCGAATTAAAACCTACATAGAAACATCCGACGACGGTGTCATTCGAGTACGGTGTCACAATCCCGAGGTACCCTTGTTTTACCCAATCTTAACATTAATCAGATTTCTGCGAATACCAGATTCTTATTGATTTCTCTTCCAAACAATGAAATGTCTTCTAAATCGCCTTTTGCTATTCAAAAAGCCCTATAGGAATAAGTGGTGAACCTAAATCTGTTAAAAGATTAAGATCTGGTGATTTACTGCTTGAAACACTTTCTGCTTTACAAACCAAGTCTTTTCTTCCGGAAAAACGTTTTTTGAATTCACCTGTAACAATAAACCCACATAAAACTCTCAACTCATGCCGTGGTTCTGAGCCTGACCTTTTGACTACTCCTGAAACGAAAATCCTTGATGGGTTCTCTGATCAGGGTGTTATTCAGGTTAGAAGAATAAGAATTAAAAAAGATTCATCAATAATTCCGACCAAACATATAATCTTAACTTTTAATAGCCCCAAACTATCGACAACAATAAAAGCCGGCTACCTTAACTGCAAAATTCGGCCTTACATTCCGAATCCTCTGAACCCCTCAGGGGGCTCACCTTCTTTAGGTGAGTACGGGTGTCACAATCCCGAGGTACCCAAGTGATCTTTTCCTTTTCCCAAGGGGTTTACTGTCTATGATAAACACAGGTTTCATGAACCCGGGGAACCTTAGTGATCTTTCTCTATTTTCGACCCTCTTTCTTCTCATTCCAATTCAACATTTCTTCTTCTCCCGTCTAGACTACAGATGAACATTGTTCATACAACATTACGTTTCTAAAAATTTTTTTATTTCTCATTAAATTATATTATTCATTGTTCTTAACACGGTTTCATTTTTATTTAGTAAATCTTTAAAATTTGGTTTTTTTTGATATTTAATTTTATTTTGTCTAGTTTTGATATTCGTTTTTTTTCCCCTACTAACAACGTTGGTTTCCAACCCGCATGTTTGCCGTGTGCGGCGTCCCGGAAGGAGGAAAATGGTGTTCTGGGGATCCTTTGCGTTCCCTTTTAGCCAACACTTCCCCGTATGGAGGAGATTGGTGGCCTGGGGATACCTCTGCGTTACCTTTGGCCCTTCCCTTGTAGACGAGTGGCAGGGTGAGCCCACCCCCTGTCAATCGGCTGGTGGTACTCTCTTCGGGTCCCGAAGAGACATTATATAGGGTTAGTGCTGCAGATCAGAGGTGGAGGGTTTACCCGTTGGATCTTCACCCTGATGCTGTATCCCTTTATTCTTGGTGTGCTCTAGGTAAGCACCGTGCCTGGAATTTGCCAGATGACCGGCACACTGCCTCCCTTGTTGGACTCCGTGGTGGGTGGAGGCACGCCAGGACGAAGTTATGTTTCACGCTTATGGATCTTATAATGCTGCACCCGGGTAAAGGCCTTATTTTACCCAACCATAACAATGACCAGATTGTAACTCACGCTAGATTTTTACTTATTTCACTTTCTAACAATGACATGTCGAAAATATCACCTTTAGCTATTCATAAAACCCTCATCGGAATAGGTGGTGAACCAGAAATCTATAAAACGATTGCGTTCCGGGGAACTGCTTATAGAAACTACGTCAACTTTACAAACCAAGTCCTTTCTTCTCACGAAATCATTTCTTAATAACCCTGTAACAAAAAGTCCACATAAAACCTGAATTCCTGTCGCGGTGTTATTTCTGAACCTGACTTGATGGGCACTCCTGATATAGAAATACTTGAAGGTTTCTCTGATCAGGGTGTTACTCAGAACAAAAGAATCGCAATAAAAAGACTTACAATTATTCCCACAAAACATTTAATTTTAACATTTAAAATCCCAAAACTACCAACACAATAAAAGCTGGATATCTGAATTGAAAAATCCGCCCCTAATACCGAAGGTTTTCAAATGCCAGAGTTTCGGTCACTCCCAAACTTCCTCCCGGGGGTAATTTAACATGCTCTAGTGTGTTTCCCTTTTTAGAATTTTCCAGGATTGCTCTAAAATTGAAATGTGTTTTTGTACCCAGTTTTACCAGTTTCAAAAATTACCCCAAAAAGGGTTTGGAAAACGATCCAAAAACTAAAACCAATAAAAACATATCTTTTTTTTTGAAGCACGCAAATTAATATTTCCCTAAAGTTAAAAAGGTATGCCAGGCTACTAAACTTAAACTATACCCAAAATTACCAAACAGATCCAAATATAACAAACATAATCCCCCTTTAAAAGTCGAAACCCCGTATCTTCTGCAAACCGATGCCTAGACCTCGTCTTCAGGTCCTCCCCCACGTCTCTTCACCCCACTCAAACATCTACTTCCTTCCACATCTGCACAAAATACCAACAATAAAAAAGTGGGTCTTTTTCCAATACCCATTCCCCCCAACACCCCCGGGCAATAACCTGTATTCGCTTCATCTTTAGAAACAAAACTCCCCTCTTACAACTATAAAATTTTCTGCGCTTTTTAACTGAAATTCTTTTATTTGTTCCCTTAAAATTTGTCCCTTTCCCTCCAATGTGAACATTCTAATGCCCAAACCCAAAATGTGTAAAAAGAAATTCAAGAAAAAAGAAAGCGGCCAAAAGTACAGAAACCAGAAATGAAATAAAAAAGGCCACATAACCCAGAAATTTAGCACCACGGATAACAACTGATGACGAAACATGCTTATGTATGAGGGGGGGAGGAACCAAGTCCTAGGATAAATTCGATAAAAAAATGTTTTATAAAAAATCCTGACAAAATATATACGCGCAAATTTAAATCCAACCCGATTCAGGAAAAGTAAAGAATTTTTTGTAAACATGTATACTTTTTTTACATATTTAAATTTTTAAAATTTTAAAAATTTTTTAAAAAATGTTGGGTTACCAAATTTGGCTTTCGAAAATTTTTTATACCTATAAAATTTTAATTTTTAACTGAAAATTGCCCTTTTTTTTTCCCCTATTTAAAATAATTTAATTTAAAATTAAATTAAAAACAAAACTCAAAAAAAAAAAAGGGGGTTTGGCCAAAACAAAAAAATTAAAAAACACTACCATTAAAAAGCTCATTCAATGATCAGAAACAGGTTATTATCAGAGTAGGTAAATTAATGGTTCTCATTTCTTCGGTTACAATTTTTAAAAACCAGGACAAAATCGGAGAAATTAAAATTTACACTTTAAAATTTGAACGGGTTTTTTAGATCAAAAATAAATGGATGTTTTTAAACTATTTTCAATTTTTTTTATTTACTTTTTGCCTTTTAATAAAATGTAAAATTAAACATAATTTTTTTAAAAATTTTTAAAAATTTTTATGCTTAAATTAAATAAAAAAATTATATTTTAATTAAAATTTTTTAAATGTTTTAAAAATTTTATGGAAATTTAAAAAAATGTTTGGCCATAAGCCAAATCCCCCCAATAAAAAAAAAAATCCTCACTCACACCCCTACATTCATTCACTCACTCGCCACCATGGGATATGGGACCTAGCTTTAAAATATTTCTATTATATCTGTTTATTGTGATTATGGAATAGAAAAGAAATAATATATAATTTTTTGTATTTTTAAATTCCATAAAATACAATCAAGTAATCCACAAAAATACAAATTATACTCATTTTATTGATGATATAAAATATATACAAGGCATTTACAAATTACATAGTGAACATATACAGTGATTGAGCTGAACCATTTTTCATCTCCTCCAAACTGGATGTTCTTGGGGCTCATATCCATACATTGGCAAATGGGCATCATGACTAGCAAAAGAATGGGCACCACCGTAACCAGCGCCAACCCCCATTCCGTGGCCATAACCACCACCTCCTTCGTGACCCCCTCCATGGTGATGGTGATGTTTACCAAGCTCGCTGATCAATTTGATTGCCAATCCTGCCGCCAGCAAACCCATAGCACCCATTCCACCCCCATGACCATGACCTTTTCCAGCCTTGAAAATTATCATGGGCCCATGGTTCATCATGGCGTCCCCGGGGTTGGTGTAGATGACCACGAGGACACCGGCTATGAGTAGCTGAAATAGTCCAAGAGAGGTTGGTTGTAGAAATTCATTGTGTTATTAAGTGAACTGAAATGAAGAAAAAATACATTATATTGGTTGTCATTTAGCTGTTAACATGTATTACAACTAATAAAAAATACAACTAATATGAAATCTTAGTTTTCTACTTCCTCTTAAAATCAGTGGCGTAATCCCTTATGCACGCCACTGACCCCCTCCCTCCCCATTCTCCCGTATAGCCAAAACTGGCTTTTGCGCCAATAAACACTACAATCACATCACATCATTCCCTATTCTTCCATGGGACAACAGATTTTAATATTTACCATACAGATTACCCCTTTTTGACATTTTCGTTTATGTGTTTTTAAAATGTAACCCCCTCTCAATAAGAGAGGTTTATAAACGCTACCTCTCCCAGCAAAGTTACTAAACTCTTATGGTATCAATTGTTATAAAACTCGTATGAATGTTGATTTTACTACTTAAACAATTATTTCAGTTTCCCAAATTTTAACTTAATAATGGATTTTCCCTTTTATGTATTCCTACAAAGCAACTAAATGTAGCCACAAAATGAAAAGAAAACACTTTATAAAAGTCTTTGAGAGGAGTTTATATATATTATTATTAGGTTTGATTCACAATTTCCAATATAAATAATTAATATAAATATTAATTTTAATGAGGCATAGCATGTTTGAAAATGAAAGCATGAATAATGCTGAAAGGATGAAATTTTTAACGTGAAAGGTTATTTCTTTTCTGTACTTTTCTCCCCAAATTACTAACATGACCACCTTCACAATTCATTATATTGCCATGGTAGCCCTAGTGGTCCTGAACTTGTAATCAGCGTTGTCGAGTTCGAGTCCTGTGACCCTGCGTAGAAGGGTTGAGGCACGTTAAATCTGCCGTGGCTCAAAGTTCTCAAGTTGCTGTAGTATGAAAGTTAAGAGAGGGGAAATCGACTCGGGTGTCATTCTCGTCCCATGACTACGGTTAAAATGTCGAAGTCAGTCACAAATAGCCTTTGTGTTATCTAAGTGCGCCGCTAATAAACATTGAATAATCGTTGTTTTTCTTTTTTTTTTTTTATTCAAGTACAATAACAATTTGAAGCATAAGTTTAAAAAAATTGTCATTCGGTTAAGTATAAAAAATAAATGAGATATAAATGTAAACAAGCTCAAATTTTTTTAAAAAATAAACAACTATATATTTTTTGCAAATAATCCCAATCCATTTTTAAAAGCTGAATCAATTTGCAACCGATTTCTAAAAATACAAGGGATTCAAAAAATTATCATTGTTTTTTGGATAATAGCATTTTTTAAATTCATCAAAAATACCTAATTTCAATACGTAATACATGTCATGAATAATAATTTGATATTTTCGTATGCATAATTTTTTTTTTATTTTTTTATTTTAACAACTCAAGATTTGGTAAATGGTGATGGATTTGAAAAAACACCTGTGCTAAATAGGGAAAGATAATATTACTATCCATTTTTTAAAGGTTATCGTTAATAATGTCAACTTCATCATCACGTATTTTCTTTACAAAGAATTATACTCCTGGCAAAATATAAAAAAAAATTTCTACTCATAAGAAAAACCATTACATATAAAATAATAAATTGAATACTTCAAGGATTCTACATGGGATTTTTTTTTAACCCGATTATCAGGAAAAAAATGGCTTGATTCAGATTGAACATATCATGTATGCTAAAAAAGATTATTTTAAAATATCTTACAATTTATCATTTTCCTTCATGAGTTTCAAAAAATATTTTATTTATTATTAACCGAAATTATACCTTGTAACAACCGGATTATTGCAAATTGTTAGCATGTACAGAATATTTGAGAAAGCTAGCACAACTACATTTCTTATCTATTACAATTACTAAACTTAAAAAGACGTAAAGAAATGAGAAAAAAAATAATACTAACTATTTTGAAAGATTTTATACATGAAGGAAAGGAAGAATTAATGTGTGACACATCATTGATCAAGAATATCATCATTCATTCACGCATCATTTAAACATCATTTTCTCTTTCTTACTATGCTTTATGAATAATAATTATGTGAACGGAGATATTTCTCATAACCGTAATTCAGTAAGCATAGCATTTACTACTCGAAGAAAATATGAGAACTTTGGATGTTTTAGTTAGATGGAATTTCCCCTTTCAGTTTTCTAAAATTATGTTTCTTTGAAAAAAAAAAGGACTCGTACTGGAAGTTTCTGAAATTCAGGACGAAAAGCATGAAAAATCATAGGTTTTCTTTTTTTTTTTATAATTAATTTTTAGTTAGTATTCCTCATTTTCCTGGAAAAGTAATTAGACGTGATTATAATGATGAAATGTGTTTTTCCCTCAATGTTCCAGTATTTCTTTTTGTTTAACAGTGAATAGAACTTATAAAAATTGAGAAAAAAAGTATTTGTAGGCTTCATAAAATGTTACTCCATTTGAACCAGTGGCGTAACGTACACCCCCGCAACCCCCGCATCGCGGGGGTAGGGGTAGGGTTCTAGCTGTCCCAAAGGCTGACTGCCTCCAAGTACCTACCCTTTGTATAATTCAACTTGGGGGCCCAGAGCTTGACTTTGCAGGGAGACCCAAATGTTGCCCGTTACGCCACTATGTAACTAACTACTAACCCGTTACGCCGTTATGTTAGTTTTTTAATTCTTTGAATAAAATTGGAATTTGTTGGTGACTTACTGTTGGATATGCATGAATAAAATATTAATATTAAATTTTTAAAGAAAATTTTTTAAAAATTTATTGTTAATGAAACAAAAAATTACATATCGACTGACATTGATACCCTTGTTAATTACTATTACAAATAATCTTGAAAGTGTTTATATCTAAAAATTCAGTTTACTCTAACGTTCAATATAATTTACTAGAATATTTATTTTCCCATTTAAAACTCGGAAAAAAAAGAATAAAAAAACCTGTGTGATTTTAAATTTTTAAACACAAATAATAACATTTTTGAAATAATACCTAACAATTATTGTTAACTATAAGCTTTGAAATTGCATAAAAACCTAAATATTTCTCTGTAGTTCGTAGTTGTAATGAAGTATAATGGAATTGTCTTTTTCATTTCAGTTTCAAATAGAAATATTTACATAGCGAGAAGACAACAAAAAAATTCTTTTTAAAAAAATTAGAAATCTAACATTTTTTTTTTTTAAAAAGAAGTAAAAAAATTAATTTTAAATTAAGTTCCATTTTATAGTAATTAAAATAAGCTATGTGGAACAAATGAGCCGTTGACATGATTTTCATAAATTAATTAAAATAATATTCTTACAATTCCATTGACGTCTAATTCGAAAATTCTATTTTAAATTCTTGCATAAAATTGTTTTTATACGCAAAATGTCAATAACTGAAAAAAGAACTAAGTTGTAATTAAAATGGATCATTATAATATCTTACAAATACTTAAACATATATCTCGATGGAATTTTCGAAATATAATCCTAAAATTAGTTATCCAAAAGAGGAAGAAAATACCATTTCTACTTACTTTTAAAAATACAGATTGGCACTAAAATATTTTTTGATAAGACCTTCACAGTGCACGTCTTTAGAGCGTGGCTGAAAATAAAAATACAGGAATTAATTTTTTGAAAAAATATTTCTCATTCTTAGTTAAATTAAACTTTTTTATTGACAGCAAATTGTAACTGCAAAGTTGATGAAAATTTTCTATGAACGCATTGATAAAAATTAAAATTTCTTCTTTAATATTAGGAAGAGTAAAAACACCTCGAAACAATTCGAAAGAAATGAACTATAAGTATTTTAACTATTAAATTATAAGTTGTTTTACTAGATACTAGTAGTAATTATATTTTTAAAATTAATAACAACCTCATAGTAATTTTCCTTTTTCATCAAATTAAAAAGTCATCGAAGTAAATTACTTTAAAATAGAGATAAAATTATTAATTAGATACTTTACAATATTTATTTGATTTTCCAAGAAAAACTAATACCATAAAGATTATTTTTAAAGTAAAAAAAAAATATTTTTATAAAACTAAAAATGAGATAAACATTTAAAAACTAAGAAATCTTTCAAAAACCTTTTAATTTAATATATTAAGAGCTAAATCGAACCTTTTAATTAGTAAATTAAACAGAAACATTTAATTTAATTTTAAAGATATTTCATTTAAAATTATATATTTATTTCAATTTTTGTAAAAAAATCAGCTAATTTTTTTTTTGTTTTTCTTCGTTTAAATATTCACAAATGTAACCACTAATTAAAAAAAAGGAAAAAAAAAACTTAAATTAATTTTTAGAGAAGAAAAATATATAAAAAAAGAAAAAATACTGTGTTAGAAAAAATTCTTCAAATGTTATTACGAAAACTAAGCAAAAAAATTCAAAAACTAATACAAAAAATTAATTATTAATTTTTTTTTTTGCATACTTGCAATTTAATAAGTATTACAAAAAATTAAAAAATACAAAACAAGCTTTAAAAAAAGCGTTACATTTTTTTAAAATAAAATTTAAAAACGGACAAAATAAGCATTAAAGACGCGCTTTACGTTAAAAAAAAGCGCAAAAACTTAAAGCAAAATTTAAACAGACGCAAAATGTGTAGGCATAACATGCAAGGGAAATCCTATACCTGTGATTTAGAGTTAAGTTCTAACTCTCTAATGAGCAGAACACTTTCTCTTTTAGCTAAGCCGAATGGTAAACTGATACCACCACACACAATCGCTGCTCTAATATATATATACGTAAACGTGTGACACCATCGGAACTAATATACTTCCGAACGGAACTGAAAAAATCATAATCCTCTCACTCAAATCACACAAGACTTTTCCCTTTTCTGTCTTGTAATTATCCCTCTCAAGTGGAGGGTGAAAAAATTTAACCACCGTTTCCGCGTGAATAAAATCTTTTCTGGAAGCAGGTTAATATTTTTAGAGGAAATGGATTCCATCAGCGGTGAGTTAAGGCCTCCTGGAATTTTTTATTGTTAACGAGATTGTCGTGCTGTTTCACTTGATGAGGCTTAGGTGGGCTTTTTTGGAATAAAAAACCGTATCTGATATGATAAAAAAGAGAAAAAAAAGATTTAAAAGTGACCGGATTTCTCAAGCTTGACTCGTCTTTGAGTTATTGGGGAATTTTATTTAAGGTTGTTTATTTTTTTATGGTAAAAAGTTTCCTTTTTTGTGTGGATTAGTTTTAAATGTTAAAGAGTTGTTAAGGAGGTTTTAAAATTTAATGGTAATGCTTTTAACTAGATTTTATTTGCAGATAATGCTTTTGAGGTTTTTAGAGGAAAGATTTTAATTTTTTCAAGTGTGAAAATGAAAATGAAATCATCATTGAAAGATTTCTTTTTACAGTCTTTAAAAGACCATTTTGGAAAAAAAAATATTTGAGTAGACGGAATTTCCTAATTGTCACAAGAATGGCTCGTGACTTCAGTTGTTAAGTTAATACATCATATGACAGATTCCAGTTCTGGTATTACTGAGGAAGACTCGCTTTGTAGAGGGGCTAAACTACGATTAAATCTTTCTAGACAAACAGGGCTGATTCTAACAGGTGTGCAGCGCATGTACCGCAATAATGGTTTTATGCAAGCAGGGGCGGATACTTGTCGCATATAGTTCTATCAATCAAGCAAATTTTTTTACGAATTTCTCAAAATAAAACTTTTATTAAGTCGAATAAATATGCTGAAATTTAAATAGTTGTTGAGAAAAATCAAAAATAAGTTCCGCTTTCCAGATAGCATAGCATAGCTTAAGAAAAGTAGAATGTTAGTGCACAGTGTGTAGGTGCATGGTCCATTAATGTTTACTCTTTATATACATCCTTTATTTAGTAGAAAATTCGTGGCAGATCCGGCAATACAGCAAGAAAAAATTTATTTTTGTATTTATTTTTTGCTTATCAACGGTATTGGTGGAGTGCTGAGGATCAATGCTTAACAAAAAGCGTCTCAAAAATGATTTTTGCGAAAACTGCTCGAAAATATCTAATATGATTAAATTTACCTCAGACAGGAGTGTTTAAGTTCAATATGCATTTGGGGAAATTAAAAATTTTCAATTTAATACACTTTGCACTTTAACTCTATAGTCAACTCTATAGTTAGCTCTATAGTTAACTCTATAATTACACTTAAGAAAAACAAAATAGAGGAAAGAAGTTATTTTTGTGTCTATTTGCCTTTTTATTAATGTTTTACTTTTTCAATTCCTACTATTAGCTCACAATCTCTCTCTCTATATATATTTATTTATTTATATATCTATTTATTTATTTATCTTGGTGGAATTTTCAATCGTTAATAAATACATTTAAAGTGCTCCATTGAGCTGAAATTTATACACAGGATTATTTTGATAATACACAATATAATAATAATTAATAAAAATTAATTAATTAATACTAATTATTTAAAGAATTACAACACACACAACCACGTTGGCATCATTTGCGACTTAGCGACCCTTTAAGGACTTGTGTCAAAACTTGAAGAGGTTTTTTCTCGCGCTGAACTGAAATTTATATACACGATTGTTTTGATGACAATATGATACTTTTAATGATAATTAATAAAAATTAATTACCACTTAGTGTTATTGTGATTCTGTCCTATGCATATACATACCTATATTAATTGTAACTATTTAATAAAAAGTAGCTAAAATTAAAAATTTCTTTGTTGATCTAAGTAGGATTGACTTAAAAATATTTTTTTTGTATTACTTTTTTCTCTTTTATACAGGTAGAGGAGTTTATAACATCAACGTTAAGTATGGGTCAAAATATGAAAAATTCCTCAGAAGGGCGGCACATTAGGTCTTGGCACGTGGGCAGCCGACTCCTTAGGATCGGTCCTGGTAGCTAAGTCCAAGCTCTGGCGTCGTCTTCATCAATTGAACGAGTTTCAAAGTTACAAAATGAGTTTCGAATAGACATCTGTTGCTTTGGAGAATGTTGATAAAAAATCATTCTGTTTATCAATCAATTAATCAACATACTTTTGATGGGTTGAAAGATGCTGCAAGAAATAACTGAAGTAAGATCTTTTAGCTACCATTGCCATTTTTTTAAATAAGTTTATTATTAATTATCTTAAACTATTGGAATTTATAATGTAATTATAAATTTTTTTAAAAATTTACAAAATTTAATTGTGAATAGACTGAACCTTTATTCCATACAATATACAGAGAAAATGGTTTAACACGAAACTGACGGGACTGAAATATTTTTTCGTCTTAAAAGAATTTCGTATTAAAGGATGTTGCGAAACAAAAAAAACAAACAAACATATATTCGACTAAGTTAAGTTTATTGGAGGATATTTTATTTACATAGATATACTTATATGCATGCATTTCATAAAAATCAATATAAAAAAACATTCATATATCATAATAAAATGTAACATAATTTTCAAGTTTTTTTTTTCTAAATAAAGCATTTATTCAGTTAAAAGTAATCTGATATTTTTCTTTGCATTGCCTTTTTATAGCAATAAATTGTTCGATTCCGTCCATTTTGTTATTCATTTCACCATTGAAATGTGTGTCTAAGTAACTGCGCACGCTTTTCATGATGTTCCTCATTTCTGATGACGTGGGAACAGGAGCTGCATTATTCATTCCATTTTCATTGACGGAATCTGCAGCAATGATATTTTTTGAGCTCTTTCAACAAACTCCAAAATATCTTTGTCTGCCATATTTGTGACTGTACACACATTGTCATAGACGGCAACTAATTCCTCTGATGATACAGCAGGAAATTCCAATAATTCAGAAACTTTCACAAACATTTCAATAAGTATTAACTTAGTTTCAATATCCAGAAGGGAAATCATTTCGTCTTAAAAGAAATATAATGCATGAAAATATATTGCAGTTGGTCGGGATCGTTGTATTATTTCGCGTTAGCCGGTATTTCGTCTTAAGTGTTTTCGCGTTAAACGCATTTCCCTCTATTCTACTTTATTTGAAAGATCATGCTGGCGAACTCATTTTCGGTGCTGTTTCTATCAAGTCGTGGGTTAGAATCACTTGGTGCCGTTGAAGACTCAGTCTTGTGGAGGGGTTGATGTAGGTTTACTATAGCAGTACTCAAGGTCCTCTTATTGGTGTGTGTGTGGGGGAGTTTGGAGAATGTGTGTGAGTATTAGCAGGGACGTCTTAAGGCCTGGGCTAACTGGGCTCAAGGCCAGGCCATTGTCGTGTTCTCGACTCAGTCTTAATAAGATCATGATTTGAATAATTTTAAAGATCAAATGATTTTTCTGGTTGTATTAACCGAAAAACTGGGAATTTTGGGTAAGTGAGTGAATATTAATGCCGCACTTTTCATCGACTCAAGGGCTTTGGCGACAGACCTCGTCATTTTAAACCATGGTCAAGTGACGAGGACGACAGTTGAGCTAGTACCCTCCTCTCCTAACTACCACACCACGCCATAGGGGACCGTTTTAGTTCTCGACAGAATTTACTTGCATCGCTCCCTTACACGGTGGGTCTTCAGCGGTACTAGGCTCATTCTCGGTTAATTTCGGGATATGTCAATTGGCTATATGCGATAAGCGTCGTCCATGTATAGGTCTAGGTCTACCACCATACACCATCATTATTCATGCAGTCAAAAGCCGCAGTCGGTCGAGCCGGTAAATTCCATTGCAAGTCATGCACATTTATTTGTTTCGGGTTATTGTTTGTAGGAGTATTTGACAACGTATGTTATGAACTGGCTACTTTTAAGGGTTATAGGTGGGGCTTACATTTGTGTAGGGTCCCAGGGCCTTCTTTTGCGTACGAGCCCAGGGCCTCAAGTACCTCAAGTCCCCTAAGCTGATACTCAAGTCCCTGGGTGCCAGCTCAGATGTTGCTCTCGCCACTCGAACGTGGTTCAAAATTACGAGAGCCTTCGACAATGGTCCTCGGGCAACTTTGAAGTGCAACGCACTAAGGAACAATGAGTCATAAGAATTGATCATAAATGTATAATTTTGGTGAAACATATTAATTTTTTAACAGGCACACAGTTTAAATACAATTTTCTGTGATAAAGTACTTGATAAATGTAATGTTTTCCTCCTCTATAAACATTATTTAGTCACATAAAAAAATATCTAATCGTGGTTTTTTTTTTCCTGGGTGGTGACTAGACGTTATAGCTACTGAGCATTTAGGACATTTAACTTACTTTTCAGGACAGAAATAATGAATCATATTACAATAAACTTTTTATGAAAAATTAACATGCATGTAATAACTATTTAAATAACAATTAAATACAAAGTATAAGCGTAATTTAATAACAATAGAATAATTGTACAACATAGAATACTTATTTAGAAAATATATAGAATACTTAGAATATACATTGAACTTGGTATATATCCACATGTTATAATTTATTTAATTTTAGTATGAAAAAGTAGAAATAAAGTAATATTTTTGAGAATTTAAATTAGTTATTTTCCAAATTTGATGAGATGTTTATACTGTGGAACTTAATAATATGCAAACGTTTTCTCCGAGCAGGAAAATTGAAATGAAAGATTTTCGAACCCGAGAATCTTGTACCACATATTTTAATCGAAGTTTGTTTATATTTCCCACCCCCAACATTCTCACGTGATTCTAAATGCTCTCTCTCGAGTACAGGAAAAGAGAAAATTTCTAGGTCATTTTTCTGTTATAGGTGGGCAGTGGATAGAGTCTCTATCCACATATTAAAGGCTTCCAAAAACCTAAATAAAAGCTTTTTTTTTAATTGTACAATTGCTTAATTCATTCAGAGGAGAGAAAATATGTCGACATTTTTTTCAAATATCAGAAATTTTATTTATAGTAATTCAAAATACAATTTTAGATTTTACACCGAGAAATTGTTTTAACTACTCCATCAGATGGACATGAATGCAAAAAAAAAGTTATCGCTGCCATCCGTATTAATTTTTATGCATTTTAGCTTCAATTAACGCATATAGATAGACTTAATATCCAACACTCGCTTTGAGAAAAAAATTTTAATATGTGTCAGGACGTATTTGCCACTGCCCGCTAAAGGGTTGTCAAACTTAAATACCAAATATTTCATTTTGTTGACTTTTTTTTTCGTGAACCAAAGATAATATCTGCATAACATTTTTCGTAAAAAAAAAACGACTTCATTTTGTATTTAATAACTATTTGAAAGCGACGATCTGGACCAGGGGTCGGCAACCTATGGCACTTCTACTCCATGTAGCATGCGGTACAATTCTCCGTTTCATTCTACACTTCTCTACCAATTTGTCAGTTTTTGAGTAGATGAAAGTATGTAATAGTCCTTATTTGACAAAAATCTGAAAGATAACCTAAATATAAGTTTACAGCCTGTTTTGAAAATTACTAAATGCCATTGTTGGAGAGATTTGATTGTCTGAAGAGAGAAAATTGTATGTACTGTGATTTCCGCTTTTGGTATTACATGTCTAAGTAAAAAATATTTTCTCACTTGAAAAATATTTCGAGCCCGGAAAATGTTTAACAACTGAATGCTCAAAAATCGTGTCAAATTGAAAAGTCATGCCATTATACCCTGATGTTGCGATATATGAAGGTAGAGTGGTGCAAGCACCAGGTTCGTCTTAAATTTTAAAAATCTTTATTTAACTATAATAAAGGAAATGCTTATATTTTTATGCTGTTTTTATTTGAATAAAGATTCGACCATCTTTTCCTACAAACACGGCATTATTGCCTTTCAATAGCCCTAAATTACCAACAACATCTATTAAAGCCGGATACCTAAATTGCAAAAATACGTTCATATATACCGAACTCTGCGCCGCTTAAAGTGCCAGAGAGGTTCGGTCATTTCAAATTTCCTGCCGCGGACAACTAACATGTTTCTAGGTGTACTCCGTAGGGCATTCTTCTACAGATTTTACCCTGAACCCAGATGTGTATCAACTGTTTACACACTCATTCCCAGATTCCAAATTTGCCTGAAATGGAAAGAAAACAAATACAAGAAGCTGGAAAACCAAATGTCAACCACATAGTAAAGCTCTGAAAGTTAATAGCCCTACTTAACACAGACATACTCCCAGGCTGCTAAATCATCAATAAAATCCTCTTTCTACACAGACGGATGAAAATATCACAAAGACAAAGTGTCCACCTTTAGAATCGCTTCAATCCAGCTTCATCCATTCGAAACAAAAATAAAACTGCACATATACCTACAGTTTCTACATCGTCTTCTTCCACTCAAGCACAACTATTGCCTTCCACTTCTACAATATCAGAATCTCAGGCCACCTATTAAGCAATTTAATACAAATGCTCCCTTATGCTTAGAGGACTACAATAGTTGAAAACCAGCATATCCAGCTAAATATACAGAAAACGCTTAATTCTCTCTCTGCACATTTCAAAATCCATTATAGAATCCTGAATTTGCAGCCATTGCAATGCAAATTTTGGCAGCCAAAACCACCTTTAAAAACCTCGAAAGAAAAAGAGTCTTCCTAAACCTATATGTGACAAAATCGAAATAAAGATGACACCACATAGACCAAAGAAAAGCACACCCGTACAGGGTACGTCTGATGAAGAGAATATGCTGTTATAATGACATTGAAGAGGAAGAAGGAAATATGGTTTAACACCGACCAGAAATCACAACAATTTTTCCATCTCCTTATAGGACCTGAAGGGAAACCCCACCAGACCTGTATTTAATTTGATTTTTAATTCTAACTTTTATACCGAGTTTTATGATTTTACATATTTTAAACAAGTTTATAAGACTACTTTACAATTTATACTTAAATTATTCAAAATGTGTTTGGAGCAGTTTAGCCTGGGTTGGCTCTTCTGCCATAAAACCCAACACTCACTCACTACGCATTTATCGAATCATTTGATTAAGTAAACATTAAAGTCGAATTGACTGTGAAAGTTTTAGTAAATATTGTCACCCCAAAATGTTTTGGTGGTCCACCAGTCGATCGCGATCGATTTTAATGCACCTCCCTCCATGGCATAATGAGTTCACGACTATAAACACCGCCGCCGCCACCACATTATACTGCAAGATACAAAAACATATATTTTTCACCAGAACATATCCTGACCTAATTCAGAATAAATCCCTTTCATCAAAACAACAAAGATTATTCAACACATCTATGCTCAGCATCATTATCCTCCTATAAAACTTATGCTCGTAAAGAAATAGAGTACTGTAGTCACCGAGTGGTCATGGTCATGAACTCATGAAAGTCATTGCTTTTGTCCTATCGTGGATTCAAATCTTGGTGTGTTACGGACCAGCCTCTCTGCTTATTCCGACAGAGGCAGTATTATTTAAAGAAGTGTGTGTAATTGCTTTGGAGAATTCCCTACCTTAACACGTTTATTTTTACGAAATCACTGAATATTTCAGAACACATCTGTTAACCATCAATAAAATAAACGACACAGATCGAAGTAAAATCAACTTAAAAAAGAAGGAAACGTAGTTTAGTAGTAATCATAACATTTCTTATACGTATGTCTCGTTATCCAGATCTTAATCGTAACATCTGTTATGAAGAGCAAAACATACATTATTTTCTTTCTATCTTTCCTTTTTAAGCTTCCAGACAAATGGGATGCAGCTCAGTCGGAACTACCCAATAGCAAATCCTCAAACCAAAAGACCCTTGCATTTGTAAACAACTTGTGTCGGTGGTAGCGCATTAGTCATAGTCACAAAGTCGTGGCCGACGTGTAGTGAGTTCGTGTTGTGATGTCTCTGATATTCGTTAAAACGTTCGAGGCTCAAAGTCATCACGTTAAGGTAATGTGGAAGTTTGGATAGTTGGGGTACCAGATCAGGTGCCCTCCTCTTGTCACTTGATCATGCTTTGAAATTATGAAGCTCCAGTGATCTACGTGTTGCTTCGAAACGTGATGTTAAAAAAAATCAATTGGTTATTTTAGTTAATTTTTCTAATTTATTTTTTATGATAAGCAGTTTTTATAAGCAATTTTAAAATTTGTGTGCATAGTGTGAGCGACTTCCCCCTGAAGTCGCTCCCTCACCGTCTTGCCTACCTAAAAGTGTGGGAGGAAACAAAGTAGGACCAGAAACTTCCATTATAATTATTATTTATTTTTACTCAAGCACACTAATATATAATAGATTAAACCACAAATGAATGTCCTAGGAGATAATATTGAGAAAGCAATAGACCCTAAGTGAAAAAGTCGAAGAAATCAATTTAATTTCTCTAACCCACCTATCTTTTGACTGTAAATTTGCTCCCAAGCTGCGGGAACCAATTATATCTCACCTTCGTAACGCCCCTGCAATTTTTCTCAACTCCTTCTTGACAATTACTAAACTCTGACTTTTATAGAGTCGAACTAATGTACGTATCAATAGGATTTCTACTTGAGAGGATGACTGTGAATGAAACGGGAATGTTAGCCCAAAGATTCCCCAAGAGGATTAGTAAGAAGATTCGGTGAAGATCCAGTAAATAGTCCTAA